>OY720444.1:104660494-105260494 GCA_963082915.1 Dolichopus griseipennis | reverse complement strand
ATTTGTTCGCCCGTTATTGTTTTTATTTCATTTTTGTTTGGAGTTTTTTTTTTTTGTATTTCTTTAGTTTTGAATGTTGTATACAAAAAAAAAACAACTCAAAGACACGAAGCTTTATATCTTTTGCATATGCGGAATTTTGGTTCGTTATAATTTTTCGAAATACATTTTTTTACTTTTATTGTTTGTTTTCTGTTATATTTACATTTATTTGATTTGATATTCAGTTTTAAATTTTTTGTATATACCTTTTTAGTAACAATAAAATTAAAAAATACAAAATTGAATATAATTGAAGTTCTTTGGGAGTAATTCGTAATTAACTTATCAATTCCTTCTATAAACAGAAAACCAACAAAAGAATACTTTGCAAATGCCAGTATGGGTTTTGTCATATTAGACCACTAAATTAGAAAACATAGACCCATTAGATACTAACGTATGATGAAGGTTGCGATGCGTTGTCGCATAATGTCTCTAATTCTGATTTTTCTTCGATTTCGAGTAAATTTTTAATTTAATTAAGAAAAAAGCTAATTGAATCTTAATCTTTACCATTGCTATAAGTTAAATGTGGCGGATGTGGCCAGATGTAACTAAAAAAATATTCCGTCATAGAGCTGAGTCGCAGAAAATCTACGAAAAAGCGATTCTCAAATCCTAAAAAAAAAAATATTTTCTAAGTTTTAATTTAGAACAGGACGGCTTATTTATTTTTTTAATCCAAAATAACGATAACTCAAATTACAAGATTTTGAATTTCGAAAAAATGAACATTAAACTTTAAATCTAAAAATATAAAAAAAACAATATAAGTTTTATGTTGTTAACTTAAAGTCGTTTAACTTCGGATTTTTAATTTAAAATAAAAAAAAAAATGAAAAAACAGAATGAATAAAAGAAAACACAAAGAAATAAAAAAAATTCGTATGTACATCGGGTGCGAATATTTTGAAATCGTCATTGAAAGAGTGTGGTAGTAGTGTAACTGAGTTATTTTATTTTATATTGTTATTTTTTTTTTCTTTATTATCTTCAGTTTCTTTTATATTGGTATTTTAAATTATGATCCAATAATGATCCCCACTACCCCGATTCTTTTTTTTTATGCAAAAAAAAAAACAAAATAAAAATTTAAAAAGACAAGAAAAATGTTAAATAAAACTGTATATATTTTTTTTTACTTTTAATACTGTTGTGACTTAGTGGCTCAGGTGTATATTTACGGTTCTTTTCTGCTTTTTAAATTTCGTCTATTAAAGATTTGTTTTTTTGTATTTTTAAACATGTTGGAAATATCTAATTGATATTTTTAAAAACTACCTAGTTCGGGACTTCTTGTTTTGCTTTCTAATATCTTATAATAATTTGAATTTCAGTTAAACCGATTAATTTTAATGAGGGCAAAAGATCAAATCTCTTATATAAACTTGACAGAAGTTGGTAAAATGTAAATAAGTACAATATGCATTCACTAAAATGAAAAATATATCAATAGTAAATATTTATAACATGAGTTTAATATTTTTTTGTATTGGGAGGTGTATAGATTTTATTCGCACTATCAAGTTTTAATTAAAAATGAAAAAAAAAACAATAATAATATAAAAAATTAAAGTTGTACTATGTTATGTGTTGTATATTTTTTTCAGTGTATTTCTTTAACTTCTTATGGTTCAGAGTTTAGTAATCTTGTGTAAGCTGGTGTTGTATTTTGTATTATGTGTTTTGTGAAAGTACAGAGCGAGCGCAAGTTTTTCGCTTAAGTCTTTTAAATTTTTTCGGAGCGTTTTTTTTATTTAATATTTTTTTTTTGTTTCAATCTTGTGTAGCGTTTTTTTTTCGTATTTCTATTTTTTTATTTCTCTTTGAATCGATGGTGGTGGTGGAAGTGGAAACTGTTATTGCCAATCCCCATTGTAATTTTGAAACTAAAAGTGAAATCAAATAATGTTGGATACAGCTGAGAAATTTTTATTAAAGAAATAATAATTTTTTTTTTTATAAAATTTATTTTATTTTAAATATTATTTAAAAAATTATTTAAAAAAATATAAAATTATTTAAAATATTTATTAAAATATTTAATATTTAATAAAATATTTGTGGAAATAATAAAGAAATAAGATATATATATGTATATATCAATATATAGTGAAATAATTCAAAATTGAAAGAAAAAAAAAGAATTGTGTATTATTGTTGAAATAATTTTTTTTATATAATATGACATAAAAAGTGTAGTAAAAAAAAAAGAAAAACAAATTGGATAAAACGAACTACCACATAACTTTGGTGAATTGTTAAAAAAAACCATATTATAGACTTTATGTATTCAAACCATATTCGAAATTGAAATTTTTGTGTTGTTTTTTTATTGTATAAAAAATTAAAAAAACCTTCAACGTATACAAAAATAATAAAATTAAATATATATATAAAAATAAATAAATAAATAAATAAAAATATTATTTGTGATATAAAATACAAAATAAGAAAATTTAAAAAAATTAAAAAAATTTAAAAAAGTTATTATACAACACATAAAAAAAATATTTACATATTTTAATTAAAAAAAAGTTATTCAATATTTGTGCAATCAAAAAAATTTTTTTAAATTTTATTTAAATTCAATCAAATATTTAAATCTAGTGAATTATCAAAAATTAATTGATTTCAGTGTAGAAAAAAAAAATTCAAAATTAAAAAAATGGTTTCTAGGCGTAAAATTCTGTCGCGATCGAAAGACGATCTAAATTTAGATCCAGTTAGTATTACTGGACCGCCGGAAGAAGAAGAAGATGTATGGTATCATAAAGAAAAATTATTTAAAGAACATATACAAGAAGTGCTTGAAAAATGGTCACAAATTGACGATGAAATCTGGGCTAAAGTAATTGTTTTTGAAAAGAATCGACGCTTAGCAAAAGCGTATGTTCGAGCACCAGTTTTAACTGTCAACGGCTCTGATGATGGTTTTGATGGTATGCGTATCGGTTTATGTGGTTTTGATAATCCAAGTCGTGATGCAAAAACTGAAGAAATAAAACGTCATATTGAACGTGGTGTCAAAATTAAGATGGATGATGCTGGTAATATTTTAATACGTCGTTATGCACGTAGTAATGTTTATATTAAAAGTACTGCATTAGGACCAAATGAAGAAACATCAATTGGAGCTGATATTATGGGTTTACCAAATCAAGCATTAGAAATTGATAAAATAGTTAAATTATTTGATATGAAAAAATTTCAATCGAATGTTAATCGTGAATTAAGACGTGCATATCCCGATCGTAGACGTTTAGAAACACAATGTTTATCTGTTGTAACATTTGTACGTTCTGAACAAGAAATTTTAGAATGTCCAATATGGATATTAATTATTAATGTTGTTGCCATGGATATGTTAAAAACAAAATTACCAACTGTTCAACGTCCATTTTTAGATATTAAAAATCGTCCAAAAATACCAATACCAGATGAAGATCCATATAGTATAGCTGGTAATGGTAATCTTAATTCATTAAATGCTAGCAATAATAGTAATAATAGTAGATTTATTGGTATAAATGGTAATAATGGACATGTTGCTGCAGCCAAAGAACAATTATTATTACAAAGTCAACAAGATGCACGTAAACGTAGTGAAAAACCACCAAAATTACCACCACGTGATAATTTATTATATCCACATGAAATACCAAAACCCGATTATGATGATTTATCACCATCATCTATTGTATCCAGTGTCAATAATAATGGTATGGGACCATCATTAACATCATCATCAACATCATCATCATCAATAGTACATCATCATCATCCACCAAATAGTAATGAAAATAAAAAAGCCAAAGAAAAGAATGATAAGAATAAAGATAAAAAAGATAGAAAATATGATGATCCTTACTATTGTGGTTTAAGAGCTCGTGTTCCAAATTTTGTTAAAATGGCAAAACCATTTAGTCGAAATAATAATTTATCAGCTAATGAAAAAGCAACTAATGGTGATAAAGAAAAATTATTAGAACATCAACAACAACAGCAACAGCCACAACAATTACCGCAACCACTTTTAATTAAACAACAACAACAGCAATTAATGTCAAAAAGAACATCTGTTAGTCATATACCAACTGGTCCAATTCAATTTAATCCAATGAAATTAAATCATTCACATTCTCATCCACATCATATGGCAGCAAGTCATTATCATCTTTATCAACAACATCAACAACAACAACATCAATTACATCAACAACAAATGATGTTTCGTACAAAAAGTTTTGAAAGTGGTATTGATTCGGATTTTCATGAGTCCCCCTATAATCATTTATATGGTGGACGTGTGCCATTACCAACAAGAGGATATATACCAGCTCCGCGTAATATGTATATTGGTGAATGGGATTAGAATATATTCAAATTTTTTTATGTTGTTTATTTTTTTAAATATTTCATATTTTTTTTTTTTTTTTTTAAATTTAATTGCGCAAAAAATAATTTAATTTCAAAGAAAATTTATTAATGTTTTTCGTTTCGGCTGTATAAAAACTAATTTAAATTTTTTTTTCAATTTTTTTAATTTGAAATATTTTTTTTTTATATAAATTTATAGTAAAATCATTTATAAAATTGATTTAAATATTTAATTTTTATTAAATACAAAGAAAAAAATATATAATTAGAAAATCTTAAGATACATATTAATCAAAAATCAATGTGCGATAATAAAAAATGGATTTTTATTCAAAAAATTATGAGTGATTAAAAATTAAATAAGAAAAAACTTGTTTGGGTTGCATAACATATTTTAAAGTGTACGTGTTTTTTGTCATTGAAAGAATTGCATTCAATAATAAATCGGTATATAAAAAGTTTAAAATATTGACCTTTGAATGAGGAGAAATTATTTATAAATTTTTTCCTAACATTCTTTGTCTAGTATAATTTTTAATAAATGATATAATCTTATTTTAAGTCCCAATTTATTTTATGTCTTCAACCATCTTCAATTTTCAAAGGGCTAATTTAAATAAAAGAAAAGGGACAATTAAACAATTTCTTAAAAAGTTTTTCCATTCCATTGGAATTAAAAATTTGGAATTTATCGAATATGTATTTGAAGAGAAAAGAATTTCTTCGAAAAAATTTTCCTATTGATTTTCATATCACGTTCTAAAATTGGAATATAAAGAAATAATAAATATTTCTGTTCATTTTTATTATTTAACTTTTAAAAAACAGTTTTTTCTTTAAAATATTAAATATTTTTAAAGAGTGCATTAAACTCTTGTACATTGTTGTTGATTTAAAATAACTTTGAATATAGTTATTACTTTAAATGAATTCTAATTTTAGAAAAAAATCTTCTTTTATTTTATTTCTCGCAAGTCTCTAAATAATTGTTTACAATAATAAAATAAAAATAAAATATTCAAAATAGTGATAAAATTTTAATAAGAAGAGAAACAAAAAAAAATATATTCATAATTCCCATAGTCAGGTGGGTGTGTGTTCGCGCAAATGTAGGATTTATGATGTCATTATAAATTATTTCTAGGATTTACACATGTTTAAATTTGATAGCAATCATAACGTTATGAATACGTGAAAATTTTTTGATTAACTGAAAAATAAGTAAATTTTTTAATCTAATTTTAAAGTACAATTATAGAAGAAATGTTTTAAAGATACCTAGAATCTAAATGTCTTGTATTCTTTGCATAATAATTGTTAAAATAATTTCAATTACTACACATATTAACATTTTTTATTATTCATAATTTTATTATTATAAAAAATTTATGAATGGGGTTATTGACTTTTTTAAATATTCTATTTGTGATATATAAATTATTTCAATCGGTACACATTAGTAATAATAACATTTTTGATTAGAATTTACTACTTCTATAATTATTCCTTAAATATCTGAAGTTCTCTAAATATGATTATCCGGATTACCCCACTTTTAAAATTATAATTTAGTTAGAATACAATTATCATTCTCCAAGAAGAGAACTGTAGAATTTAATGAAATTCATATTCATTCTAATTCATTCAATATTTCTTTAGATAAATGGCAGCTAAAAGATAATCTAATAAACCATACCTACACATGGTCAGCTAATACAATTATTCTTACACTAGAAATGTTAAAGCTAAGTCAAAGTTATGTAAAATTAATTACATCAATTAAAAAATATTTTTTAGATATAAAAAACTTTTTTTTAAAGGAAATATACAATTAAATTACAAAGCAAGTTATTTTAAATATATAGTTGTTGCTATTTAAAAGTTGAGGCCATTTTTAACAAATTATATTTCTATTCCCATTTAATTTTAAATATGATATAACGGTATATTTTTATTTTAAATAATAAAATTAATTTTTATCATCGATATAATTTCAAATTATTGAAAAAACATAATTTTTTATCAAATTTGTTTTTTTCAAAAATTTTTTGAATAAAAATCCATCAAAACCAACCTTTTTCTTATAATATCACTACTGTTATATATATATGTATGTTTTTATTATATAATATTTAAAAAAATGTGTTTACTTAAAACAAAGAAATAAATAAAGGAAAAAATAAAAAAACAATATAATAAAAATGTTTAAAAATATTATGAAATAACAAAATTTTAAGAAAAAGTTTGGTTTTAATTTAATTGAATTATAAAATAAATATTTAGTAACAATGATCATATTTTTTTTTTTATTACAATTTAAATGAGAGAAAAAAACATTTTATATATAAGCATACATATATGTATATATACAAAAAAAAAAAAAATTGGTCATAAACCCTTAGTTATAATATTGTTATTATTATTATCATATTACATACTCATATATATACATATATAATCTGCAATTAAATATGCATACAATAGATTTTAAAATTCCATTGAGGAAAGTAAAAAAAAACAAAATAAACAGAAAATACTCATGAACTGAACTTTAAAATAAAATAAATTAATAAAGAAAAACTGTAATTCAGATGAAATACATTTTGACAGATTAAAAATATTTTATATGAAAAACGAACAGTCTACTATGGAAATAATTCTTTTATTTAAAAATAAATTATAAAAAGAAATAAAGAAAATGAAACTTATTTACATTTAAGATCAACATTTAATTACTGTTGATCTTTTTTTTTTAAAAAATTTTTAATTATCAACATTTACATTAGATGATAATAAATAGTTGACAGGTCAATAAAAAGGAAATTAAAAAAAAACAAAACTGACATTTGATTTTTTTTTGACAGAGCTTAAAGTCTTACCGAATTGTGTGAAATATTTAAAGAATATAATTGAAGTTCTTAAAACTTTTCTTTTTAAAAGGTTTTTTATTTTTTAAATTCTTTTATTAATAATATTTTACTCTCAAATATTTTTTAATATTAATCTCAGTTAACAGTTAACAATTTATTAATTAATAAATGAACTCACAAATAATATGTTAAATGTCAATTAAATATTTTTAATTTTTTTGTCTATACGTAGTATATTTATTGTCATTATCTGTCAAATGTTAATTATTTGTAATTATTTGTACTTTATATTAATTTCTTTATTTAAATCCTTTGAATAAGTATATTTCAAATATTTTAATTAGTTTCAGATTCTGACATTGTATAAAAACAAATACATACATAATATCCTTTGTATAAAATTAAATAAAATTAATAATTTAAAAATAATATTGAACAAAAAAAAAAAACTTAGAATATTAGAAAAATTAATTAAATTCATAAATAAACTGTATATCATACTTAATCATTATTATGTAATAAACATTTTTTTATATACCTAAATATTATAAGTATATAATTAGAAAAAAAATTGCTTATTTTTTTTTTTAAAATAAATGTACGTAAAATTAAAAAAAGAATATGAACACGTGTAATTGTTTTTGTTAATAAAAAAAACCTATAAATAACTTTAAATATATATATTAATATATAAATAAATTATATATTAAAATATATAACAGAAAAAAAAAAAAAAGGAAAAAAAAACCTCCCTGCTAAAATTACAATTCTTATTAAATAATATGAATATAAAATTATTTTGAAAATAATACTCGAATTAAAAATAAAAAAAAAATATTTGACAATTTTTTGAAAGAAAAAAAAAATTTATAAAAATAAATAAATTAATTAATTAATATTTATATGAATGTGTGTTATTTATGTATGTTAATATAACAGTACTTTAAATATGTCATTAATATATAAAATTGTCAAACTAGTTTTTGGTTTTTTTTTATTTTTAATTCCACACAATGTAACCTAATCACAGCCAGCCAATCACAAACACACACATGCATAACTTAAAAACACATGTAAAATATATAAACCTTTTTTTTCATATTAATATATATATATATATGTAATATATAGGTATGCATTCGTATATTAAATAAATATTATTAAAAAAAAAAAAAAGTGAAAAATAAAAAAAATTTATTGAAAATAATAATAAGTGCTGTCATCTATTGGAATTAAGTAACAGCCAATATAAGTATATATATAGAAAAATTAAATTAAAATTTGTATATGTATTTTTTATATATAAAGTTTAAGTCTTATAAAAAAAATTATAATTAATAAATTTCATTATTATGTAAGTTATTTCAATATAGATAGATTTTTTTTATTTATATATATACATAATACATATATATATGAGTATAAGTATATATATACAAATAAATTAAATTTAATAGAAAAATGCTAAATATTAATATACTAATTTTGGACTTTTTTTATACTTTTTTAATTTTATAAAATTTAAAATATTAAAAAAACACAAAACAATCACACCTATTCTAAATTCCCTCGTAGACTTTCTACGAAAAATTGGCTACGCTACGAAAAAAAGTTTAAGTGATTCTAAATTCCCTCGTAGAAAATTAAATTGGCAATGGCAACTTTGACGTTTGAATTCATTTTTTTTTAAGTAAAAGTGATGTTTATTATTTTCAAATTTTGTAGTAGGTATCTAATAATTTTTGAATATTATTTTGAGAAAAAAGTATTTTAAGATTAATAATAAATAAAAAAAATAGTAAGATTTTTCATATAACTTTTTTAATATTTTAATTATGTCTAGTTCTTTCGTTATTTTACCCTTAAAAATTTTAATATGTGAAATATGAATATGCTACGAATGAATATTTCTTTCGTAGATTTTTGCACTTTTCGTAGCGTTTAGTCGGAATTGAGAATTACTTTTTCGTAGATTATCTCCGACGTAGCTGTACGAGGGAATTTAGAATAGGGGTGAATATACCATTTCTTTTTATATATGTAATAATGTGTTTAAAATGCTTAAAAGAATTAAAAATTTTTGAAATTAAAAGTGATGCATACCTTAATAATTAAAGAATTGAAAATAAGTGTGTGACATAAAAATTAATTAACAAAAAACAAAAAAAAAAATATTATGTAATTAAAAGAGAAATTATTATTATATAATTATTAATATAATATATATTAAAGAGATTATTTCCTATTATAATATTCTTAATATAAATATGTATGTAAAAAAAAAATCTAAAAAAAAAGAAACCATTTAATTCTTGAATAATCGAAAGATTACAATAAATTAAAAAATTTATATAGGTTTAAAATATTGAAATAAATTGTCATAAAATTAAATAATAAAATTATTGTATTATATATAAAAAAAAAAAAAAAATTTTTAAAATGATATTTTGTAAAGTCAATTTACAAGACTGTCATTTATTTACACAATATTAAAATTGTTATATTACGAAATATGATTGTTTTTATTTTTATTTTTTTTTTTTAGTTATTAATTTTATTTTTTAGAAATTTAAAAGGATTGATCTGAAAGACATCAATTATAATGACCAGAGTATACGTAAAAGCCTAAAGTGACTCAATTCATAATTTAATATATTGTATTTTATACCATTCATTATTATCAAAATATGTACACATAACATAGGGTTATTAAAAGCCCTTTTGTAAAAATGTGCTGAATTTTTGAAACAATTAATAATTTAATAAACATTTTTTAATTAAATTAATTCACACAGGGCAATAATGTGCAATAGTATAATTCTATATAAGTTTGAATTTGAATTGAAATGCTAATCATAGTGTGTATACATGACTAACTCTTTGATTATTGAATTAAATTTTTAATATTTAGTAAAATAACTTTTCATTTATTAAAAATAATATCTATTAGATTATTATTAAAAGAAATCTTGAGTATAATACGATCACATTTTGATTTAAATTTTAAAAGTCTTAAAAATTTGTTTAAAAGACACACCTTTTAACATTCAAAATTTTTTATTAATTTATTTTAACTATACAGTAAGTTAAAATTTTCCCTAAACCTGTCTAATGATTGTGATTTGATTAGATAATTTAATTAAAATGATTATATAGTGATGTATATATACTTTTTTTTTTAATTATATAGCCTTATATATATATAGTCATTTCTTTTTAATGATTTCCCTTCAGTTTTTTTTTTTTTTAAATAAAAATAAAATCAATATAAAAAAAAAACTTAATTAAACTTATTGGTATTCGATTACAACTTTCATTGTTTTACAATTGATTAACTTTCTATCATTAGCCTATTGAAAAACAAAATTATATTAAAACAACAAAAAAACAAACATTTTATTTTTCGTATAGACATTTTTATATTACGATTTTATTAAAATTTAAATGTACTTTAACAAAAAATTGGAAGCATTTCAATATTGTATCAATATGAAGTCAATAAATACTCATACTCATTATTTGGGATTGGAATTTCCAAATAAATAACCTTAAATTTAAAAGTCAAGGTATTCTTAGTCATATCATAATTTCAAACTAATACGGATTCGACTACATTTGCATTAAAATTTAACAATTCTTTATCATTTATATAATGCAAAATTTATATTTGAAGATTTTCGTATAATTTTGAATGACACACTTTAAAATTGTATAAAGTTCTTGTATCAATTCAAATAATATGTAAAGACGCCGCCTTTCATGTGGAAGGTCTCGGGTTCAAACCCCGGTCAGATCATATCCAATAAAAAAATATCGTAATATAAAATAAGATTTAATAAAAATATATAAATAATTCTTGTGTAAGATTATAGATGGTGCACAAAGTTAACATTTGTGCATTCATATTTCATAACCTTATACAATAGCTACAGCCGAGCGAGTAATCAACGACTTAGTGAATATTATGATTAAAGAAACTGAAGCCTAGTTTAAAATAAAAACTTGGTAGGGCATTCATACTCCTTAAAGGAGTGGAAAAGGAATAAAAAAAAAAATTACTATTTACTGTATTTTTAGGTTAAATTAAGAATTAAAAAAAAAAACAGTTTTTTGGAGTTAACAGTTTGTGCCTAATTTAATTAATATATGTTATATACTCGAAGGCTTCTGTTGCTAGTCTTAATATTCAAATAAAATAGTTTTTATGTTAGGTTATTATATAATTTAAATAAATAAATAATAATTCATTATATATTTGTTATATATAGTTATATATGTTTATCATTATAACTGGAATATAACAAAAAAAAAAAAATATGAATTAATTGATTAACTTATATATGAATATTTGAACAATGACCTGGAATATATTATTTATTTTATTTCATAACATTTTGGATAACTATATACAAAAATTCATAGTCACCAATTCTTAAGATTTTGTTTTGTATTTTTCCTTTTTCAATGTCAAACAAAATCAAAACCAATATTAAAAAAAATAATTTTACATTTAAAATATAAAAGACCGGAATAATTTAAATTGAGTGAACGAATGGATCAATAAATTATCAACAATAATTAGCAAATCTTAAATTTTTAATTTTTTGTCACCCACTGTATTTTTTTTTTTCCATCTCATCTTCCACTAAATACATGATAATTATATTATATAATAACATTTTATTAAGCTTTTTTTTTATTAAATTTTGGAAAAACTTGCCAATTTTTATAATATGTATGCATATGTATATTTTCTTTTAATATATTTGTATAAGTGTACATACATACTGTAAATAGTCGAAAATTTTAAATTTAAAAAAAAAATTTTTTAGATTTATAACTAATTTGAATTAAAAAAAAAAACATATTGAATTAAAGAAAAAAAAAAATTAGATAGATATTTAAAAAAATAAATTAATATTTTTTTTTAGTTTTTTATTTATGTATTTAAAATACTTAATAAAATTTAAAAATATGTATTGAGAACTAGTTTTGATTTTTTTTTTGTTTTGTTATTATAAAATTGGTGTTTACTATTTAACATTTTATTTGAAAGCTTTTTTTTTTTATTTAGAATTTGTTGTTGTTGCCACTTGCCAACGGTTAATTTTTTATCCAAATCATGGCATTATTATTAAATGGCACCTAAATAATTGCCAAAAAATTTTTTTTTAATAATTTAAGAGCCATTGAGAACCAATATTTATATATATATATATATATATATATATATAAAATCACTATAAAAAAAATTTAAAATAAAATACAAGAAAAAGACAATAAATATATACATATGTAATAAATGTGCAAGTATCTATTGTCAATTTATAATACGATACAATATTAAAATTGAAAACAGTGCTTTTCAATGTTTAATAGTATTTGATATGAACTTATTAAATATGATCATTGAGTTTTCAAATTTAGAATTACATTAGCATATTGCTGTTTTACTAAAGTTGTGGCTTTTGGTTTCTATATAATTATAATTAATAATTGAATTAAATTAAATCGAATTGACTATTTTTATATATATGTATATTTGTATATTATATATGTATGTTTCTAACAACTAGCACTAGCAGCTGATACTTATGATTACCTGATTGAATTTTAGTTACAGAATTACATTTTGATAATTCCAAATATATCGTGAAAAAATATTAAAAAATCATCTGTTTATCTAAAATAAAATTAAAAATGGTCAATAAATTAAAATTAAATATATATCCTTGTGAAGGTCAGCATATAAAACTTAAAGAAACTCTTATGAAATATTAAAAATACAAGTTTTTCGGATAAAGATACAAAAACCAACTTGTGATTGGTTATATGGAAGTGGATTAAAACCTAAGGATTACACAGAAGAACCAAAACTAAAAAAAATATCACAAATTCAAAAGTATTTTTCAACACTATATAAAAGTTTTTTAGTGCAATATAATTCAAACAGTTTAAAAAACATTGTTATTAAACCATTTAAATATTTTTTTTAAGGTTTTCTATCTTTCTTTTTTATTTGATTTTATATTTTGGAGAAAGATGAATTATCAACCTGTACCAGTTAATTAATGAAAAAGAGATACAATAAAAAAAAAAAGCAAAACTACATATATAAAAATTTGAACAATATCAGATTTGAAAATAATAAAATAACAAATTATTTCTTTTTGTCTTTTATTTTTTTCAATTTCATTGGTTCGTTTTGGAATGCATTCAAGGTTAAGACCTGTCTAGGTTAGAGAAAAATGATTATATTAGAAATATTTTATTGAGATTTAAAAATAGATTTTATTTCGATATATTTTATAATATAATTAATTTTTATAAATTTTGAGCTTTAAATTATTTTAGAAATTTTTATTAAAATTAAAATAGATTAAAACAGGTCAAACTTGCTATAGAATTTTTATTTTAAATTTTTTTTTTTCGATTTGAGGGGGAAATATTATAAAAAATTTATAAAAGAAAAAATAAAACTTATTTAATCCAATCAAAATTTAAAGATAGCCTTTGAAAGTAAAAAAAAAAATTCAAAATTAATTTTTAAATAATTTTATTAAAAATTAAATTAATTTTATTGGATTATATTTTAATTTAATAAGAAAGAGGAAATGATAGTTGTTCTTGAAGGTGTTGTTAAGGATTTCAAAATTTTTAATTATAATCTTAATGTTGAAAATTAATCCCAATGCCTGTGAAAATTATGAAAAAAAAATTAAAAAAAAAAAACAAAGTTTCTCGCTTGAGTCTTTCGATTTATTGAACGATTTTTTTTAAAATTTCAATTATTTGCGAAGTTTAAATCAAAATGTACCAACAAAATAATAGTTAATTCAATTTTTAAATATTGTTCTTAAGGGAATTCATCAAATCATAATAACAGATACATAGGGACTAAAATTAAGAAGCAAATATTACCCATAAACACCATGTATAAAGAATATTTTTTTAATTAACTCCCATATATATTGTAAACTATATAAACCTGTCGTTAAGAATTAATCGATTCTCGATAGTAGCACATGCAAAAATTCCATAAAAATTCTTTTATGGCATATTAAGTCCAGTTAAAATAGTTGCGTCATTTTACATCTAAATTATAAAAAAAAATGATTATAATGCCGTTTAATTGTTTTCTTCTCCTTTTATTAATCCTGTTTCTTGATGATAATGACTTATATCTCGAGTATCTATGCAAAAAGAATTTTTATGCGAAATCATAAAAAAAAGATAAATTTAAAAAACGTTTAAGGAAATAAATAACATAATTATAAGGGTAAGGGTAAGTATGTAGTCGTTTTATATAATATTTCTTATGTTTATAAAAAATAATTGTCTTTCTATCCAAAAATAACCAACAGTTATAGTGAATTGTGTTATGAGTATAACTTGTTTACGTAAGTTATGAAAAAGCAGATAGAACGCCAAATTAGTATAAGTCCAAATTTTTTATAATAAGAAGTAAATAGTTCATGCGTAATAAATAATCATGCAAACCTGTAGACTCTTTGTAAAAAATGAACGTAAAACTTTTAAAGGGCTTTTCACTGCTTCCAAAAAAAACATAATTAAAGAAATGTTTTAAATTATTATAACGTTATTGTGTATTCAGATTATAGAATGTAGTTCCAAATTATAAGAAAAGTTAAATTTTAATATTAAAAATGGCTTCAGTAATAAAATAATAAAAGTATTTGTCTTGTCTGATGAGGAAAAACTTTTAAGTTACTTTATAAATTACTTAAAAAATATGCTAACTAGTTTCTTTTTTATACAACACTAACCAAAACAGAATACTACTACCCAGTTAACACAAAAACAAAAATAAATTCCAGAACTATGTTACGTGTAAACTGTAAACCTACTAGTTTTACGTGATTAATTTTAAAAAATTTAAAATTATAAATACGTATACAAGTACTTGTATATAAAGAAACATTGATATATGATGATGTAAATGTGTTTACCTTTAAAATATATTTAATTTATCACACGTTATAAATTATATTTGTTCGATGATAGCCACATGATATCACATATATACATTTTAGTTAATAACTTAAAACAAAAGTTATACACTTTATATTCAAAACTGTTGATAACAAAATTAATTTTGTAAAAAACTTGTGTTTTTTATTTATTTTTTTGAAAAGTGATAATTTAATGGAAAAAAATGAACGGAACCTGTCATTTTTACTGGTTGATCAATATCTTAAGTTCTTTATTCTGATTGAAATCAACTTTTTATATTTTAATTTTTTTTTTTGATGACTAGCATTTATTTATTTTTAGAAATAAGGGCATACAAAATCAACATATTAATCATGATCAGTTTATTAATTATCATCTTTAAAATAAAATAAAAACAAAAAAATCAAAAAGGATCAGTTGTAACTTTGCCTGCACACATTTTGTTTGAGCAACAAGAGTTTACACACATTATTGTAATATATATAGGTAATTGTATTTAGTGGTTATTTTAAGAATATTGCGGTAAGTATTTTTGATATCTTATTTAAATGAGTTTGGTAACAAAGAAATTCAAGTTCACTATAGGGTTTCCATAATTTTACAAAAGCTAATTACAATGTAAAGATGAATTATTACTATTTTCGTAATAATGATTTAATCTGATGAGTTTGTGTCTTTTTTGTAGATTTCAAAGTTTATTTTAATTACAACCGTTCCTGGACTTATTACTTTTTATTTATTTTTACAGATTTTTTTTGAATAATTAAATTAAACACGATTGCCGTATCAGTGTTCTTCTGCATCCTCATAATTTTACTGCAAAAGCGAATTTTCTATATAGTAACACTCGAATTTAAAAACTACAAATTAATTAAAATAAACTTTGCGGCATAAGACTTTATACTTTATATTAAAATATTCTTGAGTTTATTAATAAATTTTAAAACAGAAAAGTAAAAAATCTAATTTAGACGCTATGATACAATTAATATTGTATCAGGGCCCAGGGGTATGTCTTGCATGTATTGCATCTTTCTGTATTGTAGGGTTTCTAACAAATAAAATTTAAAGTTCTTTAAGATAAAATCGATAAGATTCAATTATATACGAGTATAAGTATATAGCCACTATCTTGTAATTGTCCACTTTTAATATTTTATATTTACATATAATATTAAAATTTTATTTTTTTTTTAAACTTTAATTTACAGCTGTAAAAAATATCTTTTTTTTTTGGAAACTGTTTTTTACACTATAAATATTCCAGGTCTTTTCGATTTCTTTTATTAATTTACATATTACTGTTTTTTTTTATTTTGTAGTTGTTAATTTTTATTTTTTATAAATTCTTAACTTATTGTTACTTTTTTTTTTTAAATATTAAAATTGGTTATAGAAGACGACCTTGATTTGCCTTCAAATAAAGCTAATAAAAAAAATATTATTTGCTGTTTATTTTTTTTTTGTTTTTTGATTCCTATAAAAAAAAATATAAGTATATTAAAATGTCGTTTTTCGTCGCCATCGTTGCTGTTATTTTGTTGTTTAGCAACCGTTTGGGCAATAAAATTATAAAAAAAAAATCATCAAAAAATATACATCCACTTTTTATACTTTTTTAATTTAAAAAAAAAGTAAAAATTTAGATAAAGTATTATAGAATTCAATATTCGTTCTTAAAAGTTCTTAAACTAATTCTTTTAGGGCCTTACCTAATCAAAAGCGTATTTTGGTATTATTTTTAATTTTTTTTTTCTTTAAATTTTGTAAAATGGATTTCGATGATATTGAAGTTTTAGAAGATTTAAATTTAAAACAGTTTTATTTACTAAATATCAACAAAACGTCACCATAACAACATAACAAAAAACAATAACAAAATTTAATACGCTTTGTCAATTTTTAAATTTTAAAAACCCGACGCATAGTACGTCGCGTATTTCAGGAGCTCTCATTTAATTATATGTATTTAAAATTATTTTGACAGAAAATGTACGCCGTACGTCGTGATTTAGGTAAGGCCCTTAATCTATCCAACATATAGTAACTATTAATTACCTAATTCTCATTCATCATTGGTTCGAAGATAGGGTTAAATTTGGGATTGGTTACACTAATACAAATGCTCATTCTCCTTAAAAACATTTTTTTGTTTCAAAGTCCTTAGGATGCTTTTCAACATAAGCTTGTATCTAATGATTTGCAATAGACGCAAAAAAAAAAATATTGAAATATTAAGAAGTAGATTGTTGGAAATAAAATTAGAATTTTCAAACATAAATACAATAACATATATGTAAAAAAATCTTTGTTATTATAATATCAACTACTAATTATAACAGTGTTATATACATATACTCAATGACGAGAGCACGTGATAAAAGAACTCTTTGGAAAGTTATACATCGTATCAAAAAGATCAATTTAAAAAATTTAGAAACAGAAGAAAAAACAATTGCGGTGCAATTTAATTCAGTATATAGTTAGTAAAGGCTTAATTCTTTTACTATCCGATAGTTTTGCCGCTCAACTGCATACTACATTATCACTTATAAATTTTTTATAGGTATATAATCATTTAGAGTATCTTCATCACTATCATCATCATCATAATCATTATCATATAATCTGAGCACCGTTGTTTTCGAGCATCTCTTTTTTTGTTTTTTTTTATTTAAAAGATTTTTTTATTATTTATTTTTATTTCCATTTTTTTTGTTTTTTTTTTGGTTTTTTCTTAAACAAGTCCTAAAATTGTCTCTTTTTAATGGTTTTTATTCACATTATATTTTCGGGCACTCTGGGAATAGTTCCTTAATCTAATTTTAGATTCATAGTTGTTAAAAAATGGTGGCCTTGAAAAAAGCTTTTTGCATTGTTTATAGTTTTTTTTTTTTTTTACTTTAGAATTTAAAAATCAAATCTTTTATATTTTTAACTAATTGTAAGTTTTGGGTGATTTAATAATATAAAGAGTAGAAAAGACAATATAAAGTTAAAGAGGTTTGTCAGATTCTTTTGGGGTTTGGAAAACAAAGCAAAAAATCATAAAAATTAAATAAGTATATATGTACTTAAATAAAAAAAAAAAGTTCTTAAATAAGGTGTTGATTGATTAATTAGCGTATTATGTTTATATATTACCTGGTTAGGGAATTTATCTTGTAGATATATTAGTTTAAGATATGTAATCACTAGACAAGTAAATAAATAAACTTTGGTGGTCTATAAAGTCCGATAAATTTTACCAAAGTCACATTAATGGTAAAAAATTTTGAAATACGTGTTAAAAAAAATGTTGAGAGTTTCTTGAAGAGAGTGATTGTAGCATTTTATTAATAGTATCGGTTGTAAGTTGAAAAATCTTGCAAAAATCCCTTACTGTTTTAGGGGTATTGTTGTTGTTGTTTAGACGGGGGGGAAAGCAAGTCTCCCTTACACCTAGGCCTTGCGGCCCGTTGTGCGCCCCTCATTAAATACTTTCTATTTATTTATAACTACTATATTATTTATTTTGTTTATATTATATATTTGTATATTTATATTATATTTGGTCACCATGGGGATTCGTAAAGAAAAATTATTTTTCAATAATTTTTTTTTTAATTAAATATTGTATGACCTGACCGGGAATCGAACCCGGACCCCCTCGGTTAATAAGCCAAATGCTTACCCACTGCACCACCGAGGCCCCTTTTAGGGGTATTACTGCAAAATATTTATCAATACTTTTTTTTGGCAATTCAAAAATAAATTAGACCTTGCTCTATAGTTCCGAGCCAATTTTTAGCCATTTCAGAATTAAATTAGACCTCGTTTTATAGTTCCGAGCCAATTTTTAGCCATTTCAGAATTAAATTAGACCTCGTTCTATAGTTTCGAACCAATTTTAATTCAGAATATGGTAGACACCATAATTGTATATCTTTAATAAAAAATACATTAATATAAAAATATAAACAAATACAAAATATAAACAAAAAATTTAATTGAATAATATAACTCACAGATACAGAAATACTTAATATTATAATTCAGATATAAAGTTATTACAATACAAAGAGTAATTATTGTATTATAATTTAAATGGTATATGTATATCATTTATATTTTTATTAATATTTGCTAATTTATACATATTAAATTTATTAAATTCTAAATTTTGTTAAAAAAAGAAGGTTCTGGAAAACCATTTTCTATATGTATTCAATTTCTATGTAAAAATTTATTATCTTATAATATGCTAAAAACGATTGAATAATATGTTTGGTCATCTTTAATAATAGGTTTTTTAACATGTAGATATTTAAATAACATTAATGAATAATGAGTTCTAATTAATATTGTTTATATTATATTTTGAATTAAAATATTCTCACAATTTTCAAGATCGAAGATTACCAAGTTCAGATCATCACAGTTAATAACTTTTAAATTAAATGTTTTAATATTAAATGAAATAAAATTCAATTAATTTGAAATAATTAAATAAATAAATTACTAAAAGTTTTTATTTTTTTGATGAATGTACACATATATATATATTTATATATATTTATTGACATTTATATTATGTCATATTTTTTGATAAAGGTGTATTATGTCATATTTTCCAGATGTCAGTCAGTTCAATTAATAGTTATATATCATCTTTTTCAATTTTTTTTTTTTTATTTTTGTTTTTTAAATATTTAAAATTTTCATCTAATGATAGTTATTTTGTATTATTTTAAAGCCAACTCATGTTTTGATTGATCATAAAAAAAAAGTAAACAAATAAAAAAATTAAAGAATTAAACGTTAATGCGATATAATTTTTTATGTTCTACGATAAGATAAGTTCTGTTATTTTTTTTGAATTCTGTCAATTTTAAATGGTTTCTTGTCTAATTTTTTTATTTTATTAAATTTTTTATACTATTCAAAGTTGAATTTAATTTTAATATGACATTAAAACGGTCATTTGGAAATAAAACCTAAATCGATGTTTTTTACAATAATATCATAGATTTAAGAAGTTTGTTCTTTTTATACCCGTATGACTATTTAGTCAAAGGGTATAATAAATTTGCCATTACGTTTGTGACGCAGAGAAGGAAAAGAAGGTAGATATAGACTCAAGTGTATGGATCGGATCAGATCCGTCCGTCATCATGATAACTCAAAAAGTAAAGGAGCTAGGATTATGAAATTTTCACAAATTCGTTTTTATGCAAAAACCGGAATCGCTATTTAAATTCAGCCATTTTTGTCCCCGGGTTCGAGTACCTGGCATACAACTTCTAATTTTATATGAGCATTAGTCTATACCTATTGAAGCTGGGTGTCTACAATTTTGCTTAAAATAGTTAAGTGTAATGGCCAAAGTTACTGCAAAATTTAGTTGGTCTACTGCTACGGGTTCGGGTAGCTGCCATACAACTCCTTCTTTTATACGAGCTTTACACTACACCTGATAAAGCTGGGTGTCTGAAATTTTGCCAAAAGTAATTAACCGAATGATATAATGTATATGTTACGGTCATACGGGTATCCCAGAGTTGACACAGTCTACTCTACTACACGCTTCCTCGTTTTTTTATTAAATTCTTGTTTTTTTTTTTCTTGCTATATTTAATGTTCTTAATTTTATTTTTGATTTTATTTGGATTCGTATTTTGGTATTTTGTTTTCTATATATAGATTTATTTTGTACAGCTTTTTTTGCCGGTAAATATATATAATATATGTATATTATATACAAATAGTAGAGGTAATAAATTGATGAAACAGGATATACAGAAGTTCAAAAGAAAACAAAATCTGATAGTGTTTTAATATAAGATCTATATTATCATTATCATATATCATCAAAGTTTAAGACCTTTTCGTAGGTGTTCTTAGGTATCAAAATGTTGGGTTTTGTATATTAAATTTAGGAAAAACTGCGGAATTTATGGACGAAATATGTAAAAAAACTTATGAATTTAATAAATTAAGTTTTTATTTTTTAAGTAACTTAAAATTTCCAAAGCATTTCAGGATTATGCACAAGAATTGGTTATGGATAAACATGATTATGCTGGATTAAGAGAATAAAAAGTGTTGTTTATCATTAAACTGTTTTCTTAAATACGAAAAGTTTTAAGAACATATTTAAATAATCCATTTGGGAGTTAGTATAGG
Organism: Dolichopus griseipennis; assembly: GCA_963082915.1. Classification (NCBI taxonomy): domain Eukaryota; kingdom Metazoa; phylum Arthropoda; class Insecta; order Diptera; family Dolichopodidae; genus Dolichopus; species Dolichopus griseipennis. The sequence goes on along the minus strand of OY720444.1, from coordinate 105,239,063 downwards.
AATAATATGTATTTACTCAGAAAAAAATTATAAAAAACATAATTGAGAAGAAATTAAGTACATAGCCATTAGAGTTGTGAATCTAAATTTAAAGTAAAATTTCTGAAATAATTTCTTATATAAGTCTTGTGGAAAATATTCTTTAAGTATTGAATAACTGCTTAATAAATCAATAGAGTCATGGTCAATTGATCTATAGAGTATAGAGTCATGGTTTTATTTATATATGAGTACAAAGTAGTCATACTCCAGTTATACTGTTTTTATGCAATTTTGAAATCAACCTATCTGAAATTTATTCCAAAAAGCATAAGTATGATTTTTGTTAAAAAATTTAGTAGCAATTCAAAAAGGTCTATAATTTTGTACCTTAAGTTCAAAAAATACCAGGAATAAAAGGGTAAGATTATGTATTAATGTAAATTTAATTTTTTTTTTTTTTAAATTTTCATTATTTTATTGTAGAGTTTTATGGTGCTTCATTAATTCGCTAAGAACAGAATAAATATTATAGACAATATCATTATAATATTATACGTATACCTATATGTATATATCTAAAATTTAAGTTAAAATTAAAATATTCTTATTTTAAAAGTAACTAACTTATCACTTCAAAACATTAATTTAAATGTCTAGTATGTTAATTGAAAAATTCTAAAAAAAACAGAAAACAAAAAAATAACAAAATAAAAAATTAAGTAACTGAATTTAAATTTATGGAAAGTAATTTTTTTTTTTTCTACATTAAGTAAATAAAAAGAAAAATTGAATCAATATATTACATTTAAAACAAGTTACTAGTTAATTTTTGGCGTCAGACATGCCATTATTATTTTATAACAGTTAAATAAATTAACATAAGAAAAAAAAAACCAACAAATTTGACCAATCCCATTATTTTTAAGATACATAATATTAAAATTGAAAACAATGTTTATTTCCTCCTTTATTATTATATTTTGTAAACATTACACCTACATTTTTTATTAGAACTCATATAAAAGGACATACAAGTAAATTTGATTGTGACGTCTCCAGCATTTATCAAATAAAAAAAAAAAAAACTCCTCCAGATATTAATGTTTTTCAATTTTCTTATATTTTTTGTCAAACCTTTTAATGTTTAAACAGGAAAACAAAGGATTGATCATTTAGAGTTTCCAGTGACCTCACAGTCTATGTTTAAATCTGGGATTATAGAACTTTGAAGAAAAGTTATAATTTAAAAAAGTAGTAGTTTAAAAGGTGCTGCTCTATTGGTTGAAATGGAAGCTGTTAATGATAATTATATAATTTGTAAACCTATACACTCGTATAGCAAAATAATTAAAACTTTATATAGCCTAGGTGCTTCATTAATTTTAACTGTACTCAGCAAAATTTGAAATTCTAAAAAAAATTGTTGGAAAGATTAAGTTTAAAACTTATACTTTTACTTGTTTAATAATTATAATTCTTAAATTAAAGATTCCAGAATGTATATCTTATGGATATATCATTCTTTTTTAAAAAATATATATAATATAAATATATATATAAATATAAATGGCTGTACGAGACTCTAGAGTATCCGGCCGACTTCAGATAATTTCTCCATTGGTCTCTATCCTGGCCAGCTGTTCTCCATAAGCCCGGCAAACCGAAATTTCGATTGTCCTGTTCTACTCCTTCTTTCCATCTTAGTTTTGGTCTGCCTCTGCTACGTACACCATATGGGTTGGATTCAAAAACCATTCTCAGCGGACAATTTTCTTCCCTTCTTACAACATGTCCTAGCCAACGCAGTCTTTGTATTTTTACTCTCCTGACTAGGTTTATATTGTCGTAGAGTGCGTACAGTTCTTGGTTAATATCTATGTCTCCAATACCCATTTATATTTACAGGACCAAAGATCTTTCGTAGGATTTTCCTCTCAAATGCATCTAAGAAATTTTCATCGTTTTTCGATATTGTCCATGATTCTGAGCCATAAAGCAATACTGGAACAATGAGGGTGTTGTACAGCGTTATCTTCGTTTTATAGCTGATATATTTGGATTTCATTTGTTTGGTTAACCCAAAATAGCATCTGTTCGCTAGAAGAATCCTACGTTTGATTTCTTGGCTGCTGTTATCGCCATCATCCGTTATGATAAAACCAAGGTATATATACATTTTTTTTTTAAAAAATACTTTCTTATAATAAGCCCTTTTCAAAAAGCTTGGCATGTGGACTATTTTACAATATAAATTTTACTATTCAATATATTTATAACAAAGTGTTAATTATGTATTAATTAATTATTTGTAATCAAAGGAAAAATAACACTTTAGTTTTGTTTGATTTTGCATATTTCATAAAATTTGGAACCTTTTTTGACCTTTGAAAGGTGTGTCTAATACTGTCCGTACTACAAAAGATTTTTAAACAAAAAAAAAAAAAAAACAAAATTAAAAAAATTGTAGGAAATAACAAAAGAATTCAATGCAATTTTAAAGGTAATATCAATTCGAATTTTTTTTATTATGCTTAAGGTGCAAAAAATTCAGACAGAATCAGTCTCTCTTTTTTTTTTTTTTTTGAATAATCAATATGTTGGTATTATAGTTTATCCGAAAAATTAAATAACAACAAACACGTTTGTCCATTCTTTTTTTTATAAATATTCGAAATAACACAAAATACAAAAAAAAAAAAAATTAAAACACAAACATATATAAAAAAAGAAAGAATTATAAAATTATTTTATTTTTTTATTTCAATTTCATACGTACTTACATAGTACATTTGAGTACATAAAAATGTAAGTACATGTTTTTGGTGGATAACATAGTATATGAACCTACATGATTGCTTTGGGCAAACATTTTTTTCTTTGATTTTTCTGTTGCTGTCTTTTTTTTTTTTTTTTTTGAACAACAACAGAAGTAACAATCAATACAAATTTTGAAAATCCAAAAAAAAAAACAAATAAAACAAAACAAAAGACAAAACAACATAAACCTAACAATGCCTTAGGAATGCCAATTGCTATTTTTACTAATAAATATATGGATCAAATTCAGGTTTTAGGTTAAATTGTATCACATAATATAATCAACATGTATGGTAATGTATGTTGTACAAAATGTAACTAAAATAATATTCATTGATATTTTATCGTGTTAAAGTTATAACCAGTTCAAAAAAAGAATAATAGTAATAAAATTCCCTTAAAGAATTTCAAATAATATATTGAGAACGCATTAAAAATCCAGAAAGTTCTTATATAATATAAATATGTAATATTGAAAGTTTTCACGTTAGACAAAATATATTTGTAATTGATTTTTGTTTTTTTTTTTTTTTTCAAAATTGATGTCTTTTTCATTTTTAAAAGAGAAAGACATCAGCTTTCAATATTGTAATTTGTATAATAGTCGATTGAATATAAATTTTAGAACTAATAAAGAATTTACAGAGTGGTTAAAGAAATAAGTAATAAAATAATTACTATACTTATTTAATTAACAGAACTCGGTGCTTATTATTTAATTTATTAGTTTTTTTTGAAAACCATGTTATATAAAATTCTACTGCTTTAAAATGCCTAAATTTGATGTCTGTGGTCCAAGAATTCATTTAGAAGGACATTAATGATCAATGACGAACATTTTTTAATTGTTAGCCGCCAATGAAATATAACTAACATATTATTTTAATGTACAACTATACACATATTTAAAATATAACTAACGCTCATTAGTCAATTTGGTATAAAAAGGTATTTGTAAATGGTTTATAGTAAAAGATCTTTTAACTTTGAAATATACTCATAAATTCTAAATCTATTTAAACAAAATAAAAATAGATGAATAAATAATAAAAATGCTATTCAAATTAAACTTCAATTCTAAAATAAAATTATAAATTCTTTTAATAAAATAGAATATCAGGTTTCTATTGTAATCACCTGTAAAAGACAAATTTTTAAATAAATTAGAACTATTTTTTGATTCATATCATGATTCTTTAAAAAAGTTTTTAAGTAGTTTAACGTGACATGTTTTTTTTTCCAAATGAATATTTATACATACAATTCATTTTGGTAAGTTTAAAAAGTTTGGAAAATGTTAATTATTCCAAAATTTACCATATTACTATGTAAAGAGCCCCTCTTAAATATTTAATTATCAAGTTTGAAACTCTTTCGTTTTCTTTTCGTTTTTGTACGTAGAAAGGCTAAAAGAATGAACAAAACTGCTGGAGTCAAAACTAAACGGGAAATTTAAAGGGAGGAAAAAGGACGAACGTTTGAAAGGAGCACTTTACCTTCGAAAAATTTAAACACGATTGTATTTTAGTTATTGTTGTAGATTGTTTTTGCATTCCCTTTGAATGGGTTGTAAATATTTAAAAAACTTCGTAATGAAATTTTCGCAATGACTTAAGTAAAAAAAAAAATAAAGATATGTACAAAGATTTCGGGAATATTAGTATTTTGGAGTTGAAAGAAAATCTTGGATTACCTATGAAAATAGATTTTTTAACATATTTTTACCTAAATAAATTTTATGTTAACCGTTTATTAATTGTTCTTTCAATCTATTTATAAAATTTTTCTATTATGTAAAAGAAGAAAAATACATTCATAAAATTCTTTCAATTTTTAACATTTAAGAGAACAGAAAAGATCTATATTGTATTACTCAAAAATTTATATTCCTAAAATAAATACTTATTTTTATTTATTAACATTAGAACTTTATAGCGCGATTATGTTCAAATTTTTTAATATTCCTTAGTATTTTTTTTTAATTATTTATTAAAATTAAAATATGAAATTTAATTTTATAATTTAAAATAAAAACAAAAAATAGGTAAGTTATGTAAAAATCTTTTTTATTAAAATTTTTTTTAATTAGCACATTTATTGTATTGCAGATTTAATGTCCTACACTATAACTTTTCTCTCGGAACTTTTTAGTACACATTACCGGTAAAATACAAATTGTTCCAATTGGAAATTTCCTTGTCGAAAAATTTAATTCAGTTATTTCATTTGTTGTATAAAAATGACCACCAAATGCTGGAATATGTTGAAATACAGATAAGCATGGTTGATCTGCAAATTTTTTTGAAATGTTACGTAAACGTTTAAAAAATGTCTTTATTATTTTATTAGACATTTCAACTTTTGTATATTTGAAACAAATATTTTCTATAGAATTTTTTTTTGATGGTGGTGATAAAAATGGACCAACTAATACTGCTGCTCTTAAACAATGAAATAATAATTTTTTTGTTATTATTTGAGGAGTATTTGGAAATTCTCCATTTGGTTGTGGGCGTAGTAATACATCAATCCATTGCTTTGCAACTTTTCTATCATTTTCATTGGGCAAAGAATCAGCCAGATATCCCATTATTTCTATTATATAAAAATAACGCTCTTTATTAATTACTGGAAGAATATCTGTATCAACTTTCTTGAAACTTATATCTCCTAAATTCATTTTTCACTAATATTATTTAATATTTACTTATAACGAAAGTTTACATTAACAAAAATTTTAATAAAAATTAAAAAAAAATTTTAAGAAATAAAATATTAATTTTGTTCCTTTTTACAATTGAATTCTTTGAATACTAAATTTTTATTTTTTGAAAACTTAATGAAAGCCTCTCTTTTGATAAATAAATAAAAATATATTTTTTATACATTGTTACTTACCACTTTGACATTTCCCATTTTAGCTGCAACATGTAATACAGTCTCGCCAGTGTTATAAATTTTTCTATTTGGATCTGCTTTATTTCTTAATAATATTTCAACAATACTTTTATTTTTAACTGCTAAATGCAGTGGAGTTACACCATTTTGTGTTGTTATATCAACGGGTGAACCATTTTCCAATAAAATATTTAAACATTCAACATGATCTAATACTGCTGCATAATGTATTGGTGCTTGATGATAAGCATCTAAACAATGTGGATCTTTCAGTTTAACGGTATTTGCTAATAATTCACCAGTTTGTTCAAACATTCGTGCGTAATACATATATAATCTGGACCATTCATCATCTGCTGTTGCATAATTTGATACACCTTGCATTTCATCATCCCACTGTAAACCATCCATACCATCTGGAGTACGTTCAAGATCAAAATCATTAAGTGTTCTTGGTTTCTTTGGGGAACCTTGAAAATATTAAAATTATGTTGATTTTATTATGAAAATCAAAATAGTAAAATTATTTACTTCCACTGAATGAAACATATTCTTCTTCACATGATTTTAGAAGAATCGATAAAATTTCGGGATACCCTTTGAATGTTGCTTGTCCAATTGCTGATCTTCCATATGAAGTGCATTTTGTGGCATTTGCACCATCATCTAAAAGTTTTGTTACCATTCTAATATCTCTTTTATCCACATAAAAATAAAGTTTTTCGTGAATATCCCATTTTGATTGCATTTTTCTATTTTTTGATAACAATTAAAATCCGAATGTAAACAAATAATATTGATGTCAAATGATGTCATAAATAATCTAATATGTATAAAGAAAACTGCTAAAAGGCAGGGATAAGAAAAATGTAATATTTTATAATTTTGAAATGTTAATTGAAGTTTATTCAGTTGAATCAAGTATAGAATATCCATATAATTTATGTACAATTTTTTTAATGTTAGTTAGTATTCATATAAAAAATTTTAATATTTAAGAAATTCAATAATAAACTTTTGTTCTAAGAAATTTAATTAGTTCTAAAATTTTAAGTTTTTTTTTAAAATTATGAATTTGTACTAAGAACGCGCCCTTGAGTTTTAAATGTCACAACAAAATGTCATTTTGAATTTTTCATGTGTACAGTAGATGTGTCAAAAATTATTTGACACTACATTCTTTTCTGAATTAAACATCAAAAATGGCTACCCGCGGTGGAAATCGTAATCGTAATCAAACTCAAACTCAAGAGCCTGTGGATAATACAATAAGCTATGTCCAATGTGATGGCTTGGTAAGATAAAAAAGTGTTTCATACATAAATTTTGCATCTTTAAATGTTTTGAATAAATTAAAAATGCTAATTTTTTTTACCCTAAAACTCAACCTACTAATGACTATAGAAGTGACAATTCCATACACGTTTCAATTAATTTTTAAAATATATTGTTTTTGCATATTAAAAATAAACTAAATGAAATGATATTTTAGGCTGTAATGAAAATGGTAAAACATTGCCATGAAGAATCAACCAGTAATATGGATTTGGCTCAAGGGGCACTCCTTGGTTTAGTAGTTGATAAACGTTTGGAAATTACAAATTGTTTCCCATTTCCAAAAAGTGGAGATGAAACAATGGATGAAGAAGAATATCAATTGGCAATGATGAGACGTTTAAGACGTGTTAATGTCGATCATTTTCATGTTGGTTGGTATCAAAGTGCAGATGTTGGAAACTTTCTTTCATTTCCATTACTTGAATCCCAATATCATTATCAAACTAGTATTGAAGAATCTGTTGTTGTAATTTATGATACACAAAAATCTGCCAGAGGTTTCTTGACTTTGAAAGCATACCGATTAACACCACAGGCAATTGCTATGTATAAAGATGGTGATTTTACTCCAGATGCTTTAAGACAATTGAAATGTGGTTATGAAAATTTATTTGTTGAAGTGCCAATTGTTATCAAAAATTCACCACTCACTAACATTATGATGAGTGAATTAGGTGAAATGGTGCCAGAAGAAGAAGGTAATCGATTTTTAGATTTGGGTACAGCCGGAGTATTAGAAAACCATTTAAGATGTTTAATTGAACGTGTTGATGAATTATATCAAGAAGCTAGCAAATTTAATAAATATCAACAAGCTGTTGTGAAACAAGAACAAGTAAGAATTACGAATTTTCTATTTTTTTATATGCATATTAAATTTTTAATTTTTTACATTAGGAAAAGCATAGAGCATTAGCTAAATTAACTCAAGATAATGTCGCACGTACAAGTAAAGGTGAAACTGCAATTCCAGAAGAAGATATATTGAAACAATTTAGACCATTAGCTGTACCACCAAGGTTAAATTCTATGATTGTATCTGGTCAAGTTAATACTTATTCTCAACATATTTCGCAATTCTGTTCGCAAGCACTTGCCAAAATGTTTGTAACACAATCTCTACAAAATGCAAAAGAAACAAAAGGAAATTAAATATGTATTTTTTTTTATAATGTCTAAATTAGATGCGTAATTGACACAAAAAACATACAAAAAATGTAATTTAATAATATAATAAAGATTTATTACATAAAATTTTTTTTCTATTTACATTTTAAATCCGAAATATTTATCAGGAAACACATGGGTTACAAGTTATCCTTTAAACTCCTTTACTTTTTTCGCAAACTTTAAATTATTGAATTTGTTCTAGAAATTTTAAATAATATTACTGATTTGTATCCATATTCATATTGATCAAGTTATCAGTTTAAATTGTATGTAAATTATCAAACCATTCAAAATTTTGTTTTTTCCAACTCGCTGAAAATTTATTTATTTGGCGCATAGAACGAAAAAATTTTCCATCCAACATTACTTACAAAGTTAGTATAATATTAAATATATATTATAGATTAGAATACATCAAAAAAAGATTTATTATATAAATTATTATTCTATTTTATTTTTAAATATCCATTCTAAATTGTAAATTTAATGCAAAAATAAATTTTACATTTATATGTAAATATAAAAACTCTGTTTTTATAAAATTAACATTTAACTGATCCAAAAAAAAAAGAAGATCTTTGAGGCATGGGAGTTGAAAAAAAGATATATTTTATTTTTCAGAACATTTAATAACCAACATTAGGTATTACAGCTATTACTAAATACAATTGTTATTATTTAAAAAAAATAACAAAAAACCAAATATAAATATTTTTTAACTTTTCTAATCACAGGATATCAAATTGCAAATTTATTTGTTTCTATTTTTTCAAACCGTTTAATGTATTGTGTATGTAAAATTGTATAAATATCATAGTTATTTCATTACATAGAATCGTCGAACTTTTTAGGGAATTCAACAATAGAGTGTAAGTACCAAACAAAAAAAAAAACGGAATAAAATAGTAAAAATTGCTTAAAAAAAAGAGCTATGCAATATTATAATGGTTGTATGTTGAATTGTAGGATAACGGAAATGACATGAAATATTTTTCGTTGGTTTTTTTTGTTTATTTTTTTTTATTTAATTGATGATGTCCTAGATGAAAGCATAACAATGGAACGTTTGTAATATTAAAAAAATAAAATAAATAATGTTTGTGCAATGAAAAAATGAATAATATAAATTTTTGTTTATTTTTTTAGCAGGAAAATGGAAAATTCGGTATATAATGGGAATTTTAGCGTGGTTTATTCAATATATGTACAAATTTAAATGTAAATATGTGAAGCAGAAAAACACGGTGAGCTAAAAGAAAGAAACCCGAATTGATAAGATATTGAATTTCACAACGACTATCAGATAAATTTATTTTCGTTTAATACATCCTTTTATCTCTGTTAGTACAATGTTATTCTTCAAAGTTTTCCAGATTATTAGAAAAGCAATTGAATTAGTGTCCTGATTTATTTCATCTTTTTTTTCAAGTAAACTAATTTTTATAATTGTAAAAATAATACTACATTTTTTATAGGTATTTTTGTTTTTTACATTCTTTCATGATGCTTTTACAGAAAGAGCATCCAGTTTTTTTTTTGTTATACGTTAGTGCAAAAAAAAGTGCATTCAGCTGTACTCTATTGTTTTAAGTATATCACGAAAAAAAACCATGATGCTCTTATGTACAAAGTAACCTAATTTTGTTTTTGTTTTTGTTTTTTTTTAGACAAACAAGGATAACAAGGATAACAATATATTTCGTTGTTGTTTTAGAATGAAATTAATAACGTTTATTGGAAGGCATCTTAGTGGAAATAAAATCATTAGTAAAGTGGGCTTAAGCGTTCTATTTGTTAATAAAGTAACTAAACTAGAAAGTTATGAACGAAAATGATTTTTAATGAATGAAATAGATTGATAAAACATCAATTTTTTTTTTTTTTTTGAATTAGGAAATGTTTAGTTTATTGTAAATTGGTCGAAGTTTTTCATTAAATATTATGGGTTTAGTATATGTTTAATCCATAAAAAACTAAATAGAATCAATGTAATATGTGTAATAAATAATAATTATAATTAGTTTTGTATTATAAAAGAAATAATGACAGTATTTTACATCTGATTATCCGTTTGGATAATGTAAAAAACTTTTTAGAATTTTAATTACTTTTCGTAAGTCTCGGCTGCAAAGATGAAAGATTAAAGTTACTGTTCTAATTAATAAATTATATAAGCTATAGTAAACCTGTTGTGTATTAAAATACCTAAATTGAGTTATTAATCTGTTCAATTCAAAAGGTACGTATGAGCCTTCTATTTCCAATTTCTCCATGATAATTTGTAAGCCAAAAGTTCAAACCTCTTCTTAGAGGTTGTTTATTTTAACATAATTTAGATTCACAATATTACTATATATGCATATTAGATAATATAGCCTTCTAAATGTATGTATGTAATATATGTTAATTTTTTATTTGTTACAGTGCATAGGATAATGAGTTTCATTTATTTATTTGTATTTTTTTTTTGTTGTTTTTGCTGTTGTTACAAAATTAATTTGAAAGTTTAATTTACTTAATGTAGATAATTAAAGATAACAAATTTTTTATTTAAAAATATTTATTTTAATGGTTATTTACTAATTTTGTAATATGCTCGAAAATTTTAAATAGTAACAGCAGTAATATAGAAAAATTTTTGAAATTAAGAAAGTTATTTTTTAATGCAGATAATTTTTAAAACTTGTAACATATTTCTACATAAAATATGGTTAAACCTTCATTGTAACTGTATTATACAGTACATTTGTTAAATTGTTTCTGAGTTTAATTTACAGAAATGAATGAAAGATGGATGAACTATTTTGGTCAATAGAATAATTATTTTTTAGTGTTAGATAATTTAAAAAAAAAAAACATGGTTACAAAATTGGAACAAAATAAAAATATGACGAGTGGTTGACTAGGTAATGCTTTTTATATAAATCTAAATTTCGTTTTATATTCAAACTTTATATATTGAGTCTTTAGACTCGTTAGAGAATTAATTTTTGTCTATAGCTTATGCAGAGTCAATGTATATGATATTTCAGGCACCGCAAGTTTTCAAGAGGTTCTATCAAACCTTAAGAGCGTACCTGAAGTTCACCTAAAATGAAGAAACTTTTACCGATTTAATAATTTAATATCTTCCCAAAAATACTTTTTAATTAAATTTTATATTTGTACAATTAATTTTTTTATTTTGGTAGCAATCTGTTAAATTAACTTTAACTTCTTCTTAAAGACATAAAAAATTCTGAAGAACTTAATGAAAAATTTAAAATTTTTAAAAAAATCTTAAAATTGAACGAAATTATAGAAGAAGGAAATTTAATGAATTGTATAACAAGAATGGCTTTAATATTATTTCTATGGTATACATAATTATATAAAACTATTATAAACGAGGAAGATTATAGTTGCCCTTGTCAACTTTTAGATACCCATTAGATTCACAGTTATCGAATTGACAACTTTGTATGGCAGCTGCCCGAAAATGGGGTCGCAACATTTTGAAACTCCATATTAGTGCTCGATTCATTATATAACTAACAGTGTGTAATTTTCATCCTCGTAGTATACTCAGTTTCCAAGAAATTCATATTGGTGCAAAGAAGTTGTATGGCGGCCCCCCGCAAATGAAGCCGTAAAATTTTGAAACTTCATATAAGTGCTTGATTCATTATAAAACTAACCGTGTGTAATTTTCGTCTTTCTAGTATAATTACTTTTGAAGAAATTTATATTGGTTTAAATAAGTTGTGTGACAGCTCCCCGAAACCTTGGTCTGGTCTTAACCAAAAAGAATAGGGAACCTTAAAAATGTCCAAAAAATGTTTTGTGTGAATTTCAAAACTCTAGCTCTAATTTTTCAATTCTATCTCTTTTAATTAATTTTTAATTCACGAATATATTAAACCTAAGCAAAGTAAGCATCATATAATCATATTGATAAAATGATTCATTCAAAATATTACACATATACATATTATATGAATATACATACATAAATTATTTATGAAGCCATTTACTTAAAAAAAATCTTTGTCTTCTTTTTTGCTTATCTTAAATAAACTACGCATCATTTAAATCATATGAAATTCTAACTCGAAATCGTTATCTACTTTTTGTAACGAAAACAAAAAACAAAAAAAACAAAAAAACAAAATTCATATAATTTCATGTTACAAGGTGCATAGCTATATTTCAAATTTTTGTATGAAAATATTGGAGTTAAAAAAGTTAGCTGTTCGAGAGCTACCCGAAGTTTTGGTCCGATCTTAACCAAAAAAAATAGGGAACCTAGAAATTGATTGAAAAATATTTTGTGAAAATTTCAAAACTGTAGCTCTTTTAGTTTTTGAGTTATCGTGCTGACACACAGACGGACGGACGGACGGACAGACACACATAGCTAGATCGACTAATTTTTCGATTCTGAGCCGATACGTACCCTTGACACTATATCTAGCTCGTCTAGATCGATGCGTTACAAACGGAGGAGCAAATCTAATATACCCGATGTCATATATATATGCACGGGTATAAAAATAATGGGTAATTAAATATTCAAAAGTATCTTAGAACATAATTGTTAGAATGATTTCGAATCCTTTTATCAAACAAGAAAAAAAAAACAAACAAAAAACAGTTAAATTTATTCTTTTTTTAACTGTTTTTTTTTTTGTAAGGATAACTGTTGACTATATGAACTATTTTTTGTATGTTAGCATGTATGTACTTTTTCTCTTTGAATGCAAACGCGTATAAACTTTTAAGTCCAATATATGTAAAGTATGGGGTGGCATTAAAAATTCTAATTATCAAAACGACCACAAAATCCATTTATTCTTAATTCCGAAATTTAAAATCACAACTTCCGAACTCTGATATGACTGAAAATTTCAATGTTTTAGTTGGTTGGGACTTTGGACAGGTAGCCCTCATTGTTTGAACTCTCAAAAAAGATTTTTGAATTTGCAATTCAATTCAAACCCATATATTGTTCCATAAAAAATATATGCGAAATTATGAATTCAGAAGGATTTTACAGAATTACAACCTAATAAACTTATGTATTTCTAAATTGAAAAACGTTTTAATATTACAAATCTTCTACAGGGACATTTGCATTAGTTTTACTTTTTGTGTGTTTTTAACTCTTGAATCAATTCTTACTCTACGTTAAGTACCCTATATCTAACCAAGGGTTGTGGGCAGGAGTAACATTAGAAATGATTGTAATAAAATATGCAATAATACCTAAATTCGCCTATGACTTAAGACAGTATTAGAAATGGTATATTTTATTAGACCAAAAGATTTTAGACGAATGGCTTCATAGTATACAATACATATGAATAAATCTGTTTTTCTTTAGTTCCATTTGTCAGAAGGTAAAAAAGTCTTTTTTTTTTTGCAGGGTAACTTTCATTATAAAACAAATCACGAACGAAAAGTTAGATAAAATTTTATTAGTTAAATTTTTTGTTTTAAGTTTTTTACAGTTACAATTTGAACTCTTTCTTTTTTTTTTAGAAATTCTAAAGTTATAATTAGGGCGGATTCACATATACTATATTAATAAATTACATTTATATAAAATTCTTGCAAATCACACATATGCTATACGCTGTTTTTATATGTACCTAGGTATTAAAAATCATAGCAGTTCTATATTGTGTTGATGTAATAGTTATAATCTTAGGGAAATAATTCTACAAATATAGTTTCGAATAAAAACGTAATGTTCGTTTATTATTATTTTTTTTTTTAAATTGAATTGGATGTTCTCTTATTTAACTAATTCCGAATGAATTTTAGAGGGCAAGGAATAAAGTAGAAAAAAAAACTAAAGGATTTAATTAATATTATAAAGTACATGGATAGTAGAATTTAAGGATAAAAAAAAAGATTTCTTACAGTTTTATTATGTACTTTTTTATTTAGATGTGATAATTAGGATGGACCAAAAAAATTAAATTTTTATTCTTTTATTAGTTATAAATAAAAGGCATTAAGTTGTAAGGTGTAGTAAATACAAATTAAGAAGTTAATATAAGAGAATTAGCACTGCATCTCAGTTAAAGAGAGATCGTCTGCATGTTCGGTCAAATATTAGGAAGCCATAAAAGTTATTTTTGAGATTTGAGTTTATTTTGTCCTTTTTTTTATACGCCATCTTATCTTGGCATCCTGAAGTCGAACTGAGGTGATTTGAAAAACCTACTTCCAATTCTGTAATAGAAACTTAAAAGGGAATAACTTAAGATCAGTGTCAAAAAATTACACCATTATTTTGGGGTTAATTTTTTAGTGCGAGCATATTCTAGCATGTTTCAATATTAAATCGTTGAGTAACTTGTTCAAATATGATGATCCGACTACTGAATCCCAAGAAACGGGGCTTATTAAAAAACGACAAATTTAATTTGAAAATTTAAAACTATACTTGTATTTGAAAAAACACTAAATTGAATTGTAAATAGACCAATTTCATTTAAAAAGGACCAAATTCATGTGAAAAGAGTAGATTTATAACTTAAAACAACTGTGGAAAGTCAGAGATGAAATTTTGTTCGAATAAGCACCTATCGTATACTCAGGCTTATTTTTTTATCTGGAATAAGATATCCTTTCAGATCTTAATATTAGATAAGGTTTAAGATTTGACTATATTTCAAGAACCATATGAGATAATTTTATATTTATATCTTTTATATTTTGAGTACGGTTTTAAGAATTTCGATTTATGTAAGACATGTTGGATGAAATATTTTTGTTTTTTTTTGAAAAGAGGGATAGCATGTGCCATCCTAACATGTTGGACTTGCGACCCGTTCTTGTGCACCCACTTTCAATAATTTTTATCTATTATTTGTATATTTTAAATTATATTTGGTCACCATGGGGATTTGTAAAGAAAAATTATTTTTCAATAATTTTTATCAATTTAAAAAAATTCATGACCCCCTACGGGAATCGAACCCGCACCCTCTCGGTTAGTTGGCAAATGCTTACCCACTAATCCATCGAGGCCCCGGATAAAATATAAGTTGAATTAAAATTTATTATAATATAAGTGTATTAGAAATATGTAAGTAATGTTTCGCCTTTTCAAAGCTACAAGACCTATCAGTAGGCATTGTAGGATTGGAATCGCCTAGACAACACCTTTTTTAATTTTCGATTTGGTCAAATACTTAAATGAAATTTTCAGAACTTCATTTGTTTTTTATATTTATTTAATATTAGTTCTTCATTATTAACTTATCAGCATTTGATTATTGAAATTCCCCACTCTAATTTTTATTATCAATATTTATTTCATTTTTCTATTTTGATTTTTTTTTTTGTATTTTTTTTTGTATTTTTTAAAACTATTTTAAGAAGCTTACCACGTTTTCTATTTTATTCAATTGTATAACAGTTAAGGGAATTGTTATTTCTTTGACAGATTGTTAAAAATAACTTTAGATAGGGAGTCGAGACATTAATAATAGTGGAAATAATTTTTTTTTTTTTACATAATATGATGAGAAATGTACAAGATTTTCTAAAAATAAAATTTTCATTTATTTTTTTTGTGTCCTGATGAATGGTAATGGTATGGAAGGTCGAGGATAGCTTATATATTGTTATATAGAAGATTTTAAAAATCGTAATATTATAAAAAATGTAAAATGTTTAACCTCTTGGTACTACAAAAAAAAAAAAAAAACAGTTTCACATAAATTTGAATAAATTTTTAAAAAAAAAATTGTATTGTATATACAGGGTGTCCGGGACTAAAGTATGCGCTCTACACTCAGTGATTGGGGGCATTAAAACAAACAAAAAATTGTACTGGAGGGGGGACTGGAGGGGTATATGGGGATCATTGTTCCACAAAAATTAAAGCTGACAACTTACTCTACAAAATAGATTTTTTTTAGCTCTCTACAGTAAGCTGTCCAAAAGTTATTGATTTTTTTATGAAAAGTCTCTTTTAATCTTTAATCTCTCATATCTCGAAAAGGGACTGAGTGTAGTGCGCGTACTTGAGTCCCTGACACCCTGTATATATATATATATGTAAGAAAAATTGGTAACGATAAAGAGACATGATTTCAATTTTCAAAATCTGGTTGAGTATAAGAAAAAAAAAAAACAGAATTGTTAACTTGATCTATTGGAAATATTTCATTTATTCCACTTCTTTATTATACATTGTAAAATGGTCGTTTAAAATCCATTAAGAATAATTGAATAGGATTTGAAAAAAAAAAGGAAAAGGAAAAATTTTTAAAGCAGTTAAAATTGAAGAATAACACAATAGAATATAGAAGAAGAAGTTATTTGGTTTTGATCTTAAAATCCATTCCTTTTTATTATTTAAGAATTGGAGAAAATTTTAAAAACTGACACAATATTTAGTTAATGGGTTGGTGTTAAATTAAATCCCTATAAAGTAATAACTCTTAATAGGAATTTCTTAAGTTTGAATATGTTTTAAAATCCCATATTTTTGATGACGAATAGGGGCATGTTGAAGATATAAGAAATTATAAAATATAGTTTTTGTAAAACTTAAGACATGATTAATTAAAGTTCATATACTTATACATTATTCATCTATTTGAGTAATGATTCTATAAACTTGAACTATTATTATATAAAATTAATTTTAAAGATTTTGATGTCTTAGTAGTTGATTTAAAAAATTTATGTACCTATATATGTATGTATATATATATATACAATCTTGATGGTTAAATTCTTCTGGAACTACGTTTGTTATGAGCACATCACGGTTAAGGAACCATATTCCATACCATTGAAATTTGGGATCACCAAACTTAAGGTTTTTGTCATTTTGCTTAGCTTAAGTCTTTGAAATATATAGTTTTAATATAAGCTATAATTTTAAGTAACTTCCCTATCTATCCTATCCTATCCTATCTAATTCCCCAAAATTGAAATCCCTATCCACAATAACAATCTGCTTATACATTTATTTTTAAAAGCTGCAACTTAGTTAAAGTCCAACAAAACCAGGAGGAGTATTGTCCAGACAATCTGGTTGATTTTCGATATTTGCCACCTCCTTTCATAAAATAATAATAATAAAGTAATTAAAACTCAATAACTATTTTTTTAACCCCAATCGATTTCTTCAATATTTATTCAAACTATTAAGTTTTTTAATCCATTTTAATTATCCTTTCAAGGAAGACTGAAAAAAGTAATGGTTGATAAAAATATTAAAATTAAAATTATGATTGAAATTAAAATGAAAATCAATTGTAAATTTATAAAAAAAAAAGAATAATATTTATTTTAAAATTGTAAGAACTACTGTACTACTATATGGTATCTATATACGAAAATTTAATAGTTTTTTAAATCCAATTTTAAATGAGACAATTTTTTTTTGCCTCAAGGCAATTTAAATTCACAAAATGGTCATTTCAATTAAAAATATAAAAAAAAATATTAAATTAAATTTTAATTTGATTATTTCAAGATTTTTTTTTTTTTACTTATTCATGGTTCAATTAAAACTTCATAATAGAAGAAAAAAAACTTTTTTAAAGTTTTTATTAGGTACGATTCTAAATTTAAAAAATTTAAAAGAGTTTTTAATTGGAAGTTGTTTTTGTCTATTAAATTTTAAAGAAATTTGATATTTAATTGATTTTAATTTAATTAATTGAAATCGATATTTAAAAATGAAAGTTTGTGAGTGGCTATGAGTTCCGGTAAGCTCATATATTAATTGGGAATTTGAGAAGTTTTTTAAAAAGATCACGGGGATATAATTAGATTTCAAAACCAAAGTGGCCTAACCCTCCAAAATTATAAATCGCATAAGAATTATTAGATATAATATTGGGATGTATTTACTTGAAAAGTACTTCAAAATAAAACTTCAAAAATACTTTACTTGGCCTAAGCCTTGTGGCTTATATTTGTAATTTTTTTTGTTGGCTGGACCCCCTTTAGTTCTGCGTCCGATAAGTTTACATAGTTTATAGTCTTTGGTGGAAATGGATTTCTAATAAATATTTTATGTAAGTTTTTTATATCTCAGGAATTTGATGAGCCCCAGCTTCATTCAACCTTATTGTAAGGATCTATAAGCCAATACATTCATAGTATATTATAGTTAACTATTAATACCTTTTATTAATTCAATTTCCTAAGTTATTATAGTATTAGTATCAGTTATTACCATTTTATATTTAAAAATTTATTTATAAATCAAAGATACACCTAAGACCTAAAAATTAATATTCTAAAAATAAATAAAATTTTATAACTATTTATATAAATACTTTCATTAATAGCTTTTTTTTTATCATCAAAGTAGAAAACTATTTTAAAATATCTTAAAAAAAATTAAAAAAAATATATTATACCATTTCTTTGAGTTTCTTCTCCACAATTTGATTCTTTATGTGTCTAATTTTCTTTATAAACTCTTAAATGACAGAAAAATAACCAATAACTCATATAAAATATAATAATATGAATAAATTTATTCAACCAATAAAAAAACAAAACCAATTTTTAATTAACTACCCACAAAATCACAAAAAACTGATAATTTCTATACATTTTGGAGTCTGGACATGTAGTGATGGTGTATATGCTTAAAAATGGTATTTTAAAATATAAGATTTAAACTTTTTTATTTTGTTGAATATAAGAAAAAATTAAACAAAAATAATATTCTTCAGGGTTTTGTTTAAGGTCCTTTCCTTTTGATTTTTAAAATATATTTTAAGTCCAGGGCTGGATTTTTAACCATCTCAATTCTGTGTACAGTATTGATTTGCCACCTCAAATGTTTTACTAATCAGAAAAACCTTTCTACAGAAATTTGTATCCTATTGCATAACTTCAGGCGAATGTATTTTAAAAATGAATCTCTATCTTGTTATAATAACTTCAGTATCCAAACAGTAGGGCTAATCTCTATTGAGTTATGAATTTATTAAGTTAAAAAAAGGGAATTATAATTAATGTGTGGTAACAACTCCCAACTCCTAATGTGTGGTATCCTATTGCATAACTTCAGGCGAATGTATTTTAAAAATGAATCTCTATCTTGTTATAATAACTTTAGTATCCAAAACGCTTTAGTATCCAAACATTAGGACTAATCTTTATTGAGTTATGAATTTATTAAATTCAAAAAAGGGAACTTTAATTAATGTGTGGTAACAACTCCCAAAAATTTCCCAAAAGTTTGTGTGAGAAATAACACTCCAATATAATTAAATAATTCCCCAATTTTGGAGATTTTATTATGAAATAAAATCTCGAACTTTTCAATTCCAAGTCCCGAAAATAAAATCCGAATATTATAAAAAAATCCGAATTTATAAAATTAATAATTATATTAATTTTATAAATTCTGGTCGCGCTAAAGGCTCCTCAATTTATCAATATTTTAGAAAAAACGTATAACTCTGATTTTTAAACCAACTCACTTTCTTATATAACTTATAACCAAGTTATGACACTTTCCTTTGAGTTTTTAATTAGAATTATCATTTTTCCATTAACGTGTTATGCCTCACTATTATTGGTCAAAAGATTCTTAGGAACTTATGACATATGTCACCAACATATTACATTTTGAATTTTGGAAGTGTTTCCATATAAAATATCATTCTGATATTTCAGGGAGTTATTTCATCTAGCCTATCAAATTTTCTGAAAGATAACTTACCTATATTTGTTAACCCTCAATTCATCCCTGATATCGGTCTGGTACCAAATTTGTTTGTTTTTATATTTTATGATATTTTATTAAACTTCAAAGAGAAAAACATTTTTACCAAAACTTAAAATATTTTTAAAAACCAAAAAAACCTTAATAATATTTATTTTTTTTTTGTTTTTCATCTGGAAGATGTTTATTATCTGTAGAAAATTGTTTCTATTTATAAATTTACCTAAAAAACCAAAAAAAAAACAACAAAAGAAAAATTACCAATATGAAAAATATAGAATAATAGAAAAGAAATTATATTATACCCTTTGATTTATTATATAAGACATTTTTAATTTAAAACTAATTTAAGAAATTTAACAAATTTTTAAAATTTATATTATTTTGATATTATATTAAAAATAAAGAAAAGTATCTATTTAATCTGTTAAGTATATTTAAATAAAATCAATTATAATAATTAAGAAATTATAGTTATTTAATCATTTTAAAACATAATTTAAAAAAAGCCTTGGATTTGTTTTTAAGACTTACTTATTTGGCCTAGAAAATATTACAAATCTTTTTGCTTTACGCGTCTTAAAAGAATTTGGACTTTTTTTAGGCAAGTGAATTTTTCTTATATGATGTCTTTTTTATTTATTTAAAACTCGTACTTTAGAACTTACACTTACTAATGGCATCCATTATATAATGACGAAGACTTGTTCTAAAAAAATAAAACAATTAATACCTCCACTCAAAGTTTTTCATCGTGAAAAAGGAGTGCGACGGATATTCATGCCTCCTGTCTTGAATTGTGCAGATGACGTAACATGGCTTATAAAAATTTGTCTGTTATGCGGACCTCGAGATTATGGAAACGTATTCTGTCCCATGTGTTCCTTAAAGTTGGTAATTCGTATATGTACGGCTTAATTAAGATGAATAGCATCTTCTCCTTAATATCCCTCCAAGTTTTCCCATTTATCTCCTACATGATACAATATCGTAATCCCAAGTCCTAAAGTTTTCTTACCAATTCCCATCCCCAAAACCAAAGTGTACATTTTTATCAAGGGCCGAAAACCTAAATTTTGGCTTTAAAAGGGTATGGTTTTGGTGTATTAAAGTAATATTTTACTCAAAGTAACGCGTACAAGTTCCAATGCGTGGCTTTCGATGCTTTCCCTATTAAAAAAAACCAAAAAAAGAAATCCTTGCCATGTCTACTTATATTCTTGAACTTCCGTAGCTCCAGCCATGTCCTTGGATGACTATTAAGTCAAGTTCCATGATCTTCATGAATAGATCAATCTGAAACAGCAATCTGATTTTAAATGACATTAGTATATATATTAGCTTTTGGGCTTTAACTGTTTCCAGGACAATCCTATTTCACCTAAGATTACAAGTGTACATTTAGCATACCTTATGTAACTTTTTAGGTGGCCTTCGGATTTTATAACTTACACAAGTGGTAATATCTTATAGGAAATACTTCAGAGCTGTATTGAAGATGGAATTACTTCGATTTATTAAGTATATAAAGTTAAATTTAATGTTGCTGTGCTCTACTATGTATTATTCTGCCGTAATAGATGAGCTTATGACATAAATAGAACTATTTACATTATATTTACATTATTTATATTTGTTTATTTCTTTTGCAAACTTTTTGTATTTAAAAAAGAAATAATTTTTTTTATTCTACTCGTGGTTTTGTTTCTAACAGATCTACAATATATAAATAAGTAAGTTCTGAATTCTGTGGTAGCGTTTTTTAAGTGGTAAGAAGTACAATAAAGATAGAAAACACTTTTAATAAGAGAAATTAAAAAAACAAGAACTTTGAATCAAAAAGGGACAGAAAATATTTTATTTCCTTTGTCTCAAGATTTAATTCATTAAAATTTGGTTTTTTAAAATTGAAACCACTCAAAGAACCACAATACCAAATAGAATAAATAAACATTTTGTTTTAATTTTGCACTAAAGAAAAACAAATGAATTTAATTTAGATGTTTCTTTTAAATTTTAAAATAATTTTGATGACATAAAATAAAAATGTCTGTCTTCTTTAGATAGGTCAAATCTATAATATGGTTTGTATAAAACATTATATAAATACTTATAAATATGATGTGTATTTTATATACTAACAATATTATGATATAATGTCTGATTATTCAAAATGTACCAATTTAAGTAAAAATTATCCAATTTACAATGAATTAAAATTAAACTAAGTGAATGATTCGATGATTTTGGTTTTTATATTAAAAAGATTAGGACAAATTTTTAGCGTTATTTGAAAAACAGGAGTTCGTTTCAATAAAAATTTTTTCACTTTAATTAGAAGACCTGTTAGTGGAAGTTCTAACTCTCCTATAGATTATAAAATAAGTAATACACTTTACTAATAAAATTGGAAATGATAACTCTCAATTTTCTATCTTTTATTACTTTCAATACATTTTTAAAATCCCGCCAGTTCAAAATCCCGATATCACAAAGTGTGAAGGTAAATATTCTAAAATTTTAAAATCTAACCCGTTCAAAATATGAACTTTCAAGAACTTTTCTCCTAGGTGTTTTTCCTTGCTTAATTTTTTTAAGGCTTATACAGAGCCATAGTATAAGGGGGATATCAGGTCTTAAATTTTATTCAACGTCAGCTTAATTTTATCACTATAAAAAACTATTAAAAAACTTTTCTTGTTATCGGCTCGAGCCGACCATTGGATTCAAATTAATGGCTTAATCAATAATTAATAAATATATCTTTAATAAAAAATACATTAATTTAACAATATAATCAAATACAAAATATAAACAAATATTTTAATTGAATAATGTAACTCACAGATATAGAATACCATATTACTCAAATACAAAATATTACAATATAAACAAAAATAGAATTGTATCTATTGAAAATCTAAGACGTTTCCACATGTTATAAGTCCAAGTACTATCTCATGTTTAAATTGTATGAGGAATTCATTAAGATGAAATCCAATAACAAATTCCTCTGTAAGGATAATAATAAGAATGATCAAATTTTTGATTTTAATAAAATACTAATATAAATTAAATATATATTTTTTTGTAATGTTTCGTCCTGTACTACTATTGAACTCATCAGTAGGCAGGCAGTATTACAATGCCTAGACAAATTTCTGATTAAATTTGATTGATTTTTATAACTTATAGGAAATTTTATGAAAATTTAAAAAAAAAATCTAAAAAATTTATTATTTTACTTTTAAACAAATTAAATAATGAATTTAAAACGTCGGCAGTCAAATGTTTAACAGACACTTACTTTATTTAAAATCGCTAAGTAGGTAAGTGTCATTAACTATACACCTTAAAAGCGTAATACGATTATTTGAATGGTCATTACTCATTAGACACTAACAGTCTTTATAATTATTTGACATCTGAACTAGCACAATTATTGTTTAAAAATGTTGCTCAACAAAATTTAATGTTCTTAAAAACTAAATTAGTTCAAAGTGACTCATATCACTTTCACTCAATTTAAATTAAATAACATCATATTAAAGAACATCTAAACTTTTACCAAAAATTTAAATTTTTCTAATTTTTAAATTCTTAGAAATTTTTGCAGTAATTTAAACATTTTGGCAATTTAGTTTAATTTACTTCTTATTTTACTAATGAAATTATATTAAGTTTATATTTAACTTTGTATAAATAAAAGTACATATACACTGGTATTTGTATATATTTTGAAATTGCATATGTTTATTTACTTTTAAATTTAACCACAAAGAAAACCAACAAACTATAGTAATGTTTGCAAAAAGTTTTTATACTTTTTGTTTGTGATAAACAAAAATTAAACAAACAGTTTGAATTGCTTTTTCTGTTACTTTGTTTATTTTTAGGTTAATGTCAGAATTACTTCGTGGTTAAAAGATTTAGGAAAAAATATAATTGTTTAAAGGTCCCTGTTAGATATTGCATTAGTAGCATTAAATTTAGGTTCAACTTAGCAAGCTTCCTTTTTATTAAAATCCGTCTTTTAAAATCCAACTTTTAACATCTATTCTGTAAAAGGTTAATTACCCAATAACCCTGATTCCGTTAACTACTCTAATGGGAAAAAACCAAATTTATTACAAAAAACTGTATTTTTAACAAGCCGGGATTTTAAAAAACCAGATTTTGACGAAACTGAATTATAATAGACTGAAGGCTTTTGTAGAACTTAATTATTACAGTTTGATTAAGAGATTTGTATTTAATTTAAGAGATTTGTATGTGAGCTTCAGGCGTAAATAAGTTCTTAATAATATCAATATCTAATTAAAATTTTCAGATCTGCCGGATTAATTAATTTATTACAGACTGTTGGTGTTACTGTTGAAATTAATTTTAATCCAATTAGCGTAAAACTAGATTTTTCAGAAAACTTATTATTTATTTATTAAATATTTATAAGGTGTTGCAAATTGACAGGCCCTTTTCATTTCGGATGTGGCCGAACACTTTGTATTAATTTTATAAGTAATATTATAAATTTTGTTTATATCATATATTTTATATTGCACTATATATATTTGGTCAGCATTGGGATAAATTTCATGACCCGTACCAGTATCGAACCCCAATCCCCCTGGTTAATAAGTTAAATTCTTACCCACTAAACCAGCGAGGCCCCCAGGAAACTTCTAAGTTTCGAAATTAATGTTCTTAAAAAAATCTTTCCAAAAATGTCCTACCCAAATTTAAATGTGTTTTCTTTTAATCCAAACCCTTCAACTAACAACAAAGTGACTTTGTGGTTACAAAAAAATTAAGTAAAGAACAGATTAACTCCAAAAATCTAAGAATAATGTTTCTTTTGGATTGTTTGAATTTCTAAAAAAAAGTTCACAAAGCGACACAAAGAAAAAACAAAAACCACAATAAAAACGCACCACAAAGTGAACTCATAAAGCACTGAATTAGCAAAGAAAACTTTTGTTGCAGTTGAATAAGTTGTTGGCTACTTTTTTGTTTTTTTTTTGGTTTTTTAGTTCAATGCAAATATGACTAATTGGGGTGAAAGAAAAAAACTAAAATAAGTTTTGTAGATTGAATTTTTTTTTCACTTTGATAATTTTCATTTAAAAGTCATCAAAGCAATTTGCTTTTATATGCTTTTATCTTGTATTTACTAAGGTGTTATTTCAGACCATTGAATCAGAACACACTGTAAAAAGCAAAAAAAAAAAAATGAAGAGAGGCATTTTTTTTTTAAATAGTAAAAAATTGCACTAAAATTGATTTATAATGAAATAGTGTTGGTAAAGTCCATTAAAAGAAATTTAAAGAATATATTTGACTTTTTATCACGGATAGTTTAACTTAAATTTAAATAAATGAAGTTTTCAACAAGTCTGTAGGTATTTTAAATGAAGTTAAAGATTATTGTTTTAAGACACTTTTTCTAGACATTGAAAATTATGATATTAGAGATAATGTAAAATTTCAGATTTAGAAAAAAGTTTTATTAGACATAGATTGATCGAAAGTGATTTAAAGTTATTTGCTCTAGCTGAAGTAGCTTACGGTAAAAGTAGGAATTGATTGTTTATAGATATTATATATAACAGAATAAATATAAGTATTTCCCATATGATTGAATATCAAATGAAGTTGCTTCGTTAAACTCTTAGAGTTTCTGATTCTATAGTCCGTGAATATCTCAAGTGACAATTCTTCTAGAAGCTTATGTTAGATTATACATAATTTGATTTCATTTATTAAGTTACAAATATTCAAGACTGGAGATAATAATCTATTCTATATCCTCTTTGATTCTTCTGAAATGGATTCGATTTTCACAAGTGGTGAGTCTAACACTTATGTTCCGAATATCTGCAGTTTATATATGCAATAAATCTGAAAGTGACTAATAATTATATTCTTATATCTAATTTATAAAAATAAATAATATTTCCCATCTCTATTCTATACAAAGGTAAATAACATGTTATATCATTCCATTGTAAATATAAATCAGATTATAGAATTTAAAAATTATATAATTGGTCTGGTTTTTATATTTTGTTGCTCTTATTGATTATCGTTTTTCTTTTAGACTTGAAATGGGTCAGCAGAATTCAGTAATGGAAAATTAAAATTATTAGATTCCCCTATCTGCAAGTGATAAATTTTGATTTTCAATATATCAATAATAGCATATGATAGATAAAATAATAGCATATGATAAATAAATTCGTTACACTTCTATTAAAACATAACAGTATGCATATATTAGTTGGTTTATTATACATTTTGATGATTTCAATCAGAGCTGAATAAATATATATGTATATATGTATTATGCAGATCACAAACGGTCTTATGGGCCATTTCATAAATTAATCGTTTTATTTTAAAATAAAAGAAAGAATTGATAATAGTATAAAATTTGAAAGTTTTATTAAATATTTAATTATAGAATAGAATTTAACTAATCATTTTATTTAATTGGTAAATTGCTTTGTGAAAGTTTTTTTTTTTAATAAAATATTAAATTATAGTTTTAAGGAAGTCATTGAACTGTGTAGTATTTTAAATATTTTAATGAAAATACATAAATTGTTTAATTGAATTATTTGAACGATTAGAAAGAATAATCGAATATTTTTTTTCGATTGTGAAATATGAAATTTTTTCATATATGCAAAATTAATTAAAAAAAATTTTATGTCAAGATTTCGGATAATTTTGAATTTGAATTTTTAACAGTTTTTATTTAAATACACGATACAACTCAAAATGCAAACCAAAGACTTCGCCCACAAAAATCAAAGTTTTATGATTTTCTTCCATCCAAATTTTCAACCCTTAAAATGGTCTTTCAACTTGCCCATACACGATTCGACTACGCAATTATGCGTACCAAGTTGAAAATCTGGTCCATCGTGTATGGGGTGCATTGCGTCCTTAAAATTGGTGCGCCTTAAATTTGAAATAAATTATATAATTTAAGGAGAGTTAAGTAGGTACATAGTTGTAGTTTTTAAACATAATTCCACCATTTCAAATTTTAAAATAATGATTTGAATTAACTTTATTTTTGGATATTTTAAATCCTTTCCTAATTAAAATGAATTGAAATTACCTACTTCAATTAAACCAGGCTGAAACGGCTGAAACTTGAAAGATCGAAATTATCTATACATATTTGTATATTATATGTAATACATGTTTACGTATAGGTAAACATTTGTTGCCAATGGGATTTCTGAAAAATTCAAAAATTTACGAAAGCATTTTTAGTTTACAGCTCATTATTAGAAAAAAACTTTTAATAAAATAAAAAAATTCCCAAAAAAAATAAAAATTCATAACTGACATTTTACATGTATACCATATAAAGACTTTGAGCAACACAGCGCAACATCTTCTAGCAATATTTGTATTTTCCAATCCAACATTAACCACGTGGATGAATTGAGATACAAAATACAAAATAAATTTAATATTTATATATATTTATTAATTTCTTCATTATATATATACAAAACTTATATAGACACTTTTGCTACAATACAATGATTCTTTTTAATATGTATATAAAAAACTATACATTTTACTTGCCTTTGATACAAAATACACACATGAGAAAATGAAAATAAATCAATTTAATTAAAGCAACTTTATTGATGCAACAAAAAGGCCAATGTTGCTTTTAATTATTCCAATATATTGCTGAAGCAAATACATTATAAATAATGTTTGTATACAAATGGTATGTATACAGATGCAATATTTTTTCCAAACTATGTACATGCATATTGTATAGCTTTAAAATAATAGGTGTTGTTTTTTGTATATTTATGCATATAATGTTATATTAATATTATGTATACAGTAAAAGTGTCAAAATCAAAATAGAATGTTGCCAACATGTGGTTTATTTTTTTTTATTGTAAATGTTTTGAATTAAATCAAAAGAAGTTTATTTTTTATTTTTTAATTTCTTAAAAACTCGTTTTTCTTAAATGTATAAACAAAAAATATATATGTTTGTTTGCCTTTTGAAGTTGTTTTTTCTTAAAATAGTTGACGACTTCTTAAATCTAATATTAAGCGCATTGTACTATAATGCACCTAAACAATAGGCAGACAAAACTTCAAATGCACGTATAAATATAGTGTATATAAACATTTAACTTAATGGTTTTAAAAATTGAAATCATCAACAATAATTAGGTACATAATATAGATATACATAAATGAAAAGAAGAATAAAACCAACAAAAAAAGTAAAAAATATAATGAATGCATTTACAATCATTTTTTGATTAATAGAAATTAAGTAAATTTTACTTTCAATCAACACAAATCAAATATTTCTGTTGACAAAAGAAATATTTAAAATTGAATTACCTATCTCTGCAAAGTTCAAAATAGGTGCCATTAAACAGAAAATATTCAGAGTAGACTGTAATTGATTAAAAATGTAATGTATATAACATAAAACTATATTCTTCATTATATCACATGTAGGAATTAGAAATCAATCATTATTAATTAATACCTCTACTGCTATGCAACTTATGTAAAATACAAAGCCTACCTACATTCATAATATTTGGTCGACAAAGAGTGTATAATTTACATGATATCCTTTTTCTAACAGGTATTCTGAAATATTACTAACATCTGTACATTGTCTATCAGAACCATAATGGGTTCAATACTATTATTAAACTATAAGTAATATTATTTATTTTGCTTATGCTACTTTTTTATATTTAAAATATATTTTTGGTTACCAAGGAGATTTTCTAATGGAAAATATTTTCTAATAATTTTTTTTTTATTAAACATTGTATGACCTGCACGAGAATAAAACTCGCATTACCTCGGTTGAAAAGCAACGGCTTACCTCCTACATCACCGAGGCACCCTGTTTTATCTATATATATAAAAGCGAAAGTTTGTTTATTTGTTTGTTTGTTTGTATGTAACGAGCTGGCTCCTAAACTGCCCAGCCGATTTTCATGAAAATTTGTATATAGAGGTTTTTGGGTACGGAAAGAAATCGTGGCCCAAAAGTTTTGCTCTGACGGACCGCCAAGTTGGGGCTGTGGTGCAAGTATTTAAACTTCTTTGAAAATGAAAACGGTTCGACCGATTGACTTCAAATTTTGTATACGTCATGCTCTTTGAGAATTGAGTTGATACTATTAACAGTTTTGGAATTTGTTAACCCATGTCGGGCCGACGGGTGGTCAAAAAAAATTTTGGGTCCAAATTTTGTCCGATTTTCCGAAATTCTGCTTTGGCTTAAGAGAAAGCCCTAAAAAAAATTTTGTTGAGTTCCATTAACCCATTGCGGCCCGACAGCTTTTTATAGGTTTTTTCAATACTTTACTCTAAATTCGAAACGGTTTGACCGATTGACTTCAAATTTTGTATAAGTGATGCTCCTTGAGAATTGAGTTGACACAATTAACAGTTTTGGAATTTATTAACCCATGTCGGGCCGACGGGTGGTCAAAAAAAATTTTGGGTCCAAATTTTGTCCGATTTTATGAAATTTTGCTTTAACTAAAAAGAAAGCCCCAAAAAGAATTTTGTTGAGTTCCATTAACCCATTGCGGCCCAACAGCTTTTTATAGGTTTTTTCAATACTTAACTCTAAATTAGAAACGGTTTAACCGATTTTCTTCAAATTTTGTATACGTGCTCCCCTGTGAGAACTGAGTTGACACTATTAACAGTTTTGGAATTTGTTAACCCATGCCGAGCCGACGGGTGGTCAAAAAAAATTTTGGGTCCAAATATTGTCCGATTTTACGACATTCTGCTTTGGCTTAAAAGAAAGCCCTAAAAAAAGTTTTGTTGAGTTGCATTAACCCATTGCGGCCCAACAGCTTTTTATAGGTTTTTTCAATACTTTACTCTAAATTAGAAACGATTTGACCGATTTTTTTATGTGTGAAGCAACTTGAAAATGGAGTTGAGTCTATTAATAGTCGGTCCTACGTTTGGTCAAAAAAAATTTTTTGGAAGTAAATTACGTCAAATTTTGGAAAGTAGTTTGTACTGCTTTGAATTACAGAAAGTTTCAAAAATTACTAGAATAATCCTAGAAAATCTTTTTAAAAAATTGCTTTCATACATTTTAAAATTTACATGTGATAACCGTGTGTAATTTTTGTGTTAACTTTTTGCAGTAACATCAACTTCAATTAAACCTCCATTGAGAGGCGCAGCAACGCGCACCGGGTATTAGCTAGTATTATATAAAATTAAACTAAAAAAAAAATTAATTATATAAAAAAAATATATAAAATAAAAATGAAAAATATGTAGATTCGTGTGACCTATACGGGAATCGAATACACATTTTCATGTCTAATAATCTAATATGTAATGTCCATAACCAGTACACCACCAAGTTCTTTCTTACAAAGATATATTGACTTAAAATAGTACTTAGTGTAATTGCATAATTTCAGGAGTCATATCTTATTTTTTTGTTAATACAAGTAAATTGTATATTTTGGATGCATTTTTATAATAACTTTTAAACTTATCATGTTCTTGACAATATTAAATTATTAAATTTTTAAGTTTTTTTTTTTTAAAATTCAACAGTATTTTTTTAAATTAAAAATTTTTTTTATGATTAAATCTGTGTCAATGTTATCCTTGCCTATATTTTGCAATTTTTATACGAATATAAGAAAAAGGAAATTAATTTCTTCTTTTTTGCAATTTAAGGTAACCGTACAAATATATATTGTTGAATCCGACCTAGTTCTTTGACATGTGATGCGGAAATATATTTATTTTTTTATATACAGTAATACATATATATATATAAATTAATATATACTTATTACTTTTTACTTTCTGGTTTCAGTTGTTCAAAAAAAAAAATGATGAGTTTTGAAAATGATGAATGAATAATGAAACTTCACGTACTTATTTTGATTTGAAATACAAGAAGGAAATGAATTAAAATGTTTAAATTTTTTTTTTTTTAACTTTTTACTCGCTTATGTAATATTAAATAAAAAAAAATGAATTCTTTTTAAGAGTATAATTTAAAATAATTGATAAAAAGTTTAAATTATTTTTCATATGAATATTTTTCGAAATGCTACACATCTTATTCAGAATATAGTCCTGTTAATTATAATCTTATTCAGAACTAGATATGGTTCTAGTTCTATTAATTATAATATGTTAAGCAGTAAGTTTTTATAATAATTAGCTTAAAAAATTGAACATTTTTTAATTAGTATATCCTTTACTTTCTTTTTAAAACGATAGGTTGCTGGTTCATATATTTGGAAAAAAAACGCCTAAATATATGTTATTTTACTGAAAAGTTTTAGTCGGTGATCGTTTATTGATTAGAACCCTTTGTGGAAATCGTTTCAATTTCAATCGTTTAATCGATATGTATCTCAGTATATTGATACTCATATTTTAAACTCATATTCAAAATTAAATTCCATTAACTTTATTTGAAACACTGAGACATTTAATCAAAAAAATATTTTAAAAACTTAAAAACTAGTTTTCAAATAAGAACAAATATGTTGCAGACAAGAAATTGTGAATATTAAATCTATTATTGAGCGTTTGAGTGAAAAGTTGTAATAAATAAAAAACCGAGTATAGTTTCCTTTTAATTTAACTAAAATTTATTTATTTTTACAAATACCAGTATTTGATCTGCGACATGTAGACTTTTTCAGTGCTAGTACTCGATTAAAATTATGAGTACTAGAACTGAAGCAGAAATTATTTAAAAAAATCGCATACATATGAATCGTTTGCAGATTATTAAATAAGTTATGCAGGAAAATTGCAACATTTAAAGCTTAAATATTAAAAAAAATATCAAAAGATGGATAGACAAATAAATTCTAAAATAACAAACCTTTCTAACATTTTAAGTAAATGACATTTGTAATAATAGACTTCACTTTTAATATCATTTTCACTATTTTAACCTTTTCTTTTTACCATTTCCCATTTTGTTTTATTTCTATACCATTAAAAAAATGTTTACAAAAGAATTTAGTTTGTCAGTCATTTATTTTAATATTTTTGTCATCATATTAAACCATTGTTTGTATTCGTAATATTTTACACCGTATAGAATATCCTGATAGACATCACGTTCTAGGATCATATTACATTTATTTTAGGTGCCAAAGTGAATGAAAAAAAGAATAACAAAAAAAAAAAAAAAAAACAAATATCGCATGCGAGTTAATTTTCAAGTCACATCATAAAACTTTTGATATAGCTTTTTCATGATATGTTTTAAGTTTTGTAGTTCTTCTGACAATCTTTTAAAAATAAGTTTATTTTTTTTTTTGAAAAACTCATTAACATTAAAAGTAAAATATAAAAAAAAAAAAAAATAGAAAGAGATGAGAAAAGTATTTTTTGTCTCTTTTTTTTTTTTTCATTTTATGTAATTTTTGAAGTGATAAATTTATTGGTAACTGCTTTTGTTTTATAAATTATTATCCATGTGTCAAGTAGGAAATGTCATCTGATTTTTGTCATTTAGTACTTTCTAGAATATATTGTTGTTGTTGTTATTTTTCTTGTAAAGTGGTGTGCTTATTTTTTTAATTTTAAAAAATAATTTAAATTTAAAATAAAGAATTCTAAGCATTATGAATTTAATTCTACATTTGAAATGCAACGAGTTTTTAAAAAAAAATTTTTTCAACCTACACTTGCACCTGTTCTTGATTGTAAAATTTTTGACACATATGTCTAAAGTCATAACATTTGTTGCACGTCATATTTGTTTTTTTTTTAATTTAAATTTAAAAGGACAAAATTGAAATTGTAAGAAATTTTGAAAATAGATACAATCTGTTGTATATTTTTATAACTCAGATTTTAATTATTAAAATTTCCCCAAATTTAAATCCTAAAATATAGAAAAATTCTAAAAGTAGTTGAATGACATTTAATTATAGGATTTGTTTAGTATTCAAATTTCGTTTTAAAATTCATTTTATGAAACTGATAATTTTTTTACTATGTGTATTTATTGTTGATAAAAATAAATTACCGACATAAAATTTTTTTAATATGGTGAATATATAATGGATTTATTTTATTTCATTTTTATTTATTTTAAATTTTATATCATGCACGTCTTTTCATATGATAAGATTTTGTAACATATTCCTTTATGTGAGAATATTTTCTGATATTGGCATGAATGGTACATATGATAGGGATGAAATGTTTCAAAAAAAAGGAAGTTCTACATTCCATACGGTCTTTTAAAAAATAAAATTATAAATTTAAAAAAAAAGATTGAAACAAGGAACTTAAGTTTTTTTTCCAGTTAAAATTTTATTTTTCACAAAACAAAAATACGAAAAAAAAATTTAGAAAAAAAATTACAGTATTTAATAAAATTCTAGGGCTTCGGACATAAAAAAAATTTTAGAAAAAGTTCTGCGGACTGCGATCTCCTTGCTCAACGAATACATAACATAAAATTTATATTTTTTTATTCATACACAGTCCCCTTCCCATTAGATATGATCCGACCAGGTTTTGAACCCCAAACTGCTTGATTGAGTGGGCGACTTCCTAGCCATTAACCAACCGTATTAGTAAAGTGGATACCTAAGCATGGGAAAATAATTATGCAAATTAAATATAAGTTAAAGTTAATGGTGCATTTGATATACTAGTAAAAGTTGTTGAATTTTTGACAGAATGTTGTTGACGCGTGTGCATAGGAAAAATGAGGTGTTGACGCACGCGTGCAATGCCAATATATGATATAACATAAAGTATGAAATATAGAATACAAATAAAATAAATAATATTACTTATAAAATAATTAAAAATATTTTCGATTCGAATACACAAAGTAACACAAAGCCTGGCTTTAAGCAGACGACGCTTTTATCCATCAGAAACAGCCACGAGAATAGAAACTATATATTCATTAATCCGGCAGATGATGTCCATAATCTCTGAATGTAAGCTTTAAAAAATATCAACTTTGTAATTAATATAATTTTCTCCTTTAAAGCAGAATATCGCCTACTGAGCATTTTAAATTGTAACATGTCCTAATAATTTTAACCAGTACTACACCCATATATATATGTATATATAACAGTATTTTCTTTTGGTTTGTTTTACGCAAAAATATCATTGAAAAACGCGATAAAAATCATAATAACTTGAATATATTAAAAAATGAAAAACTAGAAGGTAAAAAAAAAGAACAGTTACAACCTGTTCAACATACACACACAACCACACACATATGATTCCAAATTAAACAAAAAAGTAAGAACAAAAAAATGTGTTACATATAAACTGTTAAAAAGTAATTTACAGTTTCATAAAAAACTTCTTGGTTTCTAATTTCAATGAATAAAAACAAAAAAAAAAAAAAAATTAAAAATAGGGTCTGAGTGCAAATATTCTTCTTTTTATTTCAAAAGCTACTTTAAAACGAGTCCCTACTCTTCTTCGATATATCTATCTATTTGCTTTTATTCACATTTTCTTCTATTTCTGCTAAAGTGCCTAATAATATGTAAAACCAAAGTATCTTAAAAAAATTATTCTGAATGCGTATGTTATATTTGTTTGTTTGTATGTGCGTATGCATATGTATATTATTACATATATGTATATATAAAAATTAAAAAGCATCCGACCAAAATAGAAAGTACTTTAGATCCGGTAGTTAAAATATTCTGTGTTTTTTTTTGGTTAGGAATATAAGAGTTGTTGAAGGAGACATAGGACTTATGTTTTTGTTGTTAGAGGAGTTTATCATTAAATTTAATTCACGTATTTGTTCATTCATAAGCATACATATATATATACTCGTATATACAGTAATTATACTCTAATATATGTGACCATGTGTATATATATGAATGCCTGCTCTCAGTGTATATAGAATTATTTATCTGAATGGAATGAGGTTTGTTTTAGAGATTTGTTGGGGATGTTTGGTTTTCCAAATCATTTGGGGGATGAAGATGGTTGCGAATTCTCCTTGTTTTTTTTTTTTTTTGGGTTTCTGAGGTTTTTTTTCAAAAAAAAAAACAACAATTTTAAATAAAAAATTTATGAAGCTATTTAAATATAGGGATTTTATGGTTTAAAATCACGTCGACACATTATAATTGGTATAAGATATGAATATAGCAGAGTAATAATCAAGAGGGGGAGAGTTTAAAATATTTTATTAAGGCAGGATATTCTTGTTAGTATGTATGTATGTAAATATATTATTTCTATGTTTTAGAATAAAAACTCATCTAAAAGATATTAAAATGTAATAGTATATATAAGATTTTAATTTTTAATGGATATGTTATTAATGTGAATTATCTTCTAAGGAAAGTTTTATATGTTTTTTTTTTGCTTTTATTCTCTTCTGTTCTGTTTTTTTTTTTGCGTTTCCCACTTTGTGTTTGTACTTTGGGATCAATTAAAAAGTTAAAGAACTTTTTGATTGTTGAATTTATTGTTGTTAAATGTATGTGTGTTTTTTTAAATATGTATATATGTTGAAATAAATTATTTATTAAAATAAAATTTAGTTATTTTTTGAAATTTTTTTTTTTCAAAAATAAAAGAGGATCAGATTTAATTAACGAGTTATTATAAATTATTAAATTTTTTTTACAGATGAAAGTGCTTTGTATTCTAGATTCAAAATCTTTTACTTTAAAAGGTAAAGATATTTTAAATATTTATTTTTTAATTTTTTTAAGTGCTAACTGTTCAACTATTTAACGGATAATAAGACATATTATATTCTTATTATTAGAATTGATCTTAATATATTCCACATACAATTCGAACATGTGATAGTACTAACCCTTATAACATGTAGAATCGTCTTAGATTTTCAAAGTATATCAGAGTGGCCTAATCCACATTTTGTTTATTCGGAAATAAATGCATTTTAAAATTTTGAGTATTAGAAAGCCAAAATAATTTTTGCTATAAATAATAGAGAATACCCATTTCTGAAAAAGCATATTAATACCATCGATTCTAGGGAGCATATATGATCGATTAAAACAATAAAAAATTTTTTTTTTCTATGTGGATATTGGTGATGCTATCAATTTAAGCCCAAGGGCGAAGGGTAGCTGCGTCGATTTCGAAAACTAGATTAAAGTTTTTTCACTTTTAAGTGGCGTTGGCACTTTAACCACTATACCACTTAGCCGGAGATATATGAGAAAACTGCTATATATTGCTACACTAAAAAACCAAGGGTCCATTGAAAGTTGAGACTTTCACTTACTAAATTCATTTTTCTTCTTAGTCACAATGGTGATAAAGATATCAGAGCTGCTTTCGTATAATGGCTAAGGAGTACGGATATGGAATACCAACCGGTATTGCTACATCACAGTATATTGTGTTTGGTTTAGAAAGAAGTTGAACAAATTAAATTGATTCGTCTGACTTTCACTTGTGTAGCGAATAATAAATTTTAAAATCAAGATAATTTGTAAAAAAACTTATTTGAAAAATTCAATCAATTGAAATCTATCCAAACAGTGAATCGATCCATATTAATATATAAAATTACTTTTAAAAGTAAAATCCTTGCATCAATAAGTTCCTTAAAATATATTATTTTCTTAGGTTCTTGTATCCTCCATTCTGTTAGTTCTTATATTTCCTACTCTTTTTTTTATCATTTTATATTGGTTTTAAAGTTCTTTTACACTATTACTTTCCTTATTCTCCTTATTCTAATGGTAATTAAATTAAATTTTAGTTTAGTTGTTTTATTGGTAATATAGCTTCTAATATTACATGCAACTTTTTCTTTTGTTTTTGGTTTATTTTGCAGTAAAATATTTCTTGAAAAACGGAATGAATTGAAATTTTTAAAATTTTACCACAAAGAAAATAGTAAATTAAGTTAAGTATCTAATATACACACAGTACAGTACATCTAAGTGTAGTATGTGTCGGATTTA
Organism: Dolichopus griseipennis; assembly: GCA_963082915.1. Taxonomy (NCBI): domain Eukaryota; kingdom Metazoa; phylum Arthropoda; class Insecta; order Diptera; family Dolichopodidae; genus Dolichopus; species Dolichopus griseipennis. The sequence continues at coordinate 105,202,157 of OY720444.1, read as the reverse complement.
ATAGATTATATATTGAGTAAAATGTATGACCAATCTTAAGTAATTTATTAAGTACTTCAATTCTTCATTGTGTCTTTAAAAGAAATAATGCTTTTATGTTTTAGGGTTGCCAGATATTACAAATTGTAGCTTGAGCTTAACTTGTAAAATTGTATAAGATTTGCCTGCTCATAAAAATTAATTTAAAGAAGTGTAGGGAAACACGTTTAATAACTTAAGCTGTGTTATTGGATATATTAATATAAAATGATGACATGTACAATTCAGTACATATGGCAATCATAAAATTTTTAGAGCTTAGATTCTGTGTTGGAAAAATATTGAAATTTAAAACTTTAGATATGTTTAAAAAAAAAAATAAAACAAAAAAAATACTTTGATTTTTTTAGATGAAAAAAAAATTTGAAATTTCAACAAATTCAATGAGATTTTTTTTTAGGAAAATTGTAAGGAAATGCTCAAGTAAAATTAGAAAATTCTATAAGGATTCATTATTATATAGTTTGTTGCTATTAATTGTAAAGTAAATTGATCATATTGTATTGTTTTTGTTATATCATTGTTCTAAGCTTTTTATGGTTGAGTGTTGGATTTTGTTGATTGTAATGGAATTAGGGAATGAAATTTTATAAGTTAAATAGAAAAAATTAATTATGTTAAGGAAATTAAAATAATGAAAAAAAGGAAATACTTTTTTGTCGAGGAAATTTATATGTATATACAGGGTGGCGCAAACCGACCGATATGGTTTGAATGTTTAATAACTTTTTAAATTTATTTATATTTTTTATTTTTATTTCAGAATTTTGTGAAGAAAACTTGGGGAATTGGAAATGGAACAGTATACAACAGAACAGCGATCAACAATTGTTGAATTTTATTTTGAAAATGTAATGTAGAATTTAATTTTGAAATTTTAATTTGATAATGAGCGATGAAGCTCATTTCCAATTACATGGTTTCGTAAACAAGCAAAATTGCAGGATATGGGCTACGGAGAATCCAAGAATAGTTCATCAGTGACAATTACACCCACTTAAGTTAAGTGTACAACTTAAGCGGTGTATTGTCTGAAAGGATCATTGGGTTATTTGAAAGAAAGGCTATACGCAAGCAAGCCAGCGACTATACCAGAGCTAAAACAAAATACTCGCAATGAAATTCAAGCCATAACCGGAAATTTTACGAAAAGTTATGGAAAATGGACTGGAAAGATCACGAATGTGCGAAGCCGAAAGTGGTCACCACTTGCGGGATATAATAAATCATACTTATGCTAAAAATATTCCCCATTAATATACTGTATAACAAAAAAATAATAATAATAATTAACCATTAAATAAGAAAGTTAAGGAAGGAAGTCAAATAAAATATAAGTTGAATATGATTATGCTTTTCCAATAGGCTTACATTATAAACAAAAAAATAAAATTGTATGTTGAGTTATAATTTAATAAAGCTTTGATTGAGGAGCTAAATGCAATGGCGCTTAGGATAAAAGTAAAGCACCCTACATTTTTTAATTTATTTTTTAATTGGAAATCATTTGCAAAGCTATTCATTAATGTGATAATCATAGTAACGACTAGGCGGCACAGTATTAGAGTGCCTGAAGATCACGGAGCTTTGTTTGTTAAGCATTGCTTTAATACATAAGATACTTTGTTACATAGTAAGCCCGGTTAAACTGTTTGATATATTTGGCACTTTCGTACTGAGTTCTATATTGGTCGACAAAATTTTTTAAAATTTTGAATCAGTTTCAGTTTAACTATGATATCTTACAGCTTTGTGGTTCTGCAATACCCTTAAAATCTATGGATATAGCATGGTTCTTATATCACCTGGAGATCTTGGAATGCCTGTTAATCCGTTTGAGGAAAATGATTTTACACTTTTGATAGTATCTGGGGGACGTTGTAGACAATATTTCATATTTCATTTTCCAACTTCAAAAAGTGTTAAACTTATTTCTAAAAATATAGTTAGATTAAGTAAATACTAGAAATAGAAAAAAAGATACCAAGAACACAACAAAATTTTAAGTCCATTCTGAATAAATATTAATAACTTATAAGCTTTTTTAGGTGTTAAATATTTTTATTCAAATACTCGTATTGGCCCAAATAGTAAGTTATTTAGAATTCATGTGGTATTGTTCTAGCATTTTTATTTGTTATTTAAAAAAACATAGTAAATCAATTAGAATAGGTTTCTTTTCATAATAGTATTAAAGTTCATAATCTTAAAATTTTAATATTCGGCGCTGAAGTTGGTTAGGTAAAAGCGGAAGTTATGTTTTGAATATTGTTTTACATTAAATTAGTAAGTAAAACACATTGATATAACAGAGGTAAACTGTATCAGACTCAAAAATAATTTAAAAAGAAAATAACAATTTGTTAGAATCACGTAAGAATTATCACTATTAGTTTTTTATTTGTTATAAAAATTTTATTAAAATTTTTTTATTTTACAAAAATTATTCGATTTGATTAATACTGATATTTATCCAACTGGTGTTGTAGGATTCGTTGTAGTTGGTAGTGTTGGGTATATAGTTGTTGTTGGTGGTGGAGAAATTGTTGGAGAAGTCGTTGGTCCGGTTGGTCCTGTAGCACCCGTTGAACCAGTTGAACCTGTTGGACCTGTAGGGCCATAATCTCCATAGGTAATTCCGACTGTACCTTTCGGGCCAGTTGGACCTATTATACCTTTTGGACCTATTGGTCCCTGTGGTCCTGTAGCACCTAATGGACCATTAGCTCCTATTTCACCTAATAAAGTATATTTAAATAATTTTTATTTAAATAAATATAGATAAAAAAAACCTTGTCTTCCACGTTGTCCTTTATACCCTTGAACACCACGAAAACCAGCTTCACCCTTTAAATAAAACGCTATAAAACGAAACCAAAAATCAATAAATTCTTTATGTAAACCTGAGTTCCTGGAAACCCAGGCGGTCCCGGTGGACAATTGCAAGCTCTTTGAGTTCTTAAATTATTTTGACCTCGTTTAATGTGTTTTGCCGGTGCTGATGGTCCAGTTGGACCTGTTTCACCTTTAGGACCAGGTATTCCTAGAAATTTATATAAACTTTTTTATAACGTCAAAAATTTTTAAAAAATTTGATCTTACCAGGAGAACCTGTTGGACCAGGTAAACCTTTAGGACCTGAAGTTCCCGTCGGACCAGTGATCCCAGTAGGACCAGGTACACCATAATCCCCAGGTGATCCTGCAAAGCCTTTAATTCCAGGAGGCCCGATATTTCCAGGATAGCCCATTTCACCTTCCAAAAAAATATAATTTCTTTCTTGTTATACATATTATTAAACAGAATTTTGCTTTATAAACCTATTGGTCCTCTTCTGCCAGGAAATCCCATTGCACCGGGTAAACCAGGAGGACCCGGTGGGCCCGGTGGACAATAACATCCTTCGCTGGAATACGACACAGACTTGTCGATTGATGACTTTTCTTCTAAGCTACGACGTCTTCTACGTTTTCCAGGGGGGCCTTTAAAAAAGAATTAAGCCTAGTATCCCCTAAAAGTTTTGTGGAAATAGTTACCAGTTGGTCCAATTGATCCCACCGGGCCACTAGGTCCCGATGGTCCTGGAGGTCCGGTTGGACCTGGATCTCCAATGGGACCAGTAACACCTTTTGAACCTATTGGACCAATTTGTCCTTTACTGCCTTTCGGCCCCGTGAAACCTTGTGGACCCTGTATACCTCTAAAACCTGGATCACCTATTATTCCTCTTTCACCTTGACCACCTTGAAAACCCCTCAATCCCTTTTAATAAAAAACATAATTCCATTTAAAATAAATTTAATTATCAATGGTTATTATTGCAGAGGTATACCGGAGGACCTGGTGGACCTTGTGGACCTGGTGGTCCCGGTGAGCAATAACATTTTGCAGTTCTTCTATAAAATTCGACTAGTTCATCATATTTACCATTCCCTCTTTGCGTGTGATTTCTAATTGTTTTTTTTGTTTCAATTTGGTGGAACGGTAAAATTAAAACTAAGAAAATAATATTGAAATTGGAAAATTTAAGTTTTACGAATTTGTTTACCTAAAACTAAACCAAGACTTAGATTCATTTTGGGCAAATACTAATTATTAAAAAAAGTGTGTGAGTTTTTATAAGATTCTGAAAAAATTAATTATTCAAAGACTGACCTAATTAAAGATGCTTTGAGTATTCAAAAAAAAATTAAAGAAAAACGTAGGCTAGATTCTTATAATATTAAATAAAAACATTATTATCATTTCAAAAATTTTATTTATTTTAACCAATCATGGTAGATGTACTAGTTGTCGGCGTTGCAATTCCTGTGGGTCCTATTTAAAAAATAGGAGTTAAAGGATTAATTGTTTTCACTTAAAGAGAAATTAAATCACCTGTTGGTCCACTAGGTCCAATTAAACCAGTTGGTCCTGTTGGACCCGTTGGACCAGGTGCACCTGGTGTGCCTGGTATACCTGGATATAGACCTGGGGAACCTTTTATACCTTTATTACCTTGACGACCGATTGATCCCCGTTCACCTATTGAACCAAAACTACCTGGTTCCCCCTTATCTCCTTGTGCCCCTGAAACATTTTTGGTTTTGTAATTAAAGAAATAAAATAGTAATACTAATAGAAATTAATACCATAACTTCCAGGGTCTCCGGAGTCCCCAGATGAACCAATTTGCCCAGGATCACCCTAAGCATAACGTGTTTAAATTTGATTAAAATGTGTTTAGTTTTCAAATTAAAAATAAAAACCTGTGGACCAGGTGGGCCTGGAGGTCCCGGTGGGCAATCACATTGATTTGGTTTTGCTACAGTTAAAATAGGAAACCTTATAATTCTACTAGTGAAACTATTTTTTGTTTTTATTGGATGTCTTTTTCTTCTTCTTTGCCCTGAAATGATTTCATTATTACTTAAAACAAAAAAAAATTGTTAAACAATTTTAACCTTCTGGACCGGTCAGACCAGTTGGTCCTGTAGGTCCTTGTGTTCCATATGGTCCTATAACTCCTGGAGAACCTAATTTCAATTTTGAAAGTTTTGCAAAATTTTTTTAAAAATTATAATCATATCTTCTACCTTTAACACCTTTAATTCCTGATAGCCCTGGTGGACCTGGTGGACCAATATATCCTTGAGGACCAGTGAATCCAGGTTCACCTATATCGCCAGACTGACCCATTTCTCCTTTTAAACCTGTGTCACCCATTCTACCGGCAAGACCTTTTTGACCTTCGAAAAACATTTTTAGGGTGTTATAGATCGAAAAAGCTCAAAAAATAATATTTTTTTAACCTTTGTATCCCGGATTTCCTGGAAAACCAGGTGGACCCTTTATACCTGGTGGGCCTGGGAAGCCTGGAGGACATAAGCATCCATTACTTGGGTAATATGCTTGGTTTGTCATTTTTTCGTTCTTAATTTCTCTTTTTCTTCTTTTACCAATTGTACCAACTGCCGCTGTTGCACCTGTTGGGCCAGTTGGACCTGTTGGACCTATTAACAAAAATTCAGTTCAGATTAGTAGCATGAAGTTTTTCAGATCGGCACATTTTCTAAATACCAACAGATCCAGGAGGTCCTGGTGGACCAATTGGACCTGGAATACCAGGTGGTCCAAAGGGACCTGGTGCTCCAACTTCACCCAATAAACCAATAGGTCCAGTATAACCTTGTTCGCCTTTTCTTCCTTTTGGTCCTGGATATCCAACGATTCCTGTTATACCTTTAATTCCACGCAATCCAATTGATCCAGGTTCCCCCGGTATACCCATATAACCACGAGGTCCCTAAAATGTGCTTACAATATATAAAATTTTTAATTAATTATATTCATTGGAGATAAACTCTTACTGGGGATCCTGGTGGTCCTGGTGGACCCGGAGGACAATAACATTTTGCCATACGTACACTTGCTTTTGAAAATAAATCGGACTGCATTTCATTGTAACCAGTTGACTTTTTTGTTTTCTTACAATTAGTTGGATAATAAACTAAGACTAGAATAAAAACTGGAGCAGAAATAAATGATGAATTAATATCGTACTAAATAATATTAAAGTTACCAAGTTTTAAAGATTTTCGTAATTTAAGATTCATTTTGAACTACTGATAATTTTATTGTTTATTCGAAAGCTATTTATACCATGTAAGTTTCTGTAAAATGTTTTCTAGAACTTAATTTTACTTTTAGTTTTTAAATTTCATTTAAATAAATTATGTTCATTCTAGAAAATTAGTTGCAATAGTAGAATACTTTTTCGGAAACTTATGAAATTTTTAAAATTTTTATTTTAAAGATGGAAAATTTAATTATTAGTATAAAAAATTAAAAGAGAATCTTCAATAAACATGAGAATTCGGTATTTATTTGATATCAATTCAGAAATTTAGTAAATGTTTACTAATGTCAGTAATAGTAAAGTTTATAATAATTTGTATTTTTTAAACATATTTTATAAATAGGTTTTTAAAGTGATGTTTGTTTTTTTTTTTATTTTTTTTTATAACTTAAAAAAATGGCAATTAATTAACCTAGTTTTTTTTTCTAAATTAAAGTTTTTAGTTTTCAATTAATTTTTTTTTATTTTTAATATGAGAAAAAAAAATAAGAAAGTTCCTAAGAGAAAGTTTTTTATATACTGAACAATATTTAACAAAACTGTTTTTTTTTTTATGTTTAAATTTAAGTTTAGGTTGGAAAGTATATGGACTGTATATATAATGTAGAAACATATAGATTGTATATAGCAATATTGCATATACATCGAAATATAATATTGTATTATTAGAACAGCTGGAATGGAATTTAATTAAATAGAGTTAAAAAACTATATAGCTATGTTCTTCTTGTATGAGGCAAATAAAGAAAGTGATAATTATAGTTATTAATACAGTAGAATTTGTACCAAATTGTAATTTCTAAAGTTTTAAGTAATTTGACAGTTTTTAGTTTCTGGTGCCATTTATGAACGCCATTTTATATATTATATTTCGCGAGGGGTTTTCAGATTTCCTTTACACCTCCAACTCCAATCTATTTCTTATTAATAATTTGCATCGTATTTATCTTCTCTAAGCATCTTCTATAATAGCCCAAATAGCTTATTCGTTGCGCAACTTTGGCTAGATTCTTGTTTTAGATGTTTTAATTTCTCTTGATAAGAAAATTGATCTCAAGGTGCTTTGCATATAAAATAATATCCATGATAAAATAAAATTAAACACAAAATTTATTTTAAAATTAAATACTTTATTTTAAATAAATATTTAAAAAATAACATTTTCATTTAAATTACAAAAAAATACAAAATTTAAAAAAGGCAACTTAATTCCCGCCTAAAAGATTAGCGAAAATGAATGTAAGCATAGTCACCAGAAAATCCTGTTTATAAAATATTTAAAATTTTTGATTAAATTAAATTAGGACAACATAACCTCGTTTTACGTTGTCAGTCTTTTATTCAAAGAATAACAACGTAAACATTGTAAAAATATTTATTACCTGAAGACTATGAAGGCTTATGAATTCTGGTTGTAAATCAATTAATGTTTGGACTGTTGATTGCTGACGATTTTGTAGGTTTGGTAGAATCAGCTCCCACATTTATTACAAATGGAATAAATTTTTTATTATTTTTATTATGTAAATCTTTATTTTTAATTATGAAAGAAACAACAAGTTGGTTTGAGTTGAAATAATTTGTATTTGTCATATTTTAAATAAAATTTAGTTTTTTTAATTTTTATCAATATATTCACCTAAAGTTAATTCAGTTGCTGGTGTTGTTGATGGTGATTTTGGTTCAATTGTTACAGCTTGTGATGGTTTAACAATTTTTTTACTTTCAAATACATATGATTTATATTGTTTTTCGGCATCCAATGATTGAAGAGTACACAAAACTGTTAAAAAAATTAAATATTTTTATTTTGCAGATTTATTAATAACTTTTACTGCTTTTACAGAAAATATGCCGAGGTGGTTGTAAAATATTTAATTAAAAAAAAATTATTAAAATATAATTTGTCATTTCAAAATCTCCTTGGTTACCTAATATACATAGTTTAAATATAAAATGTATATAATATAAGCAAAATAAATAATATTACTTATAAATTAATAACTTATAAATTGGAAGAGGGATGCACAGCGGACCCCATATAAAACAACAACAACATTAATACAGTTTATATGTGGTTATAGATTTTAACAAAATTATTTTCAGATCAAATAATTGTATTGAAGTCAACAGAGTTAAATAAAATGTAATATAACTATATAATAAAATTTTTAAGTTTTTGAAGAACGATATATTCAATAATTAAAAGAGTAGATTATTTATTTTTTAGTTCATTATATTTTGTATAGTTATAGTTGGTGTCTTCTTTCACTTTCGTGCAGTCTCAAGCCCCAAATTTTTAATTTTTTGAATTCCAATTTCTATAATTAATTATTTTAAAACCAGGGGCCTATTTCACAAAATTTATAATGTATTTGATCAATTTATAAAAATAATAAGACTTGCAGAATTTAAATTTGGTGTGAAAGGCCTTAGTTAACAACTTAGTATGTTGCGTCTCAAAGTTGTATTGCTCGAGCACTAAGAGTTTAATTCTAAGAAACTAATGATTTAATTCAATTTTAATTTAAATTAAAATTAAAACATTCCAGTAAAAATTTGTTTAATTTTGATTAACAATATTTTTAAAATATTTAATATTAAAAACAATATTTTTATTAAATTTTTTAATAATTTAAATTTTGACACTTCTCTTGATATTTTTTAGTGTAAGCTTTGACACTTTATTTGACAACTTAATAAAAACATTTGAAAAAAAAAATTAAAATGAAAAATCACTAAATTACAATTTATTTACCTAAAATTACGGTAAATTTAAAAATCATTATACGAATAATTTCGATGAAACTCAATTTTAAAACTGAATTCTTCCACCTGTACATCCATATCTTACAGTTATAAAATTTTATCAAAAGCAGTAAAAGTATTCACATTTTGAATTTCTTATTTACTTTTTTTGGTAGGAGAAAAAAAAAACCAACCAACAAAGAAATTCTAAATGTGGGTTAATAATTTTTTCGTAAATTTTTTTAAACATTTTTCAGTTTTCAATTTCTATAAAAAATTAATAGAATTAAAATAAAAAAAAATATGATTAATTTTTTTGTAATGATATAAAAAATCGAATGAAGATACAATGGGAGATCAATTTTTAATATGAAAAGAAAAAGTGTTGACGTTGTTATAAAAAAGTAATGTAGTAGTTCATAATATGAGGTAATAATAAAAGGTAATTTAAGTATATTCTTTTAAACATAATGTAACTTTCTTAAAAAGGGGGTTGTATTAAAGATTTTTCATTTCATTGATTTAGATTAAAATGGCGTTATTAAAATTTTACTCCACATTCTATTGTAACGATCATTGAATGGATCGTTTTTCCACCATGTTCTTTAATTTTGTATTTTCAAAAATTTTTAAATTTTTATTTTTATATTTAATGCTTCACAAAATTTAGCAATTCACCAATTTTAAGAACTTTAGATAATAATTACATATAAACTATAAAAGTTTTTTAAAGTTTTGCAGTTTCTAAGTCAAGCAACTTTTTGATATTAAAAATCTTAAATTTTAATATATTAATTTTATTAATTACATAAAAACTGATGAAGGATAATTGTTACCATATATAAATACAAAGTTTACAATATAATTCAGTTCTGGTACAATTATCCTACAGCTACGGCTCCATTAGTAATAGTATTTACATTCGTTGCTACTCCACCTGATCCAGCTGGCAAACCTGAATTAAAATAATTAAAAAAAAATGTTTCAAATAGATATTTCAATTTTAAAAAATATAGTTTATTTGTTACTTGTTGAAAATCCTGGTATACCAGGAGCTCCTGGTGGACCAGGCGGACCAGGTATTCCTGAAATTCCAGGTGGTCCTACTATAATTTGTGGATAACCGCCACCACCTCCTCCTATAGGACCAATATAATTTTCAGGCCCAGGTAATCCAGGCAATCCTGGATATCCAATTTTTCCTTGAACTCCATTTGCTCCACGATGTCCATCAGGACCTTTTTCACCTGATCTTCCAGGAATACCTGGTGAACCGTGTGGTCCTGGAAGTCCAGGGGGTCCTGGTGGACAGTAACATGAATCAAAATATTTTGCTGATTCTGGATTATTAGTTCGGGTTAAGGTAATTGATGTCTTTTCCTTTGAATCTAAATCTAAAAAATCTTGATTTTCATTTTCAAATTTTGAATTTGAATAATTCTCTTCCTGAGTTATTAGTATTCTTTCGTTTTTATTAAAATTTTCCAAATTTTGTAATTTCGTTCGAGCAGATTCATCTGAAATTACTGAACTAATGATTGCAATATAACCTATATATAAAATACGATAAAACGGTTATGAATAAAAATATTAAAATTTTTTTAATACTCTGATTAAATCTTACAAATAAGAGATGTTGTTATAATTGATGACATCTTTTAATACTATCTTAAATTTATCTAATATCAGAATGCTTATATACCAACTAATTTGATCGAAATGTAAATGATTTGATAGTTTATAAGAAGATTATTGAAACTTAATTTATGGATTATTTTTGTTTTTATTCTGATTTGAATATTTATAATGGGTGTATAATAATGTATTCATTATAATTTTCTTATATATTTTATTGTTTTTGTGTAGGGTATTGTATTGTGACAGTAGACTTTAGGTCTATTTAAAAAGAAATTGAACGGATTTTGAGTAATTTTTAAGTTTAAAATAGAATGAGTAACAACTTTGTTTTTTATTGTAAGAAATAAGATTGGAAATTTTGGGACAAATATTCTGACTCAACATTGATCTAACAAAATATACCTTTTTAACCTATAACTTATAATTACCTATAACTAATAAAGCAATAACTAATGCATAGTTGTTTGAGACGGCTCGGTTCGTCGAAAAGTCAGGAAAGTTCCCACGGTATCTATGCTAACTTTTTTTTTCATTTTAAAAATCTGAAATTTCCAGAGTGACATTACCACAACTTTAGATTGCACATAAACATGGGACATAAGCCCTTAACGCAATTTCGTTCTATATGATCTCCCACTCTTCTCCTAAGCGTAATAAATTTGGAGAAAAGAGTTATTAGAATTATATCAATTTGAGAATCTCTGAATACGATATTTCTTATTAGCATTTTCATGAGTGTTTTTTTTGTCTGGTGCTAACGCTTGAATATATTAAAAAAAATTTCCTAAAGAATAATTAAGAGATTATAGTAGCAGTTTTTTTTTTTGTAGTCTGAGATATTTTTTATATTTTTTTTTTAAAATTTCTTAAAATAAATTAGTAATATTATGATTATAATTTTACACCTCTTTAGACATCATAATAAATTAAAATTTCTTAATTAGCATCAAATGGTTTATTATAATGCTAATGTTAAATTTGATTTTTATGTTGTTTGGTATTAGCTAGAAATAGGATGTTATTTTATTTTTCGATATTTATGGTTTAATATATATATACTAATATACGGCTGGGACTCTCAATCTTCAAAATTCTAATTTAAAGTTAATGCTAGTTAAAAATGTTAAAATATATCTATATAAGGAAAATATTAAGGTTATGTTATTGTTTTATAACATGGCCTTAATTAGACGCATGACCTATTTCAAATTAAAAGCAATATATTTTAATGTAAATGGAACTTTTTTTCTTTATTAAAATTTATTTTCATAAATAAAAATTAAATCCTAACCAACTGCTGTAGCTGTATTTGTAATTGTATTTGTATTTGTTGCAGTTCCTCCAGCACCACCAGCTACAATAACTGTAAATAAAATTATTATTTCAAAACGCTGATTATCTTAATATAAAAAAAAAATTAACCTCCACCATTGAATCCAGGAGGACCCGGTAAACCCGGAGGACCAGGTATTCCTGGTAAACCTGGCTGTCCTGGTACATAATATGGATATCCACCTCCACCAAAATTAGAAAATGATGGACCAATAGGTCCAGCTAGGCCTGACGGTCCCGGTAAACCAGGATAGCCTCTTTCGCCTTGTTCACCTCTTTCACCATGACCACCACGTTCACCATCTGGACCGCGTTCACCTGGTCGGCCTGGAATACCCGGTGCTCCAGGTGGTCCTGGTGGACCTGGCATACAAAAACAACCTCCACCACCACCAAATCCACCGCCATATTCAATTCCAAAAGATGGTTTCTGTGGAGCCAAATAATATGATTGTTGTGCATAAACAGGTTGTGGCGCTGCAAATATTGGTTGAGTGACTAATGGTTGTTGTACTATTGGTTGTGCAACTGGTGATGTACCAAACTCAAAACCAAATGATTTGTCTGATTCATTAAAAGCATTATAAGCTACCTTATTCGATGGTGTTGAGTCTCGATATCCCAGTGTCTGTTTATATTTTTCATATTTGTTTTTTTCAGCTGAACTGATGGTAATCGTGTTAACCAATATAACTTTTATAAATAAAGAAAGAAATTGTATAGAATTTGTCAAAATTTTTATATATTTAATTATAGTTTCTTACAAATCAGGTGTGATTTTAATCGACTCATCTTTGTTGCTAGAGATATATGTATGTCAATGTTTAATGGAAATATTCCTCATATATACTTAAATTGGGTATGCAGTAAATATTTTGGGGTGGTCGTATTCGAATAACTTTTATTTTTGTTTTCTAGGACAGGTCAGTTTTTAAAAAAAATGTTTTTTGAACTTTTAATGAATTCTAAAATTCTTTGTTTCCTTCAAAAACTTCAATTTATCAAAGGAATTATAAAATTTATTAATCGTTTGTAATAAATTTGAAAAAAATGGATTTAAAAAAATTGGTTTTACAAAAAAGTGTTAAGATAAAAAGTAAAAACCGATAGGCTTTCTACTTGTGAAATTTTATTTTAATTATTGAGTTGTTTAAGTTGCCATTAGAATTCAGATTGCTCAAGCTTCCATAAATTATTCTACCATTGATATAATCTGCGACTAGACTTTCAGTAGAATTGTCAAGAGATATTTTCTCAAATTTTAACTCATTAAAAAAATTTTTTTTTGTTTTTTTCTTTTAATTTTTCGATTTATGGAAAGCAGAATTTAATTAAAACTTAAAAGACAAATGGATTAATGGAAATCGACTGTCCAATAAATTATCGAATAATTAAAAATTTTTAGGACACAATCAAAATAAAAAATTTTTTTCCAAATTTTTTGTTTTTTTTTTATTTTGAATTTTGAATTTTAATAGAATCTGAATTTTAAAATTTAGCAATAAAGACATAAAAATACTTATCACTATCGATTTGTAACATTTTTCTCATGTGCTTTTTTAAATGTAGGTGGTGTTCCAATTAAATTTTGTGAATTTATTCCAAAATTAGGTACTACAGGCCCAAATGGTCCCACTTGACCAGGAAAACCGGGTGGACCTGGTAAACCTGGTGCTCCACGTTCACCTTGTTCTCCACGTGATCCTGGGGAACCTTGCCTTCCATCTTCTCCATTTCTTCCATCAACACCTGGTAGGCCAGGTGGTCCAATCAGTCCAGGAGCGCCTGGTGGTCCTGATGGACAGTTGCATACTGGCAAATATTGGTATTGTTGAATATTTGGTGCTATTTGGGGATAATTTAAAGATATTGTTGGTGGTTGCGGTTGTACTACTACTGGTATTGTTTGTGATGCTTCTGGGTTTTGTAATTTAATATCATCATCTTTGCGTTGTGTTAAACGCAGTCCGGTTAAAAATGAAAATATTCCACGTCCTAAATCTTCAGTTTTTTGAAGTGATGCTAATTCCCAAACTTGATTTGCTTTTGTATATGAAAAAACTAAAATGATATGAATTGAATTTAGTAAGTTCAGTTTAAAATTGAAATATTTATATTACAAAATAATCCGCTTATTTGAAAAAATATTTTAATATCCATTGTTTTTTTTCGTGAGATGATATCGAACCTACTAATAACTTTAAAATAAGTCTGGACATTTATTTTTTAAGGCTTTTATAGATTCTGTTGTTGGGAGAAAATATTTAAGAATTTTTGAATATATTCAGTAGTTGTCAGGAATTAATTAATTTTGTACAATTTAGTTCAATTGTCTTATTTGGTAATTTTGATTAGGATTGCCAGATGTTATAAAAAATATATTTATAGACAAAATAATTTGTTGAAGTAAAAAATATTTTAAGTCTATGAGAAGAAACTAGAAACTTAAGCACTTTAATAAAATATTTAGTAAATTTATTTTGAACCAAATTCCGTTCGGCATCCCAATTTTTTATTTTTTATTAGTGTTTCCTTAAATGGGCAAATCGCTTTTTTCGACAGTTATTCATTTAATGACTTAATTTCTGTTAATGGGGTCAAATTTTTTAAATTAATTTTTCAAAATTAGTTTTATTTCAAAAATATTTTGATTTTGCTTCAGTCTAGTTTTTTTGAATTAATTTTTACATTTGGTTGGTTTCTTGTAGATAGATCACAAGATGAGCAGATTATTAGTGCTATTATCTAATCATTTGTTTTTTATGTTAATTAAAATTTTATTTAAAAATACAGAAAATAAAATCAAGTTATTACTTTTTAAATTATTAAGTCTTTGTCTGAACATAGAGATCCAGACATCCAGTACTTTCGACGCGCAACTCAAATAGTGCATTATGGTCTTAGTGATGGAGATTACATTTGGAGCGTACAGTATATCTATGTCAGGGCTTCAACGATTCTCTGGATAACCAGGATCGCCAGGCTTATTGGGAACCCCTAGTACTGTACTACTAGTTTGTTCTGTTCCGTAGTTCAAAATAGTCAAGTATTTGTCTACATTGAATAACAAAGAGGTTATTTTTAAGTTCAGTATCTAAAACAAATCTCTCAACAATTTTAAGACCAAATATATTAAATTTAAATGTCAAAGGTATTGGTTAAACTCAAAAAAAAAAAAATATATATATCTGATTTTAAATATTATATCTGATTTTTTTCTGCTCTTTTTTCATTCGATTCTCATTTTCAAATTCGATAATTTATTCATCTTTTACCTTTCTTCAATATGTAATTCCAATTCTATTCGATCCTATATAAATGTGTAATTTTTTAACTTTTAATCATCATTAACATCTCAAACATGAAGTTAAAAAAGCTTTCATCAGATCTGATCATATTTTCTTATTTATTTTCATTTTTAATAATTTCATTGGTAGCTGGAACTAAGGAAAAACTAAAATCACCAGATGGTAAATATTATGCAGTACAGGGTAAACAATTTTCAAATTATAGAATAGGACCACCAGGTCCACCAGGTATGCATTTCTAATAAATCAATTCAAATTAGATAGTAATATGTATCTCTTTTACAAATTTTTAGGTCCTCCTGGAGCTCCAGGTGAGCCTGGCCTGCCAGGTGTACGTGGTCGTCAAGGTGAACGAGGTGAACCAGGCCATAGAGGTGAACGTGGTGAGCCTGGAATACCAGGACCACCCGGTACTCCAGGCAGACAAGCATATCCATATGGTGGTGGCGGAGGTTCTGGTGGTGGTTTTGGTGGTGGATATGGTTTAGGTATACCTGGCACACAAGGACCACCTGGATTACCAGGTCCACCAGGACCGCCTGGTTTTCCAGGTACCCCAGCAACGGTATTATCTGTTGGTTCTGGTACAGCAACCAATACAAATGTTATAACAAATACTGCAATGGCTAGACCTCCACCTGGATAAAAACCTATTTTTTTTTGTTTTTTTTTTTTAAAAGAATTAATAAAAGAATAATATTACATTGAAATACAGTACTGTACAACGTTTTCCATTGTCTCCATTTTTCAATTCAGTTAAAAGAAAAACTAAATAAATTTTCCACAAAATACAGATATTCAGATATTAAAAAGTTTTGTAAAATCATAAATTTTTATCGTTCAGGGTTGAAAAAAAAACGAAGTATAACAAACGATAATTAATTTTTAAAAGTTTGTTTTATTAAAAGGGCTAATGAATTCTATTCACCTAAGTTTCCCACCAATCTTCCATTCAGCGAAATTTAATCAAAAAAACATTGAGTGTTTTTTATTTGGCTAAAAATTTATATCATTTTCATCAGCTCTTCAGCTCTTTCTTTGTTATAAAAGAAAAAGAGTGAGAAAGAGAAAGAGAGAGAGAGAGAGAGAAAGAAAAAAATCTATATTAAAAGACCTAAATCATATTATGAAACATAATCACCTCATAAATAATTCACTTAAAATGGTTAAAAAAAAAACACAGAATCCGAACAATTTTTTTTTTATGAAAACATCTCATATTTTATTTTTTGTCTCTTTCCTGCCTCCCAAAAAACCAAAAAAAAAACTCCTAAATATTAAAAAAGGTAAAATGAAAATTTGAGAAAAACTAAAAAAAAAACAATATGAAAAACTTTTGCAATTTAACCTGGAATTTCATATTTTCTTTATATCAGTATTTATAAGTGAAAGCATATTTTGTTGGCGAGTCAAAATTTTGTTGTTGTTTTTTTTTTATTATGCTAAATTTTTAGTTGTATTATTTTTTCATACTATCATCTTCATTGTTCTATCTCTTTCTTTCTTTTTTTTTGTTTTCAATTTATTTACCGTAATAAATTTAGCAAAAAAAAATTTTTCAACCCTATTCAACACAAAACACGGTTTTCTACACATTTCTTCACCTTTTTAAGAAAGAGAATAAATTGTTGTGTGTGTTGAAATCAAATTAAAATTAAATTTATGTCCTTATGATTTTTTATTAGGTAGTTGTAGGACTTTTTGATTTGGAGGTGAGTATTGTAAGCCTGTTAATGAATAATGATATAGAGAAATACCTACATATTACTAAATAACAAATAATGTACTAATGGTACTCTGATGGAAACAACTGATTAATATCCTACATCTGAACATATTTAAAAGCCTAACTGGTATTAGATCCGGCAAAACTTCCGCAAAGGGGTTGTGAGCTATCAAGATGACGTCATCACATAACGGTACTAAATATCTCAAAGTTTCCGAATATATATACCATTAGTGGCGATGGCGCCATCTAGTGGTCGAAAAATGCATTACAAAAATTTCCTAAGATTTTGTAGCATTTTAATTAAAATGCTATATTTTTCCTGTAAGACCATAAACTAGAACCAACTTCATAAAATATTGTAGAGAATGATATTGCCTTTCATATAAATCCGGTTTCATCTGAATCGGTGCTACCGTTTTTAAGATATTGCAATTTAAAGGGGAAATTTAAAAAAAAAAAAAAAAAAAATCAAACTTTCAAAAAAACTTCTATAACTGTGAAATTTTCAAAAACACCCTGTATTATTATTATACCATTAGAAAGGTCTCTTAAAACTCTTTCCAACGGTATATAATAAGTATGGCATATGTTGACAAATAGCCCCACCAGAGAACATAAATGCAAAAATGACGCAACAATTTTATTAAAAAATACATTTTCATACTTTATTTGTCATAAATTTATTTTGCCTTTTTGGCAAATTTAAAAATGTAAGAATGCATTTTAGGTTTGGATACAATATTGAGTTTGGTTCTGACAATTTGTTTTGAGGGATTTTGGAGGTGACAACCTCAAAGTTTTAAAATTTTTTTTATTTAAATATGTATGTAAAAATATAATTAGAAAGGCCCTTAGGCTACAAAATTAGAAGTAATTTTATTTGTGAAAATAGAAGCAATTTAATTTTCCAAACTTTTTTATTTAAATAGTTAGGAAGGAGTTTTAGAGTTGGTTTCAAAAGCAGGGTTTAACGCTTTTTCCAGAATATTTATATATGTGTATATGTGGGATTCTCAATTAGGAGGGATTTTAGAGTTGGATTCAAAAGCATGATTGCCGCTTTTTCCAGAATATTTATATATGTGTATATGTGGGATTGTTAGTTGGATTCAAAAGCAGGGCTTTACGCTTTTTCCAGAATATTTATATATATGTGTATATGTGGGATTCTCAATTAGGAGGGATTTTGGAGTTGGATTCAAAAGCAGGATTGCCCCCTTTTCCAGAATATTTATATTTATTAATTAGGGTTGATTATTTTTTGTATGAAATATCTATGCCGAATTCTCATACCATTCTTTTCATTATAGTGTTGGATTCAAAATCTAGTTTCAATAATTGAGTTAACGGGGGTTCGGGGGCGGCAGCCCCCGTAATGAAAATATAATATTATTTAACATGTTTTATTACAGTGTATTAAAAAAATTTGAAACTTATTAATTTTTTTAATGAAATAGGTATCCGAATTCTTATACCATTCTTTTCATTTTAGTGTCGGATTCAAAATCTACCTTCAATAATTGAGTTAGCGGGGGTTCGGGGGCGGCAGCCCCCGTAATGAAAATATAATATTATTTAACATGTTTTATTACAGTGTATTAAAAAAATTAGAAATTTATTAATTTTTTTAATGAATTAGGTATCCGAATTCTTATACCATTCTTTTCATTTTAGTGTTGGATTCAAAATCTAGCTTCAATAATTTAGTTAGCGGGGGTACGGGGGCGGCAGCCCCCGTAATGAAAATATAATATTATTTAACATGTTTTATTACAGTGTATTAAAAAAAATTAGGAACTTATTAATTTTTTGAATGAATTAGGTATTCGAATTCTTATACCATTCTTTTCATTTTAGTGTTGGATTCAAAATCTAGCTTCAATAATTTAGTTAGCGGGGGTACGGGGGCGGCAGCCCCCGTAATGAAAATATAATATTATTTAACATGTTTTATTACAGTGTATTAAAAAAAAATTAAGAATTTATTAATTTTTTAAATGAATTAGGTATCCGAATTCTTATACCATTCTTTTCATTTTAGTGTTAGAATTTGTATCAATTTTACTATATGGCTTTATTTGGTAAAATTTTAGAAAATGATATGGCTTTATTTCGCATTCAAATGCGAAATAAAGCCATACGTAAAAAAATTCTCGATATGGCTTTATTTCGCATTTGAATGTTGTACAGGTTGTTGGAACAGTATAAGCGTAATTTTATATCCAACTCAAAACCCTGTCAATCTTCAAAATCTTAGTATATAAATATTCTGGAAAAAGCGTATAATTCTGACTTTATAACCAACTCTAAGGTCCTTTCTAATTATACTTTACATACATATAAATACCTCAAAAATCCTCTAAACAAAACCCAACTCAATATTGTATCAAACTATAAAGTACATTCTTAAATTTTAAAATAAATATTTCAAATGGAAAACAAAAAGGCAAAATAAATTTATGACAAATAAAGTATGAAAATGTATTTTTTAATAAAATTGTTGCGTCATTTTTGCATTTATGTTCTCTGGTGGGGCTATTTGTCAACATATGCCATACTTATTATATACCGTTGGAAAGAGTTTTAAGAGACCTTTCTAATGGTATAATAATAATACAGGGTGTTTTTGAAAATTTCACAGTTATAGTAGTTTTTTTGAAAGTTTGATTTTTTTTTTTTTTTTTTTAAAAATGTTCACTTTAAATTGCAATATCTCAAAAATGGTAGCACCGATCCAGATGAAACAAGATGTTTATGAAAGACAATATCATGCCCTACAATAGTGTAAGATGTTGGTTCCAGTTTATTGACTAACAGGAAAAATATAACATTTTAATAAAAATGCTACAAAATCTTAGGAACATTTTGTAATGCATTTTTCGACCACTAGATGGCGCCATCGCCACTAATGGTATATATATTCGAAAACTTTGAGATATTTAGTACCGTTATGTGATGACGTCATCTTGATAGCTCACAACCCCTTTCCGGAAGTTTCACCTTAGATCCTTGTTCAGACCTAGGAGCTGTTGAGGAACTATCAGAACAACTCTCTTTAATTTTTTAAACATATAAAAACATGACAAAGTACTACGCGTTATGACATGTAAAGAAACGTTTTAGATTTTCAATAGATACAATGCTATTTATTTATTTATGTACAGTCCCCTGCCACATTCAATGTGATAAGTGAGAGAATCTGCCTTTCTTTTTCAGATATGGCAGTTAAATTTATTTTATATTATGGTATAAACTATTACAATATTAATTATAAATTATATTTTTTGTTAGATATGATCTGATCAGTTGAACTCTAGACTTTATGATTGAAAAGCTGCCACTCTAACCACTGAGCTATCAGTCAGATAGATACAATTATATTTTGTTTATATTGTAATAATTTTGTATTTGAGTTATATGGTATTCTATGTCAATAAGTGAGTTTTATCAATAAGTTAAATTATTAACCGCTGTATCACCTAGCTGTTGATTTTATTAAAATTTTTGAGAAACGTACAAGAGTCGTGATAGAACAACCTTGCACATATTTTAAAATGCTTGTCTCTATTAATATCAAAATTGTGCACATCATACGTCAAGAAGTATGGGGGAGCTAGCGGAATTGCCACTCAAATTTATCTGAAATTAAATTAATGATGTATCTGTATTGATGACATCTATGCTATAGGTGCAGTTTTTACCTTATGCTTTATAAGTACCTGAAGCACTGAATATCTACCATATATCCACACCCTAATTTTTTTTCCAAAATTAGTATAAGCCTACAACTTAAAAGAAGATTATTCCAGTCGGGTAAATTGAAAAAAGGAAGAAAAGTGTTTTGGTAAAAAAAGGGCTCTTGTAATATTAGTAGATTTGTTTTTAGATTCGTTATTCTTTTGAACCTTTAACAATTTTCAACGTCATTTTTTTGATAAAAAAAAACTTTCAGAAACCTTTTAAACTTCACTTAACTTTGCTTTTGAATAACTTATGACAACCAGATCAGAACAAATGATAAACAACCACATTAAGAATAAAAACTTTACTTTATTATAAAACTGACGGAATGAAATTTATGAGAACTGTTTCTTCCTTGTATCTTGAAATTAAAAGTACTAATAAAATGTAGACTACAAGTGCCTTAAAATGAATTATCTTTGGTTGTAAAACAAAATTAAAAGAAGTATAAAATTAGGTCTTTGCCTAGTTTATGTTCTAGAATTATAAAACACTACGATTCGATTAGAAGAAACAAGTAAACCACTTACAAAGGTTGAGAAAAAAAGTTTTATTTTGAAAGTAGGACTTGTTTAAACTTTTCAGAATATTAAAGTATCTGTTTTTAAATAGATTTTCTTGACCTCATTATTAAATTAACTGTATTGCATAATAACTTAACTAGTGACAGTACTAGATGGATGAGGTCAAATTGAAAATTAAGTGTTAAGATTTAATGAAGAATGATAGAAAAGAAAATCAAATAAAAAATAAATAAGAAAAGAACAATTTTTTTTAATTTTGTTTTTAAACTTGTTGATAAAATGTTTGTGAACTTTGTTTTAAAGAACTTTTAGTTCAATTTTTATAATATTATTAAAAAAGTTAAAATAAAATAAGAAAAGTATTTAAAGTATATAATATATAAATTTTTTTGTAGGTCTAAGTTGATTATTAATAGGTTTTATTTAGTTAAAAGTTCTTAAGCTATAAATAAAACTTGCATTACTCGTAATCCAATTAAAAGAACTGGTTGATAAGTTAAATGGAGTGTAGAAAATAAATTAGTTTTATTTATGTACTTTATAATTGGAAAATTTTATTTTAGGTGTTACCGTTGTTATTATATACTATGTGTTATTACATTCTATTGAAATTACATTTATGTAAGAACAAAATAAAAATTTTACACATCATTCAAATCGAGAGTCGAATTCTTAAGTAACTTTATTGTTAACGGTTCTTATCCTAAAAGTATGCAATATTTAATATTCGTAAATTGTACGGATGCTAATCATAAGTATTTGGAAATTGCTAAATAATATTATAATCTTTTATGATAATTAACTTTTCATTAAAAATTGTTTCATTTTTATTTAACTTACATTTTAAAATTTTAAGCGGTAAAGTTTCTACTTTGATTGTAACTAGACCTAGGTCTTATTTGTTTATTTCAAATAAAGTTAAAATAAAACTAAAAATCCCTTTATGAAATATCTAAAGGGTAGTCAAGTTTAGCGAAAAAGTCAAGTCTAAATTATAACCAAAAGAAACCTTTCAGTATTAGTCGTATTGATCAACCTCTGAATAGAGTTAGAAGACAAATTAGGAGTTTAAAAGTTCTTTAGCTTCAAATATTTAAAATATGAAAACTCATAAAATCATAATTTGGAAATTTTTTACATCAAACATCCACAGAAATAAAAATGATTGGCTTTTTTGCTTTTCTTAGTAAAATTTTCCTAATAAATCTTCATTTGAGTGTTAAAGATCCATTATGCCATTTGTTTTTTTTTTTTTTAGTATGGCACTATTAATTCTTATTTTCAAATTAAAAGGAATTCATTCGTGGTATTTTTAGTGAAAAAAAAAACTTTACATTTTGTAATTTAAGTCTTTCAACAAGACTTTTGCCTCAATAAATTACCTGTACACTTTATATTTATAGGTATAACTATTGCTTTATTCATTTCCATTTGTATAAACGCCTTTCGTTTAATGGTTTTTAACCACTAATAAATAAAACCAATTCGATGTTTTAATGTTTTAATTCACCACAGAATATAAGAAAGACCCAGCCATGAAGTTTTATGTTTCTGAATACCAAAAGAAGGTGAAATTAAAAAGGAAACAAATTCGAAAAAAAATATTTAAATTTATGATAAAAATTTTAAATTTTGAAGTTTTTTTCGTTATGAATAATAATTTTTGAAAATTTGGATATAAAAATTTTCCAATTTCGGCAATTTTACGTGACAATGGAGTGTTTTTTTGATTTTTAATTATAAAACTCTGATTCGGTTGTATGTATGTATGTTTTGTGTTATTTGTTATTTATACAAACTTAGTACACATGGGATTCAAAATTTTTTTATTCCTTGACATTGAAGCCCTTTGTTTTTTAAAGAAAACCAACCTTTCTTCAAACATTGTCCCATGAGACTTGATTTCCTCTGCCTGGTAAATGTTTTTTTTAGTTTAACACGGCTTTTGGCGTCTTTGTCTTTAATTGCTCAGTTCAATAATGAACCGGTTCGAATAAGTGAATCGGAGTGAATCAACTCGAAATCTAGATGTTAAATATGAGTTCTTGAATAAACATTTTTAACACAATCGACTCAGTCGTTAAATTACGATATTCGAGTTTAGTATATTAAAATTATTGTACATTTAGATGAAGGTTTTGGAGAAAAAATGGGTATTAGAGGAGAGTTAGAAGATAAATTTGGTGTTTAATAGTTCTTTTTTTTGAAAAGTTAGAAATAGTAAAACCGAGCATTTCCATCCGAGGGAAGAACATTAAATGGAAGTATTTTCCAATTATCGCGGTACTCAAAATATTTTAACGTGTGTTAAAAGGGAGGAAAAGTTTTCTGAACTGTAGCATTATCAATTAGGCGTAAAATGCGATTTTGAATGCACCAAAGCTAACCTCAAGAATCGTAAAGCCAGCTATTTAGATATTGGTTTAACTTTTTGAAGAAAGACAAGCACTACATCGGGTAAAATAAAAAATTTTCCAGCATCTTCAGCTATTGATAACTGAAGAGTTGAAAGTTATTCTGTAATTATTTTGTTAACTCAGAGTCTTATATACAATTTGTCATACCATACTAAAAGATAAGCCGATCTTATAAAAATTAAACTGAATTTCCTTTTTAAGTTTTATTTAATCCTGTATTGTATATTTCTAAATCTCTACAAATAGGTCTTTAGGTCTCAAAAAATGATTAAATTTATAATAGTTTTACTAATTTAACACCAAATTTAAAACGCATAAAGTCTTTTAGACGTTGAATCGATCGTTATTAAAATTTTCCAATTAGTTGTCATTTTCGAACAAAGAAATTCAAAAAGACTAGAAAGATATAAAAATAACGAAGAAGTATATATTCTTGTAAAATCTTATAAAGAATGTTAATTATATATAACATTTCAACAATTCGAATAATTTTATTTTTAAATTTTGTGGCTTGTTGCATTGAAATATTTTTCTTTTGTTTTAATTTGGATTTTCTTTGTTTAAGTTGGCAACTTTCAACATTCCAATTTAAAAAAATGGTGTTATTTTTTCCTAAATTTCATTTTTCCAATTTTTTCTTTGTTTTTTAAAAATTTTTTAATTGTCTGGAAAGTCTGAAGTTTCAATGCGGCAGCAAAATAAGAAAAAACCCAAAATCAAATGAAAATTTTATTTTGAAAATTAAAAAATTTAAAGTTCAATTCACGTTTTACTTACTTCTACTTGGCACTAGGTGATAGGAAGGTAAATATTATATATCTTGGAATTAGGGATTAAGATAAGGATTTTTAAGGATTAGGATTCGATTTCTTTTAACTGAAGTAGAAGAAAGTTTTAGAAATGAGAGCAAATAAGGAAAACGAAAATGTTGAAATAGTTTTAAAAAATTGCATATATTTAGGCGAACACAAAAATTACAAAATATTTTTGTACGATAAATTAAGTTGAAATTTTATTCTATTGTTGCTCTAAATAATAACTGTAAACATATTTAGTGACAGTTCCACAGAACAGAAATAACTCCATTAAGAGACTAATTCTTTATCAATCAGCTTCTTCACTCAATAAATTTTCAGATAAAACTACAAATCATTAGTTATCGATAAGTTTTATTACTTGCGTATTGATTGCGTACAGATACGTTTTAATAATTATTTAGATTTAATTTAATTATTTAATACTTCAATCTTCATTTTTTTCAAAAAAAGTCATTGACTTTTTAAAAAGTTGTTTGATTGTTAAACACTTATAATGTCAAATGTTAAAAAAAAAGATTCACTTCTAAAGACTACTTCATATTTTTTTCAAAACTTGTCAACTTATGGTTATAAATTATTCAATGCAAATTAAAATAATTTTCAATTTTAACTGGGCCATATACATATTGAATAAAAAATGATTATCATTTTACGAATGTTAACATTTTATCAATATATATAATCATATAACTTATGTATTTTATGCCACAATAAAACATTTTTTTTATTTAAATGAAAATTTTTTTAAACTTATCTTTGTTTCTATTACTAAAGAATAGAAGTGTTTTTTGTTTTACTTTAATCTAATATAGATATTGTTACAGTAAAATATTGAAATTTGTTTAATAGTGGGGTTTGCCAATATACTACTGTTTCTCTTATTTTTTAGGTTTGATATTATAAGATAAACGTCTAGCATAGAAATTGAAATATAAAAATATTATTTGATACAATATCGAATCGATATGATATATCAATTCGAGGTTCCAAATATTTGATCAAATGGTTCGAATCTCAACTATACTCGTATTTTTGCGCTATTGGCAATGGTATGGGATTGTACCATTTATAATTATTACTATGGGTAATTATAGGTAATGGGATCGTACAATGTAGCTAAAGAAAATAACGGGATCGTACGAAATACTAAATTAAATGGTTTAAGACTCGACTATATTTCTGTGTTATTACTTGGTTATAATACAGTTAGCTATTGGGTACATGATTCAATTTTCGGTTATTATTCCCGTATGACTATAATTCCAAAGGGTATACTAAATTTTCTGTTTGTAACGCAGAGAAAAAGGGGGGAGGGGTGTCTATATATTCAAGGGTATGGAACGGATCAGAATCGAAAAATAAATCGATTAAGTTATGTATGTGCGTGCGCACGATAACTCAAAAAATAAAGGAGCTAGAATTTTGAAATTTTCACAAATTCGTTTTTATGCAATAGCCGTTCTCGCTATTGAAATCCAGCCATTTTGATCCACGGGTTCGAGTACTTGTCTTACAACTTCTTTTTTTTATATGGTGTCTGAAATTTTATCAAAAGTAGTTTCGTTTTATGGCCAAAGTTTCTGAAAAATTTTTTTAAAATCGAAAAGCCGGTTATGGATTTTGTGGATCTATTGATCTAAGAAATTAATGAATTTTTTTTATGTTATACTTTTTATTTTTAATAGAAATGAATGTATATACCATAGAATTATATAATGCATATATTAGTTTTTCAAAGCACAATTACTTTTAAAATAAATGATTATTATTCCAGAATAAAATAGCGAAAATTGCATGAATATACATCTTGAAACAAATATAATAAAACAATAACAAAAAGTTAAAACTTGAAGTGTTCTTAAAACTTGAATATTATAAAAAAAGAAAAGCTTAAAATTCACAATTTACAATAAATTACAAACATGTATAAATATTTATATATATATATATATATATATATATATATAAGTAAATATAAATGATGCATTCATTTGCAATTATTTTTTTCAAGAAAATATGAATATTGTAAACCTTTATGACATTACGCCATTTATTTTGTATTGTATTTTAGTTATGAAAGAACGAATGAATGAATGAATGACTGAATGACTGAACTAGCGAGTTGAAGAATGAATGATGCGAGTCAAATATCATTATTGAACAAAAGCAAAAAAAACATCGGAAATTGTATTCACAAAATTTATAAATACTTAAGACTTATACTTATATACATTTATATATATTTGTTAATTTTGCAGATTTGCACTCAAATATCTATCTAGTATCTACACAGACATACATATGTATACTCAAACAACGAGCTTAAGATATTTTGTAACGATTTATTATTTCAACTTATTTTTTATTTTAGTAATTTTTTATTCTTTAATATTTCAATTCATATAACAACTTGTTAAATTTATAGCAAAAAAAAAATGAGAGAAAGAGACGGGAACAATTTGTAAGTTATGTTAAGTTTTATATCTTTATAATTTTATTTCCCGAAAATTCATTCGGATATCTAACTACAGGCATGATGTTTCCATCTGTAATGACTGAGGTAAATTTTTATGTGATGAATAATTCGAATTTCTTAGGACTATATTTATCATCATGGCCATAGTGATGAATTTGGCCCCACTATCAAGAGAAAAATTACTTGAGGACAATATATTTTAAATTATGATATGATGTTGTACGTGGTTGTTGATGGTATGGAGTCATCTTGACCTCGTTATCATATTCCATTGTAATGGGTATCGACTTTAAAATGGCATGTAATATTAATTCATATATTTATATTTATTATTACTAATTTAATTATTAAATTTTTTCGGAAGCTTCTATTTCCTTAAATCGCCAACAATTAAATATTTTTTCAATCTGTCCCAAAGGCAGCATTTCTTAACTTCCTCAATTTATATGTTAGACACTTCCAATTGAATTGCAAAAAACCCCAAAAATCAAATGCAGATAATACGTTTTCAATTAATTATGCTTTGCATAACATTATCTTCAAGGGTAACGCACTAAACCGATTTGAGGAACTACCGTTACATTTTTCATTCCTTACGTAATTTCTGAACAACTTCTTAAATTTTTACATTTTTTTTTGGCAACAACGAATCGAAATAGAAAATAGCTTTATCTTTTTTGTGTAATTTAAACTTTTTAATACCGTTTTTGTTTCACAAATCTTTATCACGATTTAAAATAAAGAAAAAAAAATCAGAACCAAGCAACAAAAACTCCTCCCCGGCTAGAAGAATAAAAAAATTGAAGAAAACAGATGTGAAGCTTTTTTTTTTCTTTGTTAGATTTGTTTTTTATTTTTTTATATATATATATTTATTTTTTCATCCATTTACCCAATTCTTCATCGTCATTGAACTCAACAATAGATTTAAGATTTATTAGAAGTGAAGATGGTAAATGTCAGATTTGATGAATTTACTGTAATATTGAAAAATAAAGTTTTTAAAGTTAAAATAAAACCAAAAATAAAAAAAAAAACCAAAAAAACAAATTTAACTTTATCTATATATGAAAATTTGAAATACTGACAAATACTGGTGATTTGCAGTAAAACTTTAAAGTTTGGATAATAATATGTAAGTATAAACTTTCGGTTTAAGTTAAAGACGTGATTATTGACGTATTACCAGACTGAACATGTAATCAATCGTATGCCATGTAGTAATAAATGTCAGACTTAGAGTTTTATTTTCTTGGTGACCATTTTAATATCATGATTTTAAATGAATAAGCATGGCTTATGTTTTATTTTTGGTAGTGTCTATGAAAATTATGTTTGCTTTAATATTACGTAACACAACCTCCATTTGGAGTTTTAGTTGGAGACCTACTATGTACATAATCTTATTACTTATTTAATGAATTATTCTAAATTTGATTTTAAATATACTCATAAATAAAGTACCATAGCCTGCCTTGCTATTGTCTTCATTCGAAATGACATTTCGTGCATCAACCATCACAATGGCTGTGATAAAAACTGAAAAAGTGTAAATTAAGTTTTAATAAAAAAAAAACAATAAACCTATAAAAAATAAGAATTATTGAAAATGTTTTGTCATTAAGCTAATTTTAATAAGTCAATTTTGGCAAATGCCAGGCAAAAACTTTAACAATTGTGTGATTTAGTAGAAAAATCGATTCATTTTTTAGGTTAAGTATTTAAGTAAAAAAAAAAAAAGTTGATTGCAATTAAATGATCACGTTTTATATTAAAAAAAAAAATTTATTAAAGTATTTTCGTATAAGAAATTTATTACACAAAAAGGTTGTGGTAGTACTGGGGTTATTTTATAAGAGATTTTTATTGAACAAGTTAAAGTGGCAAATAAAATTTTGGTGAAAAAATATGAGTTTCTGATGATTGCAATTCAAATTAAAAGTCAATGACGCACGTTTTAGTACAATGCTATATAAGTTGGATGCAATATGCTTGTTTAATTTAATGTTGCAAATCAAATGGAAGGAATTGTTTTTCAAAAGATTTTCGAATATAAATTTTTTTCTCTAGGTGCTGAAAATTTGAAGGAAGATATTACAATAAATGCCTTATTTCAAGCATTTGAATAGCTTTCTTCTTTCTGGTGAGGTTTTTCAAACTGTATTCTTGGCACTTTAATCACCTCTAAAGATGAATCTGTAGCCGTTAAGGTTAAGTAGATCTAAAAATTTATCTTTTTTTATGCTACAATACGGTGGACAATAGACTGCCTCCCCATTAAAATCCTAGTTAGTTGAATTTCTCTGATTGGATTCAGGATTCTTCAGAATTTATTATAAATTGAAAATTTAGACTTATGACCAAGGACTTAGAAATTGTCTTCTATATATATATATATAATCTGGTTCTACTTTTTTTTTTATTTTTGGTGGATTTAATATATTTTTATTGTGGAAGTTTACTTGCGCGGACTTAGTTTCATTAGGTTGTAATACTTTACTTAACTTAACTTTACATTATGATCATCTATACATCTATATTTCACATATGCTCCTTAAGATTAAGTATTGAAAATTGGCCATGCCTCTGTTTCGGCGTTGCTACCATGACCGAGTGCCGTAGCTGAGGCAGCAACCTCCATTACTTTAAGTAAAGCACGAAGGGAGTTGTGAAGAGAAGTAATAAGGCAGGAGAGAAAAGTTGTTCGAAGAGGAGGGCATGAACACTAGAAAATAGAAAATTGTTTGAAATCTGTTAAAAATAACCGAATTTTTCAGTTTGTTACAAATAATTGTTAAACAATTACAAAAAAGTTAAGATCTAAAGAGATTTGAATTGAAACTCAATATGGTATTCCGATATGCTCAATATTAGGAACTGCTGAAATATATAAATTTCTTACCTGAATGATTAATTATCATTTAAATTATGAATTTTGGAATCATTCTTAATAAATACACCTACATTTATGTTTTAAATATTTTCTAAGTAAATTCAATTTAAATCAGAATCCAATGTTTAATACTGTAATGTCCCATGTAAGGGTTATATTTAACTTAAATTCAACTGAATGTTAATGGCATATTATAAACCCTTTACTTTTTTACTCTTGTGATATTTTGCTTTTCTTCCTGCAAAACATACGTGGGAGTATTTAAAGTTTAATTTTTGTTTTATATGTACTTTTCATTTTACAATTTTGCAATTTTTGTGTTTTTAATATTTTTATTTATTTCCTTTCTAGTTTTTTTTTTTAAAAAAAATCTAAACTATAACCGCAATCACCATAATTTACAACAGAGAAACAAATTCAAAAAACCAGGGGTCCCAATGGATAACTACAGAAAAAACAAACAAGAAAACTAACTGGAGCTAAGCATTCTGAGAACAAACAAATGCAAATATAAAATAAAATAATAAAGTATAAAAGAGACAGAATATAAATAAATATATAGTGGAAGTTTTAAAAACTTTTGCTTACAGATAATGTTTCATGACATATGACATATTACAAGTGAGTTGGGAAAAATAAATTTTTATTTTCCTTTTTGTAATTCATCCTATTATTTTACGTTCTAGAGGAGAAGTGTATTTAAAAGATGATTGTAGGGTTTGTTAAACGAATAATTTATCACCACGGAAGAGGTATTATAATTGTTAAACTCCTAAATTTATGCAATATGAGTTGAAATTTTTTTTTAATTTAAATGTTATTTGAAAGGGTCTCTGTGGCGTAGCGTTTAAGTACCTGCAAAATCAACTGAATGCCATTCCCCATTACGATCAAATATAAAAATGGTAAAATATTATTAAATAAATATAACAGATAGTTTTGTTATAATAGAATCCTAACCTATAGTGGTCTGGTTATTCAGTTGGTTTTAAAATATTAAATTATCATTTATGATATGTAATGTTAATATATAAATAAATAGCTATGTGAAAAGCTACTTTGATGGTGCAATAGGTAGTAACAAGAGCTTCAGTTCCAAACCAGCGCCGATCTTAAAATGATATTTATTAGAAGACTGCTTACTAGTGGAAAACATTAACGTTTAAGTAAGTTTACAATTAACTTACTAATTATTACAAACAAAAATTAGGGCTTAAATTTTAATGAAAGAGTGAGTTAATCATTCAAGTGAGTTTTAATGACTCAATTTGGGGTTAAAATGTAAATACCATATACATGTTGTGGTCTTTTTGTTTTTTGGTAATTGTTTTAGTGTAGGATGAGACTTTAATACACTAAACCCACATACTTTCTAAAGTAGGCTTTAGGGAGTAACCCTGTACAGTTTGGTTACAGGGATGGGAGTATGGAAAGATTATGGGATTATGGGGAGGTTATTTTGGATTTTTGAATTATGGGTGTGGGGAAAATTTGGAGGGATATTACGGAGAAAGATATTAATATTCTTCTGAAATTTAATTAAGTCGTAAGATAAGTCATGAGATCACCAGTTGAACGACGGGCTCTGAATCGGTGTTGTCTATGATGATTTTAATAGCTTTAGGATAAATAATAATTGCTCGCATTCTTCCAAATTTTTATTCTTATATCAATAATTCAATTAAAATTTTTACAATTAATCACTTCAAAAATAAATATAATATTAACGCACTAAATTTTTTTGAATGTAAATTTAGTATTCTAGTAATCAATTTAAATTTTTGTAAGATTTATTATAATATAACCAATTTTAAATTGCTTGGGTCGATAAAACTATTCAATTATTCAGGAAAGGCTAAGTAGTTTAAAGATTTATTACGTAAACAAATATGTGAATGATTTTTTTATCAAAATAAAACCATCTTCAAATAATAAATACATAAAACTATTTAGATCAAAGGTGGATCCTAGTAAATGATTTAAATGAGAACAATATTTCTTCTATTCAGTTCTATTTAACCAAAACAAAATAGAAATGCTTGAAAATGAAATATTTAAATTTAAATTTAAAATAAATAAAATACATAAAAGAAAATGGGGTTTTAGTAAATAAATATTATTGTAAAAATAATGGTAGTATATAAAACACAAAGGTTTAAAGAAGCAATTTATTAGTTTTAAGAGTTGTGTATTCAGTTAAAAAGAATTTGCAATATTGGCCATAAATAATGTTTGTAAATTAGGGATTCTTCTAGCCTGAAATAACCTTGAAAACGATTTTTTTTTGGAGCTAAGATGTCTTCCAGCGGACTTTAGTAATATTATTTAATAATAGCTGAAAGCCTTGCTTCTAGTGCTTTTAGATGTTCTTTAAATTTACATTGATAATTATATTATTAAACTAAATAAACTAAATAAAATACTAACGGACGGTGTAATTTCAAAATTCAGATCATCCAAGATAAATATAAAAATGTTTTAAAATAATACCGGAAAATATCTAATAATAATGGAATATATTATGTAAATAAAGGTCTTATAGTACTTTTTAATGTACAGATTACATTGCTTTTAAATATATGATTAAATTTTTTTTTTTCAGTTTTATAAATTTATCTGAGAGTTTTTTATTATATACGTATGACCCTTTGTATTATTTCAGTCATATATGAACATTTAGAAAATCCCTTAGGATGTGATGTCTGGAATTTGAAAAAAAATATATTCAAACATTTTTAAAATATGTTTTTAAAAATTAACATGGAAGAATAAAATATTACTCCGAAATCCAATTGAAGTAAAGG
The DNA here is from genome assembly GCA_963082915.1 of Dolichopus griseipennis. Lineage (NCBI taxonomy): Eukaryota > Metazoa > Arthropoda > Insecta > Diptera > Dolichopodidae > Dolichopus > Dolichopus griseipennis. Next base: position 105,169,572 of record OY720444.1, on the reverse strand, counting down.
AATTGAAATTAATTGCACCCTAAACTAAAATTAAACCGTCTTTTCAAATTATGAAATTTTCTAAAATTCGGTTTTTGATCTAGAAAATTAGTTGATAAAAAAATAACTCTCACAGATTGTGGTCGATTTCAATTAAATTCAGATAAGATTAAAAGTTTTGGGAAAAAATTTAAAAAAAAAATGTAGTAAAAAGTTTCCGAACTTAATCGGTCTACGTTTTTTATTTTGTAAAACTTATATATAACTTGTATATTTTAAAGGCTAAAAAAATAATTGTTTTAAACTTTAAAATACAGTTGCTACATTTCGTGACTTAGTCTTTTGTGACGTTATTGTCACTAATGATATGAGCGGTGCTTGATGCTCCAGCAAATATATGAGATTTATATTTAAATCCCGGCTGAATATAGGTTTTATATATTTTAAGTAGATCTGGAGATGTAAAGTATTTTCTACTCCTGCTTAAGAATCACAAGCATTTCTTGACATCTTTTGCATCCGAAAACATATGGTCGATCAGCAAGAGTTTTTTTCCTTATCTTAGATTTTTAAAAATTTGCAGTTTTGAAAACTTGAATAAGTATCTAAAATAAATACATGGTGTAGTATAATTACTTAGTAAAATATAACTATACCTAAGATACTTTCATTTTTGTTTCTTTTGTTCCTATAAATTTTAGTTATTATCTTCATTGCAATACTTTTAATATCACCACTAGATGACACTTAAAGTTTTTAAAAATTTAATTGCTTGTTTAAACTTCAAAATTTAATTATAAGGAATTAATAAAACACTTAAAATTAAACTTCTTACACCTTTTCTACCTTTTTATAACCACTTTCTTTTCAAACTAGAAGTTTTCCATTTTAAATGAGAGTTGAATTCAATTTTAATAATGTATAGTCCACCATTTGTAATCCACGTGGCTTATCCATCACTTACATAAGAATTAATAAATTAAATTAAAAGGATTCAATGCTTTTTTTTCTGGATGATCGTCAAAAGAAAATAAAATTAAAAATAATAACAAAAAAAAATTGAAAATAATAAAATAAAATCATTTCAATCTTTAAAACGTCAAAGCTTCAAAAATGTCAAAAATTTAACAAAGAATGAATTTTATACAGGAAAAAACTTGTAATCCTGTCAAACTTCAAGTTTTTTTATTCACTCTTTCAAAAATTCTTTTTCAATGAAAACTCAAGAAAAAAATGAGTAGTACGGGAGTAAGAATTTCAAAAAATGGGAAGTTGCAACCCTTTTTTTTTTTTACTAAAAATAAAATTCTTTATTTTTTTAATAATACAAAGGAAAGAAAGAGTCAAAATGAACGAAAGAGTTGAAATGATTTTTTTTTTTTATTTTCAGTTTTATATAATGAAAAATAAAAGAAAAATTCCTTTATATTTCATCCGCCTTTACTTTCTTCATCCCCTTATTTTTTTTTTTTTTTAGTTTTCACTTTCCATCCCTTTTTTTCTGCGTTTATTTTAAATAAAAAAAAATAAATAATAAAAAAAAAAAAAAAAACTAAAATAATTTTTTTTATGAATTTAACTTTGGTTCAGGGAAAACTAAAATTTACATAAAATACAAACACAAAAACAAACTGTGAATAGAAGAACGAAGAGAATACGCAAACATAATAAAAACGCTACCGATTTCTTTTTGTATGGCGTTGTATTTGTATTTAAAAGTTTTTTTTTGTAAAATTTTTTTTTAGCACATTTTACAGGAAATGAAAATTTTTTCCTGTGGAATTTTTAATCTGAAAGAATAATTATAAAGAAAATTAAAATTTTTAATAGCAGTTTTTATTGAATATGATTTCACATTTAAATTAAAAAAAGAAGTATATAAAGGATGAATTGAGTAAAAACTATAATGATTATTATTATGGTTATACGCAATTAGCTTCAAGACTTCTTATGGCAACTCTTATTTAAAGTTATAACAGAATAATATTCATTCTCATCTAATTGGGGTTTTAGTTAGTTTCGACCTAAAGTTGCTAGTTGATGCACAGAGGTGAACAGAATTTGAAATTGAAAAAATAATATTTTCTTAAAATTTTTAAACTTCGTTCAATAAAATGAAATAAAAAATTGTGCTAAAAAAACGCATAAATGTTTGACATAAGTTGAATAAAATTAATAGCCAATAATAAAGTGACAGTTTTTATTAAAATTTTAAAGAGTTGAATACTGTGCTGCTACCTTAAGACAATATGTACATATTTTTTTTTGTTAGAGAAAAGCGTATTGAAATATTGCGAATTAAAATTTCACATTCTAAATTCGCGTGGTTGTGAAAACGCTTTTGTCAAAATGTCATATGTCAAAAATTTAAAAAAAAATCTGTTGTAAAATATTAAAAATTATTTTAAATTCGTTGTTGCTGACATAGTAAATTCGTTGTTGCTGACGATTTTGGAGTATTCAAAACCAGGGTTCAGTTAATTTGTTTGTATGTAGTGAAACGTTAGCGACTGTAGACTCTGTTATGTTAAATACCTTATTGTTGACATTTTTTTGTATGGGAAAAAATAATTAGATTTTAAAACAGGAGATTTTCCAATGCGAATTTTGATATACAAGATTTGAAGAGCGATATGTTTTGTAGGGCGAAATTCGTGGTTGGCCAATCCATTTTTCTATTCAGTTAATAAAATTTTAACTTAAACATTCGTTGAAATACAGGACTGTATGGTTTTATAATTAATGTGATCAACCCTTTTGGAACAAATGCATTGTTAAATCAAAGATGATAAAAATAAAAGGTTTACAAAAATAAAGGTTCTAAAATAAAACTATAAACGAAAGTTTAAAAGTATAAATTGAATATTTGCTCATTAATTTGTTATTACATTTAGAAAAGGCAATTACAAAGGCGATTAAATTTTTGTTTTTTATTTTATATTATCAAAAAATATTGCATTAAAGTTTTTGGCTGCATAAAATTATTAAAATTTAAATTTTTCTACTTTCAAAAGCAAAGAAAAAAAAACTTTTTTTTCTTTTTGTTTGAAATTATGAAGATGAAAAGTAAAAGTATACAGAGGCAGCTGTAGAATGAGGTGAATGCAATTGTATTTAGGTCAAGTCGAATACAAAAATGTAATTTTGTATTTTTTTTTTTATTTTTCAGTTTAAATTCGGAATTTAATTCTAAAAGGTAATTTTAAATTCTCTTAATATTACTAAAGAGATTTGATGTAAAGAGTTAGTTACTTTTTAAAGAAAATACGTAAAAGGTTTGTGTCAAATTGTAGAGCAATATTAAATGTGTATTTGCTAAGGAACTTTTGTTATGGGTGATTACTGATTACTAAATATTATAGATATTTATCGTTATGTTGTTACAAGGTTATAATTTCTTAAAAACCTTATGAATATTATATTACAAATAATAGAATTGAAATTTGATGGTACGAATATAATTTCGAAGATCTATTTTTGAATATTATGAGATTAGAAAACATCTTTTATAGGGAAGTTTTTGGTATATTTTTTTCAACTGTTCAACTTTTAAATGCTGTTGTAGTGTATAGAATCTCTATGGAATAGATGAATGTAAGTACAAAAGTAAGTACGATAAAATGTACAAAATTTGAAAATATGCAGGGTGTCCACCGCTCGGTGGTTAATTGATCTGGAGATGATAGAAGGGATCCAGGAGAAAAAAATTGCTCTGGAGGGAGTAGAGGGAGATAAAATTTTTCACGGTTTCCATGATTTCGTGAACTTTTTAAGGAAATAACAATAGCTTTGCCCCCGTACAATATTGAAAATTCGTTAAAAGCCGGAAGCTAGCGGAGGTTATGGGATGTCATATTCATATCTAAACTTAATATTGCCTTTCAAAATAGTTTCAAGATTATAATACTACGTAATCCTTCCGAGGCATGGTTATTAGAATGCTGACACATGATTCGAGGAGTCCATGCTGATAGCCCGAGTAAAAGTATAAAAATATTTTATTTGGCGTTCAACTTGGTTAACTGAAAATTCGTCATTCGTCATTATTTCTCTAATTTATTAAACCTATATATATTAGAAAAATTTTCTTTAGAATATAACTCGCAGATACAGAAGTAATTAATTCAAATGCAATTCAAATAAAAAAATAATTTCAATATCCAACAAATTAAATTGTATCAAATGGAGTGTAAGATATAGGACATGTAATAAGGGCAAGTACTTTCACATGTTTTGATCATAAAGGTGGGTCTGGTACGAAATCTCGTTTTTCAAAATCTCATCTTTACCAAATTTAGTTTTTTTAACAACTGAGATTTTGTAACCCTCCCATCATAAAGGTCTGTTTTCAGTATTTCCAATATTTGTACTTCCGAAAATTGTCTCAAATGAACAATAAGAAAGAACCACGTATTCTAAATAAAATTATCTTTGAGATACATATCTGCTACTAAAAGATTTTAGAAAAATTTCAAATGATGTTGGGGATAGAGCTACAATCTCTTAATCTAAATTATATTATTTGACTTGTAGTCACTTTTCATTTAATTAATTAATATATATATATATATAAATTTATAAATATAAAAAAATAATTAAGTCTAACTTTTAAAATAGGTATTTATTTAGAATGAAAAATTATATTTTAATTACAATAATATAATTTTATTAACATGAATTTAATGTTAAATTCTATTAAAACTTTTTTTTTTTTTTATTTATATTTCAAAATAATTTCAACACTTTGTTTTAATGTCTTTTATTTTTGTTAAAACTTTAGTTTTTTTTAGTTGGAAACTATTAAATACAAATTAAAATTAAAAAAAAAATAAATTAAATAAAATATTATTTACATTTTATTTTTTTTTGCATGTTCATTTAAAAAGTTTATGAATTTTTATATAATATAATATAATATTTTTTTTTTTTTTTAGTTAAGTAATTTTGGTGCTGCCATCTGCAAATTAAAGTTTTAAAAGTCTGTAACAAGTAATATCCATTAAAATAAGTTGAAAGATTTATAGACTATTTAAACTTATTTTCTATTGTTTTTGAATTTTATTTATTTTTTTGCTCTAAGTTTATGTCTAACTTTATTAAATTTATTATATTTCATTAAATAAATTATTTTTATTAGTTGTTCTTGTAAAGATTAGGATATAGATTTAGTGTAAGTGGAATTCTTTAAGAATAGAAGTTTTTCAAAAAAAAACGAAAGAATTTAAAGAACTCTTTTGAAAATTGTCTTACATTAAAATTAATGCAAATTTTTAGGGCATTTCTCCTTAATATTAATTCGATTTAAAGTTTTACATTTAACGAATGATATTTGCTGGAGAGCATGATAAAACTTAGGTTTAACTCTATTTTAATTAAATCGATTTAAATGTTTCACAAAATACTTTCTACAACGACCCCAAAGTACTCTCTTAAGAACTGAAAGTTCGAATGGATTTTTAAATGAATTAAAAGATCAGATCAGTCATACTAAAGAGAGGAAAATCCAATAAAGGCACCTGAAACACTAAACCTCCTTATAGTTTATAGTTTTTAGATTACTACTTCCAAAAAAAAGTCGCTTTTCGTAGCCAAAATAATGGGACAATCACTCAATCTGCTTGGGCAGTATAACGGCTAAGACGATGTGAGATATATCTTCGTCAGGTGTTAAATTGAAAATCCAGAGTTATAAGTTGAAATCTTTCTTGATTTTTTTTAAATCCAGGGGTGCTGTGTTCCACAATTTGGAGGTGCGACTAATTCAAGAGTTCTAGTTCGTAAAAGTTCTATACCGTGTATGATTGAATAAGATTAACTAATAAGTGTAGCTTATAACTTATAAGGGATTATAAAAAGCACCCTTTTTGAATTAAACCAAATAATTAGGCGGCTTTGGGAGTCCAATAAATTTATCAAGAAATATATTAATTGATATAAAAACTGTTTAAAGAAACAGAGTTACCAATAGATTTTTATAATAATTTAATATTAAATATCTGATTGTAAAATCAATAACACAATACAGAAATTATGAAAAATTATATTCATAAGAAGTGCAAGGTAATCCACACGGAGGAGAAAGCTTAAGAGAAACTTAATACTTTAAAATAATAACAAAGAAAAGACACAATCCATTTCAATCCTATTCAGTTTCATTAAAAGTATCTCTATATATATTATATCTTTGTCTATAAATTAAATGATACTATAATAGTTGAATGTATATTTATTTCGAACCCCCTTTTATGTTACAAAAAAAAAATATATAAAATAAAAGACACCTAATTTTTGTTCTTTCAACTTGTAGCATAGTTTTTTTCATTTAAAAAAAAATTTTTTTTAAACAAAGTTCATTGTATCTTTTATTTGTTATCATCATCATCATTCATACTTAAAAATCTCTAAGTTCTCTACTGCTGTTTCATTATCCTGTCTCGGAATTAATATGCCATCCTTTCTGTGCACTATTCTATAGCCAAGGAATTGCATAACTTTTGCAAAAAATCTTTTTAAAAAAATTACAAGAAAAAAACGAAAATGAAAATCTAAGCATTTTTCTTAAAGAAGATAATTAAAATGAAGCCATGATGTCATGATGATGATAATGATGATTATGATGATGATGACAATGATGGTAATGTAAAGAACTGTATATGAAAGAATAAGATAGAAAAAAAAAATACTAATATTTCATATTATAAAAGAAAAGTATATATATATATATTATGAACCTATAGTTAAGGGAAAAACTTACTTCGTTTTGTTACTTTAATTGTTAGTTTGTCTTATTTATAAATAACGATAATCAGGAACTTTTAGTTAAGTTTTGGGACAAAGAACTATAGTAACAAAGTGAATAAAAAAAACGATTTGTACAACTTTAAGATATATTAAGGTGTTAAAGCAGTTTTTATTTGCTTAGAGCTCCATTCCAAATTATCGAAGCACAGAGGTTAAAATTTTTTAATTCCTGGCTTTACATTTCTATAAGGGATATGAGGCATTCACTAAATAATTTAAACTAATTTGAGCTAAAGTTAATCATCATTTCCCCTAAACCGATAATTACTTGTCTGTAGCTGTTGTATAAGATGAGAAACTACACAATAATTATATTTGAAAGCCTAGGACTTGTTGAATACTATACATTTGCTAGATTCATTTTATTAATAAGGCAAGTAAGTTAAAATTCGTTTCAACGAACTATTTATGAAGGGCTATTTATGAACCTTTTAAATTTAGCTTTCTGTAACTTATCAATCTTGAAATACTATGTATGCATATTAACCAATCCCCAAATAACTTTAGAGTAGCTGCATGTTAAGGTGTTAGAGTTTAATTTAAAAAACACTTCGAAACTGTGCTGTCAGAAATTTAAATTGCATTACAATCGTAATTTTATGTCTAAAAAAACATAAGAACGTACCTTTTATTAATTTTAATTTTCCATTAGGGGATAAAATATTAAGAGTATCACAAAGTATAGGAGTATCTATTGAATACTATTTTTTTTTTATTTGTTTTCATTTAGTTTTTATTTTGTTATATACAATGAGACAACAATGCCATTTAAACAGGTGGCTAAAATTAAAAACAAAATTAAAAAAAAAATCAGAAAAGAGAACTATTAAAAAAAGCTGAACTCAAAATATATATATATATATATATATCATTTTTATTCTAAGATGAATGCTCCTTTATAAACTTAGTTAGGGATAACAAATGATATAAAAACTAAAAAAGAAAGAAAGACTCAAATAAATACAGAGAGAAAATTAAAAAGAAAATTGTTTATGTGTATACTTAATAAAGGAAAAAGTTTTTCTTTTCCATTGTAATTCATTTTGTTTTCATTTTATGTTTTTCTTTTAATAAAAAATAACTCATAACACTTTACCTGGTACTCTCTTGACTTGTCTAGCACAATGTGAAAATGTAAACTTTGACATCTTAAATTAATATTTTGATATTAAAAAGGTTCTAAATATGAACGCTAATGAAATAATATAATAGTGTTAGTTTGTGATTTTTTTTTGAATCTACACTAGATGGCGCGTTGTGTACACAAAAAATCAAAGGCGTTGGAGAAATTAAGTTTTTTATCATGGGTGTACTGTTAGCTCCTATCTTTAATTTAGGGATTATTATCTTCTGTATTTAACCAAATTTGTAATTTCTTTGTTTTACGCTTCAGATTCAAAACTCCTTAAGCATTTAACAGTTAAGTTTTGTGACAACAGGTCAATGGAACCGTGGATATCAAAATACATTAATATCTTTAAAAAATTTTCTCTTTGACGTTTCCACTTTCATCACCAAAGACACTTACTAAATATTCTTAAAATTCTGAATCAATATACCTAATGTCAAATGAAACTGACATTTTGACAGTTGACTTATTTTTTAAATATGTGGCAACATGCTTAAAATTGTAATAATTTATTTCTAGAAAGCTAAAACCTTTAATTTGATATGGACATTTTTGAAAACCCCGCGATCATAGGATTTTGGAACACCTGTGGCATATTCACTAGTAATAAACTTGGATTTTAATGTACTTCTTCACTTAAACATCAAATAGTAACCGTCGGACTGAACGTGTTAAAACGAAGGTAATGACTTTATTACTAAAGAAACTGTTATAATCTTGAAGTATAACTGCTATATCAGTTATTCAATTTAAAAAGTAGGGTACAATTTAATATCAAAGTTCATTTTGATTTTAACAAATAGATTGATAGACAACAAAAATTCTAAAAGAACATAAAATTTACATCCAAACAAATATATAAAAGAATTTCCTTTGGAATAAAGGTAAAAATAATAAAAAAAAATAATATTAAGTCTGGAAACTTTGTCTTTTACTCTATGATCCAAGGTCTAAAAAGATTATGGTATCTTTTTGTATTTGTGCTTTTTCTTTTTAAATATAATAATGATTTATTGTAATTTAAAGTGAAAGATTCTATTTTACTATGATGGGTGTTATTATTTTTACAAAATAACTGTAAAAGTAAATTATAAGAAAATTAAAAGTTTCTATATTTTATGTTCTAAATGATTCCGATCCTGTTGATGATGATGAATGAAACCTTAGACATTTTGTGTGAAAGTTAAAAGTGTTGTAATTTTTTATAGTAATATTTATTCTATTAAAGAATTTTAATTTTGAATGTCAATCAAATTGATGAAATGATATGGACATGATATAAATTTAAAAGCCTTATTAATTTTAAGGTTAAAGTATGTTTCCATATGTAATTTAATCGGTTCAAATTTTTAAGATTATTGTTAAATAATTAGAAAATATTAAAAAAGAAGTTTTGATATAATAAAAAATTTTAAATTTATGTGAATATACTTATTTTAATAAATAATACTTGTATATGCCTAGATATATTTATTTTAACTATAAATGAATATTTAAATATCTAAATAAATCTAAAAAAAATCTAGTACAAATTACTAGTACAAAATTCTAGTACAAAATGATTTTACGTTGACGTTTTATTTGATTAAATAAATTTCGAAATATGTCAATAACAATATCAGCGTCGACGTAATATTAAACTTTCAAATTTTTTAATTATCATATACATACATATACAAATTAGAAACACATCAATTATTTATTGATTATAGATATTTTTGATTATAATTATCGATCCTATGAACTGTTGAATTTTAGGCCTATTTTGATGTATTAAGAAGGGGGAAAATACAGTTCATTCTGGATATCGGTATAATTAATTGTCCATGAACACCGTTGCAATTAACATGACAAGCTTCACATTCAAAACTGTTGTTTATTTGATTGTCAGATTTCAGTAATTATTTATAGATTTCAGAAAATTTAAGTTTTTTTTTGAAAATCACTTTTTATTACTTCTAGCAAACAATTAAAGGGGATTTGTATAATTAATTTCGTAGTTTTATATACAGTTATAATAAAATACTTAACTGAACACTTTATGTTTAAGACGTTTGGTACCCATAATTTTTCTAGACTATATATATATTTTCTATTATTATTTTATTTAATCTTAATTCAAAACATTCACCTTCTTTTAGAAAGTTATAAAAGTCACAAATCAAATATAAAAAAAAATTACTAATTAATTAATTATTGGTTAATAACAAATAATTTAACTAATATCAATATCATTTTTTTATTTAAAATCAATAAAAATAAAAAAATTAAATTATTTATTTTAGAACAACAGTCTTGTATAAAAAATTGTTAACAATATTTAATTTGTATACAAAAATATTATAAATATAATTTTCTCTTTGTTTTGGAAATTTTTTGCAAGTCGGAGTGAAGTTTAAATCTCTTTTATTTTTAGAATTTTTTTTTTATTCACATCCAGAGGTCCCGTCCTCAAAGAAACGATTAATTCGGAACAAAAAAAATTTTTGAGATTTAAAATATCGTTCCGGAACTTTATCCCAAAGTTTTTTAAATCTTCTTTTTAGAACTTAAATAACAAAAACCATAAAAAATATAATAAGATACAATTTTTTTAAAAAAAAAAAAAGTCCCCGTTTCTCGGACCCATTAGCCGAACGACTTATTTTAAGAAAATATTTGTTTTCCCCCTTTTTACTATCTCCTACAGAATCGGCGTCTAGGTTTTTTGAATTAAGTCGGCTTGACTTCTGGGTCCCAAAATATAAGGCATGGAACTTTATTTCTATTTTGAATCCAAACTGTTCCGAAAAGAATTTTATTTTTTGTTCGATTTGAAATTTCTTCTTCGGGGCAAAATATAAAAAAAAAAAAATTTGGAACTTAGTCAAAGTATTTGCGCTACATTACTTGCCCAATTATAATTTTACCCTCGTAGCGTGATTTATTTCATAGCAATCGTGTTCGAACTTTGTATTGCAGTTGTCCAAAAATATATAGTTTAATTTCCTAATTTTATAAATTAATTTTGAAGATATTCAAATTTGTTCTAAAAATTTTTTTGATCACTGCCGCAAGCCCTGGTCCAATTTTAACCGAAAACGAGAAGAAACCTACAAATTAATTTACAAATTCTTTCAGTAAATTTTTGTATTAAATTTCTGTTGCTTTTTAAGGTTTTTTGGTGACGGACGAACAGACGACAGTTTAATATATCCGTGACTATTGTTCAGAGAGGTATAATAAGTAACTAAGAGATTCAACAAAATTAAAAATATTTTAAAATTTTTTAAAGGTTAACATATTCTAATTAATTAAACCACTTTTAAAATAATGTTCAAGGATTTTCTCAATTCTTTACTTTGTTTCATTATTTTGCAATAATAAAGATGTTTAATATTTTATGTAATTGATAAAACAATTAAAAATTTTCTAAAAAATATTTTAACAACTGATCAAATAATTTAAATTTAAAGTAAAATGTATGCAGCAAATTAATTGTATATAAAGTCGTTTTAAATTTTACCTTGTAATCAGTGTTTAATTTCTATTAAAACCATTAATCAAGTTTAAAAATGAAATTGTGGTATCTCTTCTTTTTGGCGTGCTGTTTTAAGCAGGTACTTATTTAAGAAATATATAAAATTTATTATAACACTTATTTTTATTTATTTATTTCAATTTTAGACGTCTGTGGTAAATTGTTTTGATATTGCAGGTCCTTTAATAGACGCAGCAGATTTATATAAAGAAACCGCTACGTTAAATTCAGATCTCGTGAACAATATCGAACCTTTACTATTAACTTATGAAGATGCGTTTGATGAAATATCAGACGACTTTTCAGAGAAAATCAAACCCCTTCTTAAAATAATAGACGATCATTTATATGATTATTATTTAACATTTAATGGTTCAAATGAAAGTAAATTTTATATTCTTATTTTTGTGTTTTTAATTTATAAAATTTTTTGTTTTTGTTTTCAAAACAGCCGAGGATTTCAATATATCAAATTTACTAAGTGTTTGCTTGGATGAATCTGTAATATCAAATGTAGCTGGGAGTGCAAATTCTTATATTTGTGATGAGGAAGAATCTTTAATTGAAGTTAGCAGTAAGGCTAGAAAAACTCTAAAAGAATATATTACAAATGCAATTTTACTTCGCAGTAGCACTGCTAATTTACTTTACCATAAGACAAATGAGCTAACAAAAACCGCCTTTGATAAAGTAAAAGATTATAAGTACACTAATTTGTTATTGGGCTATACTATTGATTATGGAAATAGTATTATAACACAAGTTTTTGAACCTCTTGACAAGTGTTTGAAACTAATAACAACGAGTCCGGAAAATATCATAAAATGTGTTCAATTTGTTTATTATGAGATGGAAGAGAGTGTCCAAGTCAAAGCCTTAGTAAACCTAGACGAAAGTAAGTGGAAAGTTTATAATGGACTACTAGAGGAATATGAAAAACTAATAGACAGAGTTATTACAATTACCAACATTATTGATAATAAAATGCTTTTTATCACTAAAAATATAATTGATGCATTTTTCCATGAAGAAAATAAGTGCTTCAGTTATAATTTCCATTACACATTAATCAATGAAGTATTGGAAAGGTTAGATAATCCCTTAACTTTAGAAGTACAAATTGAATATCTCGCTGACAGTTTTGGTGTTAAAGTAGGATTAAAAAAAAATTATTTTGAAGCATATGTAGACGCAAATAAAAAAATAGAATCGTTTATTCCTTGTTTCATAAAACATATTGAAACTTTCGTAGTAGATAAAGCAGCAGAGTTTATTGATGTAATCGAGTTAAACAAAATAATTGAAGATGTTCAAGAAGAAGTTTTAAATGTTGTGGATGCTTCAGTTTCAATTCTTAAACCATTTTTCGAAGAATTTGGTTCAGGATGTGCTAAAGCTCTAGAAGAATTCGAAACTTTAATAGGAAATTTGCAAAGTGATATAAAAGAATGTGACTTAATGTTCAACATAAATCAATTAAGTGATTCCTGTAGCAAACCTTTAAGTATCGAAAATTCACAATCAATTAACAAAGATCTAAAAGAACTGCCTGAATCCGCAGCTCAACTCGAAACTTGTGTTCAAGAAATAATTGCTAAAAGAGCATCTGGAATTTATGAAGGAGTATAGTCTATTTAGAGAAGAGTGCAATTGTAATTTTATTTTCTTATATAACTAAAAATAATTAAAAAGTATTAATGTTTAAAGCACTATCATCTCAGTGTACTCCTTTATCACAATCACAAAGTCAGAAAAAAGCTTTATATTAAAACAGTTATAACAAAAGTTCTATAAAATGCATTTTCAATCTGAAAACGGTAAAAAACAGAAGATTTAATAGGCTTTTTAACTCATATCTTCTAAACAGCTAAACCTAGAAACTTAAAATTGGGTCCAGTTAGATCTTTTGAAATTAGTATGAGTCATTTAAGAAAATTTATTTGTAACGCCCATTGTTTAGGAGGTGTAAGGATCCTAAAATTGAAACTTTGTTATTTTTAGGCACCTCTAACTTGAATACTGATGGATGTCTTTCTAAAACCTGTTTTTGCTTTCTGATATAGGCTAACAACATATTTACAAATTAAACTTAAAGTTAAAGTTTAACTTAAGTTGAATTTTAAAATAAATTAAAAAAAAATATTTTTTTTTAATATGTATATATGTACTTTTATTAAAGTAGTACTAGCTCCCTAAAATGTAGAAAATAATAAATTGAAGGTAGATCTTGGGAATTTGTTACTGTAATATAAAAGTTAATTGCTGCTATAAGAAACAGTTCTTTTAATGTTTGAAAACTTTTAAGCTTAACATGTTGAAAATTTTCATTAACCAAAAATTGATGGTAGATCTTTTGCATTTAAAAGTGTTTTAATATGAAAGTAAATTGTTGAAATGGGAGACAGTTCTTCTTTCAGTTAATCTTAATCCACCAAAAAAAGAAACGCTACGAATAATACTCGAGCGGGTTGCCGCTACATCTCATATTCGTAGACTTCGAGAAGGATTTTGATCGTGTAAATCGCGAGTATATATGGAAGCTCTTAGTAGGTGGGGTATCCCGGAGAAAATTATTGCTCCGGGAGGTGTCGCGAGGTGTCGAGTCGAGTCGACAGTTGATTGGTTCATTTGAGGTGCAGCGGGGTGTAAGGCAAAGCTGTATATTGTCGTCTATATTATTTTTGGTTGTGATGGACTGTCAACTACGCCTAGCGCAACCGTAGAGAGTCGAATTGAAGAAGTGGAGCAGTTCAATTATTTAGGAAGTATGGTGACATCAAATGGGGGAACGGAAGTTGATGTTGACAGCATAATTAATAAAGCTGGAGCTGCTTTTGGAACACTCTCAAACATTTGGCAGTCAAATAATATCGCCTTTCGTACAAAGTTAAAAATATTTGAAACAAAGGTCAAATCAGTACTTCTATACGGCTGTGAAACATGGAAGGAAACCACCAATATCACCAAAAGTTGCACACGTATATAAACCGTTGTCTACGCCGCATCTTAAGAGTTCGTTGCCGGCAAATCATTTCAACACACACCTGGGGCAAAAAACTAACCAAAAGATGATTAAAGTCGAGGTCCTGAAGAGAAAATGACATTGGATCGGACATATCTTGAGGAAACCAGAAGAAAACTTTACAAGGCAATGTTTTGAGTGGAATCCACAAGGCAGGCGACGAGTGGGTAGACCAAGGAAAACATGAAGAAGTACTGTTTTGAAAGAGGCAGAAGCGCAACCCAAAACGTGGTAACAGCTAAAAGGAATTTCTAAGGATCGTGAAAGGTGGAAAGGATTTGTTGAAGTCAGTAAGTAAGAAGGGGGAAAATACAATCCTTCCTGGACAGTCGTAATTCATTGTCCAGGAACAATATTGCAATTAACATGACAAGCTTCACATTCAATATTGTTGTTTATTTGATTGTAAGATTTCAGTAATTATTTGTAGATTTCAGAAAATTTTATTTTTTTTTGAAAATCATTTTTTATTACATCAACGGAGCAATTTAAGGGGATTCGTAAAATAAATTTCGTTGTTTTATAAACAGTTGTAATAAAATATTTATTGACCTGCTTATTAAATTTTATTTTTTTATAGTAGAGTTCTACTATATGTAGAACATATCTGACATAGCTCTTTATTAATTTGATTTGATTCCATAACACTATATTAATTTGATCTTTATTGTTATGATCAAGGCGTTTGTTACCCATAATTTTTCTAGACTATATATATATATATATATATATATTCTATTATTATATATATATTTTATTTAATCTTAATTCGAAACACTCAGCTTCTTTTACAAAGTTATAAAAGTAACAAATCAAATATAAAAAAATTGCTAATTAATTACAAGTAATTTAATTAATATCAGTAATTTTTTTTATTTTATATCAATAAAAATAAAAAAAAAGTTATTTATTTTAGAACAGCAGTCTTGTATAAAAATTGTTAACAATATTTAATTTCTGTTAACATTGTATTTAAAAGGTTAACATATTCTAATCACAATTAAACCACTTTTACAATGTGTTCAAGGTTTTTCTTAATTCTTTACTATATTTCATTTGCAATAATAATTAAGATGTTTAATATTTAATGTAATGGATAACTTTAAATTTACTAAAATTTTTTAACAACTGATCAAACAGTTTGAGTTTAAAATAAAATTTGCAGCAAATTAATTGTATATAAAGTCGTTTTAATTTCGTTTTAAATATCTTTTAAAACGATTAATCAAGTTTAAAAATGAAATGTTGGTATCTCTTCTTTTTGGTATGCTGTTTTAAGCAGGTAATTATTTAAAAAAATGTATAAAATTTGTTATAACACTTATTTTTATTAATTTATTTAAATTTTAGACGTCTCTGGTAAATTGCTTTGATATTGCAGGTCCTTTAATAGACGCAGTTGATTTATATAAAGAAATAGCAACGTTGAATTCAGATCTCGTGAAGAATATCGAATCTTTACTATCAACTTATGAAGATGAGTTTGATTAAATATCAGACGAATTTATGGATAAAATAAAACCTCTTCTTGAAAAAATATTCGATTATTTATGTGATCAATCTTTATCCATAAATAGTTTGAGTGCAAGTAAATTTAATTTCTTATTTTTGGTTTAAGTATAAAGAATATAATAACTTTTAAATATTTCAGCAATTAATGTTATTAAAAGCCTTTTAACAGTCGACGACCTCTATTTATCAACTCTTCGGGATGTCTGTGAAAACCCAACTGCATTTTCTTTTATTAGTGAAGCCCAGGAATCTGTATTAGATATAATCGATGAAACAAGAGACACTATACAAGAATATAAGACAAGTACCAATTTACTTCAAAACAAAATTTCTATTTTAGCTTACCATCTGACAAATGAGCTAACAAACACCGCACTTGATATTGGCTTAAAAGAAGAATATGAAAAATTATTAGACAGAATCTTTATAATTAGCGACAACATGGCTAACAAAGTGCTTTCGGTCATTGAAAATGCATTTGATGAATATTTTGACGACGAATTAATATGTGCAAACGAATTAGAAAAATAAATTAACAATCATTTTTAAAAATGAGAATTTTAGCTTTTGTTTTTAATATCAGATACTTAATTCTTTTAGTAATTTATCTATTTTAATTTTAGATGACGTTGGTAAATAGTTTTGAAATTGCAGATCCTTTAATAGAATTGTCGTGAGAACTGCTAAGATGTGGAACATGCGTCCATCTAATGTGTTCCCCTCTTCTAATAATGTCCCATACTACAACTTGCATAAATTCAAAACGAATCTTTTTAGATTTATTTCCAACCTACCTCCTAATTCCCCTCTAATATTCTACTTTCCTTACCTTTCCAACTAAACCTACAGATTATGTACACAGGAATGCATTCCTAGCGTTTAGTTAGCGTGTAAAAAAAAAAAAAAAAAAAAAAAACAACCGGTTTATATAAAAAAAAAAATAGCTACGGTTAATTGTCTTGAAGAATATCGAAAAATATAAAATATCTGTTATTTAATAGCAGTAATTTATTAAACCACATCGAATAGCAACTATTTATTAAAATCCCTCCAATATTGGCGATCTACTACTGTCCTATTAATTTTATTTTATTTGGATAATTAAAAACCGAATTGCAAAATTTGGATCTTCACAAACATTGGTGATACACTTAAAATAAACCAAATATCAATAATTGTGTTATTTTTTAATTCTAGAGAATATTTTCAGAATTCTATTCTTGTTTTTTCTTGTAGAAAAGTCAATTTTAGTAACAAAAAAAAATAAATCAGAAATTCAATAAAAAACACATTATGAACCTTAGGTGTAGTGACAATCGACCTGTGGTAACTTCTTAGATAAATATATGTTGTATCTTGAAGGCATCACTTGCCTTTAACGATATTTAAACTGAAGACAAATGACGTTAATATAAAATTGAAATTTAATTTTAACCAATCATTCAGGTGTAAGTTCTTTAAAAGTCATTTGTTCTCTTTTTTTATATACTTTACAATTTTATATTTATAAGTAAGATGATGACATCTTGGTTTGCATTGATTATATTATCATCCAATATAAAATTATATATTTATTACATTTATTTGTTTTCTAAGATATTAAATATTCTTTTCGACATTATAAAACCAATTTGTAAGTGTTAAGCGATATAAATACAAAAAAAACAAAGATGAAATTCAAAAGAAGAGAAGAAAATAAAAGATATATTGTTTTATTATCTCCCACGGCCATCTATAGATGAAGCACATGAAGAAAATACATATTAACCATATAATATTTACCATATACATATTACAAAAAAACAATTATTTTTAGTATTTACTTTTTAGTGGGGAATAGGAAGAGTATTAGAACAAAGCCATCGGCTACAATTTCTTATTTGGTGCTTTCTAGGCATGCTTTACTTCTATATATAAAAAAGCCAAGTTGTTAGTGGAAGATGTAGGTGGAAGAAAAGGTTCTGACACTTTTTACAAATTTTAAATACAGAAAACAATAAAATTTAATGCAAAACAATGGATTTGGTGTATTTAAAGATAAAAAGAGGTTCATAATAAATATTTTTCTACACTGTTCGCACATAGTCATCAGAATATTAAAATTGGTTCTACGTTTGTAATGCTTCGATCTTGACATGATAGATGTAGTAACAAATGTATGGATCGAATCAGTTAATAGAAAAGTACATAACTGTGTTATTTTTCTGTTCGTCAGCGCGATACCTAAAAAATTAAAAGGGCTGGAATTTTAAAAATCACACAAGCGGTTTTTAGGCAAATTTTTAGGTTCCCTTTGGGTCTTTTCCTTTTTGGATATAGGCCAACGATGATTAGTGTTTGTTCCGTAACTGTTTTGTTTTTACGTACCTTTGTATAAACTAATATGTTGTTACGAATTCATAATTTTCGCAGACTTAGAAGGTTTTATTTAATTTGACCATGTTTCTAGGTTTTAGCATATCATTTGAGGTCACTGACCCTTGGGCCTTCTCCAAAGAAATGTTTGATTGTCAAATTTTGTTGCATATACAAATGCAGCCTGAGGCTTGTTGTTGTAGGGATGCCCGTGTATAGCCCCAACCTCAGCCTAGAAATTTTGGTTCCTAAGAGGCTCTTGATATTAATTAGCCTCAGGTGATCTCCTAGTCTCGGGAATAATAAAACAACTAATTGGGAATATAAATTTTAGTTAATATAGAAAAATTATTCTTATTAGTGGCAGGTATATTCACAATTTTATAAGAACAGTTTCCCATTGCACTGTTTATACCATTTATTTTTGGAAAATATCACACATGTATTGATTTTAGCTCTTTAGTAGCTTTATTATCCCCTCCGATTAAAATTTATTGAATTTCTTTTGCACTTTTGTTCCGGTTTCCAGTAGAAAAGTTTTTTTTTTATTTTATTTTTAAATTATTCTTAAATATTTTTTTTTGTATACATTTTTTTCCGTATCATTGGATCTTTTCATGCAGAAGTCGATGAAAATTTGTGAATCTTTTTCTTTTTTTTCTTGCAAGGACACAAAAGATTTTTGTTTCCTCTTTAACACATATTTTCCTTCGGATATTTATTTGTTTTGTTTCATTTCATATCCATTGAAAGTAAACCACCCATTAGGGAAGGAATTCTTGTTTTTTAGCGTTAGAGTTGCTGAAATTAAAAAAAAACGTTGAGATGGTATTTTATTTTTATATCCGGAATCATTGTTAATAGGTGGAATCTTTAGATCCCAAAGAAAAAATGAAATGAAATATATGAAAATAAAAAAATGTTTTTTTTTTTATTCTAAGAATTATTAGTACAGGTGCTTAGGGGTGTGAAAAAATGCCTAAATCTTGAAAAAAAAAATATATACATAAGTTTTATAACCAGAGGGTGCCATTGGCACCGCTTGTATTAATAAATAAAAAAAATGTTTTACTTTTATAGTTTTATTTTTAATTCAGAAAGGGAATTTTGTAAAAATTACAAGAAATTTTCTAATTGGATTAATCGTATTTTGTGTTGTCTTTTGGGATGATTAAAGTTTAAATAAAAAAAATTAATTTTTGCCCTAAATTCTTTTATGAAAATTTAAAGATTTATTTGAAAGTCGGATATTATTTTTTTAACTTAAAGACATGACTTTTATTATATAATCTTTAACTTAAAAATTTAAAATAAAAAATCTCAAAGGAATTTTGAAAAACAAATCAAAGGCATCTATCATGACAGTCAACTGTCAAAATTTTATCAACTATAAAAAAACTAAGTATTGTGAAATGTAATTGAAAAAATTTTGATAAATTATTTTCTATTGTGAATTTAATCAATTATTTTGACTTTTCTAAAATTTTGAAATAAAATTTTATTTATTTGTTTGAAATAAAATTTTTATTATTGGTATTGACAATGACTCAGAAGAAGAATAGAGATACATCTGTCAATTTGTAAATTTTCTTCCACGAGTTCAATCAGCCTTAAAAAAATTAAATATTTAAGTATTACTCAAAAGTTGTGTATATAAATTTTTATATTATTTTATTGCATTTAATATAACACATATTTACATTTTCAAACACTTTTTTCAAATTTTTCCTTTGATTTAATAATTGACAACAGACAACTAGATTGTATTTCACAAGAGTAATTTTGAGTTGATGGTTGATAGTTGATTCACAATTTTTTCGTCATAATTGAAAAGTTGAAATTCACAAAATCATTTCAAGAAATTGATTGATATTTTTCAACTATCAAGTTGATAGTTGATATTAATTAAAATTTAATATTAAAAGAAATAAATAAGTGGAAAATTCTTGATTTATTGATTAAATCTGAAAATTAATAATTATAAAATATGGTAAATAGAATATTTACCCTTTTAACTGCAACAAGTTAATTTATTTGTTATTTTATTTATACCTTCATTAATTTGTTTAATAGATATTTGATCGGAAAATTTGTAATAAAAAATTGGACTGTTGTAAGATAAACTTGTTAAACTTTTAAACTGCTGTTGTTACATGACTTTATTATTTTGATATAATTGATATTTTTTTATTAATCAGTTATCAATGCTTAGTTTGGGATTATCCTATCTTCCAGGTAACTGTAATTTGTTTTTCAAACCTTCATTTTGAAATTTCGGATTTTGACAGATGTCAATGTTACACAAGTTCTACTGTATGAACAAAATTTTTTCAAACATGTTTAATTTTTTATTTAATTTTAAGTTAAAAAAATCTTATATCAAAAGTATTAAGAAAATATTTTATTAATAATATTTTTAGAATATGATATTAAATTAACTGAATTTCCAGTTTTTAAAACTTAAACTATTATATAAAGAATGATATTCAAAATTCATATCCCAGAACAAATAAATACTCATTTTCTATCTTGAAAAACCGATTTACATATGCTTCCTGAATCCTGAATCTATTTTTTAAGTTAAAGTTGTAAAAGGTCTGCTGATTCTGACACAAATGTTATTAAACCTCAAAATCTAAAATTTTTTAAAAATTCTTAAAATTTTTCATTCTGATATTCCAGTTCTTCTTGTCATTTTTACAAAAATTTTGAATAATTTTGAAAATTTTCTACAAATAAATTAAATGAAAAAAATAATAAATATTTATTTTCAATATTTTCCACTTCTAGATAAGAAAAACAACAAATAATTTTAAAAATGCCTAAAGTCTGAAATAATTTTATAAATTTTTAAACCAGAATATTTTGCCACTTAATACAATTGCCAAATAAAAACAATATTCGCTTCCCAATCGCTTCCCTTGGTAGGCATTCATTTCTAGTTGAATAAACTGTGAAAAATTTAAACTTTTAAAAGTTTTTTTTCATCAATTTCTTAAATACATAAAACATCAATGTCCACCCAATATTTTTTTTTGGAATCAACATTGATAACTCTTGTTAAACATTTAAATTTAAAGGTATCCAACTATGTACAGATGGAAATGAAGGCAGGAAACAAAATTAATTTTTTGTCAATATTATTTTTTTTACTTTGAATATGATTAGAAACATCATCACTAATCAATATCACTAAAATTATTATCAATATCATTCAAAAGCATTAACATTAGAACATTTCTATCTATTGAACAAATATTGACAAAAATATTACTTAATTTCTATGACAAGGGAATAGAATCACTTAATATCTCTTTACTTTTACATTTTTAGCGTCGGTACCATACTATTGTTAGGTTCAAGTGGGAAAAACGTTAATTTAAATATTTTTTATATACTATAGAAACTTGAGGTGGTACCATGGTTAAATATTTCTAGTGGATTAAGAAAAGAAAAGTTATCTAACATAAAAAATTAATAATCCAACCCTGCTTATAGAACATCTTTCGAAATAGTTTAATATAAATCATATAAAGCACGCAATTTTATTGATTTACTTAATGCCTATCTAATATGATGACACAGTTTGTTAAAATATCTGTGGGTCCTTATCTGCTTTTTGTTTTATTAATTTTCTACTGCTTTAAGAAGTGTAGGGCATTATCCAAGTCCATTTAAACTAGGTTTCAGTTCCTTAATCGTTTATATTCACTAAGCCGTTGATCCCTTGGCTGTAGCTATTGTATAAGGTTATAAATATACAAATGCTAATTTTGTGTGCCATCTATTATCTTGCGCAAGAGTTATTTATATATTTTTATTAAATCTTATTTTATATTACGATATTAACTTTTACGATATAATTGTACAATTTTACAATATTTTTTTATTGGATATAATCTGACTGGGGTTTCAGCCCGAAACTTTCCATACTTAAGGCTTTGTCTTTACCACCACGCCATTAGTCCCTATCTGCTTAGACCGATTTAAATTTATATATTTGAACTTAAATTGCATATTTTTAGGTCAAATAATTTAGAATCCCATTAAATAGCTTATAAAGCTAATTTCAAAGCTCAACTATGTTTACAATTATATTACTTATGTTTTTTTTTTCTAATTCTAGATTTTCAGTTATAGTCCCTAAAGTTTTATTAATGTAACATAAATTTATTCAGGTATAAATAAGCTATATCAGGTGAAATAGATGATAGAAACATAATCATGAAAATTTTATAATGAACACGGAAAATAACAAATTTTTTCTGCTAAAATAATCTCCTTTTTTTATACATATATAAAAATTATTGTATTCTTTAGTAATTTTTATGTATATATATATAATCATTAGTTTTTAAAAGTATATATATTATATGTATATATATTTTTATATAGAGTATATAAATGAATGTATTTAGTATTCATAATATTTATGTGATTTGTCTATTGAAGCAAAAACAAAATCCTTGTTAATTGGCCAAACATGACACACCTTCTTTAGTTTAAAAATTTACACAATTAGTACAATGAAAAGTATATAATATTAGCACAGAAGGAACTGGTATAATCATCAGGCTGATCCAGATTAGGTATTTCTAATACTTTATTATGTAATTTAAAAAATTTTTAATATATTTTTGTTTGTTTTTTTTGTGGAAATTTTAGGAATTGGTATAAAAAAATTTGACATTTACTTTTGGTATTTTAAAATTTAGTTAATTGCTCCAATTAGATTTTATTTAAATTTTATGCAGATACAAATTTTTTATTTTGTATTTGTTCTTAAAATTGTTTGATTAGCATGTTTTGTAGATTGTTTAGTTAGTAAATAGATACTAATTAAGCCCTAAATTGAATGGGAAAGTAGTTTTGTTTTAATATTTAAATCTTAAAATCAAGAATATCTCATTTTATGTATATCAAATTATTTTATTAAAATGAAGCCTCGTTTTTGAAAAAAATTTGAATAAAATTCAAACAAATTTACAAGTAAATTCTTATTTAATTGTCATTTTTTTTTATATATATGTATATATATATATATATATATATATATAGACACATTGCCTTGAAATTAAAAGAATACTTAGACACTCAAAGATTTGATTTTCATATGATGACTTATTTTGACATAAAAACAGTCTTGAGCTTCTAAAACTGTTGAGATCTCAAACAAAAGAAAAAGTAATCAATAAATGTACTCATTTTAATCATCACCTAGATATTAAATAACTACTAAGACTTCAATACACTAACATCAATATAAATCATTTTAAGCCTTTAATCGAATGTAAAATCGTATTGGAAAAGCCTCTCCAATTCAAATTACTTAAATAAATTAGGTACATCAAAACACACACGTATTCTGAATCACCCGATAAATAAATTTAGTGGTTGTTAAAAATTCATACATACATATGTATAGTTAGTAAAAATCATGTTTAAAATCATATTGAAGTTTTAAGCATAAAAAAAATTTCATTTTGTAAACATTGGAATAGCATAGATAACATATGCAAAAAAAAAATTTCAACAAGAATAAATTGAACATTAAATATTTTAAAATCATTCATTATTAATTATTAGTTTTGATAGTCTATCTAGTCAATATCAATTTGTTTAAAAGAAATAGCAAATTATGTGACATAAATTGCTTGATTTTTCAGAAATACTTGAAATTCATATGATAATTTTGTATTTTGTGGCATTAAATTGTTTAAAAGTAATTAATTATCAAAAATGATTACAAAAGTAATTGAAATTTAAATTTGATTACTTTTTAGGAATTATCAAATAAATACTTAGTTCTTTTTACTGGTAATTAAATTTTCAAAGAAATTATTACGAACATTTTTTAATGGTAAATAGGAAGCAATGATTACCAATCTTACTTAAAGTACTTAACACACAATTTAATTACTATTTTCATCATTACTTAAGAGTAAATTTGAAAAAAAGTGGTTATGGCTTTGTATCATAATAAGAATCGAATTATCGATTTTGTTATTAAATTAAACTCGGAGCTCTTTTGATAGAGCATTCAAAATATGACAAGTAATTGTCATTTCCATTAAGGATCGAATGATATCAAATTAGAGAATCGAAATGTTTTTTGAACGAAGCGAATGCTATTCAATTAAAGTGACGACAGAATAAATGACATATGTTTGAATATTACATGTTTTTCATATTTTCACTATTATTGCGTTAAATTTTTTTTTTTAAAATGATGTTAACTTAATAGTATGTACTTTTGCGTTATATTGAACCATAAAAAAAAAAAAAGGAAACAATTCACAAAAATATGTAAATAGCTTTATTAAAGCTCAACTCTTCATATACTCGTATATATTTTTTTCAACAATCAATTCAATTCGATTGCATTTCATTGCATTGGCATACATAAGTGGATTTCATATCTGAAAAATAAAATAAGAATGAACCAGTTAATGTTTGGTACATAACGTCATGAGTACACACATACATACATATATACATTATTTCAGCAAGGAAGTATACAATCAAACTAACATAAAAAAAAATTTTTTTTTTAAAATAACGCGTGTCAGAATCAGAACGAAATTGTAATTATTAAATAACTGTTATTGATATGAAAGAGATAGCATCAATTTAAAGTATTATTCAAAATATAAGAGTTTAAAAAATTAATTTTTTTAGTTTGTTGATAGAAAAATGGTTCTCTGTCTATATAATATGTAAAAATATATTTCAGAGTTTTCCATTATATTAAAATTGAATGCTCTTGACATTATTAATAATGATATAAATGCCTACAGTACAGGAATGTATCAATATGTATAGATATTTTTCATGTAATTTGATAATTATATGAGTATATTTACAGTATATTGATTGTAATAATAGTTAAAAAAAAAAGTTAGTAAAAGAGTATTTTAATTTTAATTTTAACTAACAAATTTTTTTTTAGTTATAAAAATCTTCTTTTGTATCAAATTTTATTATGTGAAATTGAAGGCTAGTCATAATAAAAATTGCTTTATCATCACAGTTTACAAATTACATATATATATATAGAATTATTTTTAGTATCATCATTACCATTATAGTTAGTAACACTATATATTATTTTTTTATTTTACAAAGTTATTCAACTAGAAAACAGATAAATTAAATAAAAAGTTATAGGTTTTTAATTACTTTTAGCATAATGACAAAATAAAAAAATATGTTTCATGGAACCCCTTTAATTGATAAAATTAATAGGGCTTTTAATCAGTTAAATAAGAAACAATTTATATAGAAATTTAATATACTAAATAGAATATGAAAAATGGCTTAAAATTAAAAAAGAACGAATCGTTTTGTATGAAAATCATCCATCAGCGTTATTTCTAAAAAAATCTGTAAAATGTAATGTCAAATTAGAGGTTAAGTATACATAGTCAGTTCTTTTGTAATGTTTAAAATAAGGTTTGTGTATTTGCTAAATGTCAAAATAAAATCAAATCGTTAATCGTCTTTCTCAGCAAATTTGCATTAAATCTACGTTCTATAAACTTTGTGGTGCTGTTTTCTTGAAAATTATGGGTTGAAAATGTTGTAGTCTTTATATATATATATATATTCTTGGGATGCGTACAATTAATTATGTTGTGGCTAGTTGGGTGCTAGAATGTTTGAAGATGCATAAACGACCTTTACCTTTTTAATCAGTTGACTGGCACAGTCGTTAGATTACCGTTTTTCGTTCGGAAAGCTTGGGTTTCATTCCCCCGAAAATTTAAAAAATTTATCGGGTTTTCAAATTCGAATCAGCTACTATTCGCTATTGGGTTCAAATTAATGCCATTACCAATAATAGAAAATTATATATCTTTAATAAAAATCAAAAATATAAACAAATACATAATATAAACAAATAATTCAATTAAATAATATAACGCACAGCTACAGAAATATCTATTGAAAATCTAAGATGTTTCTATATATTATAAGGCCTAGTACTATTTCATGTTTAAATTGTATGTGGCATCCCTTTTAGATCAATTCTAATAATAAGAATATAATATTTCCCCCTGTTTCAATATGTATCTTATGATTTAGATAGACTTATTAGTCATACAATTGACCAGTTAGCACTTAAGAAAGAAAAACATTTTTAACATTATATATATTTCTTTCTAAAAACCCAAACTATTTAATCAATCTCATAACAAACCTTATTAATAATACTCTAATTGAAGAAAGTGATAATAATTGAAATTACACTCCGATAAAAATTTCAAAACTTAAAGTTTATGAATTACATGAAATTTATTGATTTTACTATTGCAAGAAAAGTAAGTTCCTTTTGTTTTTAATTTTTCTTTAAATCTATAGAGTAAATCCAAATTTGAAATTTAATATGATGACGTACGTATTCATTAAATGTAAAAAGTTCTTTTACATGAAATTTCTTTTAGTTTTCATTTTTTGGATTTGTCATATATGTTACAATTCTATCAAAACTTATACAAAACAAAAGATTATAATAATATTCCATTTCTTTTGAAAATGATTTCATCCATATCATGTCAAAAAAATTTATTCATACGATCATGTGTCCTCATATTCAATAAAATATTAACAAATATAAAAATGTATTATACAGAGTACAACACGAGTGAAGGCTGTTTAATATTCTAAATGATTATACAGGTATATAGTTCATTCCATAATTTTTATCAGACCTTGAATATGGTTAGGTTCTTAAAAATTATAACATATAATTCGAAACATTAAAACTATGCATGATCGGTAATGTAGAGATGAATTTGTTTATGAAAGTAAATGAGTTTTAAAATGAGTTTGTAGGGTGTTTATTCAAGATGACTACCGGTTGTTATACAAATAAAAACAATACCATTTATATTTTTTTCATATTTTATTTATGATGTACTCAGCACAAAGATCAAATGAATACTGACTCCTACTTTTTTACATTTCAAATTTTTCAATCAACCAATCATAATTTTTTAAATACAAAACAATATTGCCATATAGAAAAATAAAAAGTACGATTTTAAAAAAGTACTTAAAAATTTTAACATATAATTCTGACCTCTTACAAGTTTTTTTTTATGGAATGCATTAAATCTCTCATAAATATAATCTGCAAAGTTGTCATGTTTTTTTTTATGTCTGGCAATAATAAAGAAAATTTTTAAAAACCTTCCATATTATATTACTAAAATTTTCTCGTGGTGCATCTTGTACCTACACAAAATTTTTTCATCAACGGAAAATCTATAATGAGTTGAAAATGTTTTCTTTTTTTTTTTTGTATTTCAGATCCATTGAATCTCCTGTTTGTTTTTTGTTGTTGTTTTTTTTATTGAAAATTCTGTCAAACAAATCGACACATTGTTGCCAATGTTGATTAAATTTCCGGTTTCTAAATGAACTAAATATTAGAGAGACAAAATTGAAATTTTGTACACATGTATTTTGTTGTTTTAATTCTAGGTTTTTTTTCAGTTTTAGAATTCATTTTAGAAAAATTGTTACGGAAATATTGGTTTTATTCTAATAAAGTTTTTAAATTGTACAAATTTTCTATTTTGAAGACAAGTGTGTGTTTATTGTGCCGGAAAAATTTCATCAAAATTGAATGGTGTCTATGCTAATTGTGTTATTTTGAAAAGTTTTTTTTTCTTGAATTGAACACGATTTTGATTAAATTTTTTTTTATATGTTATATCCTGAAATTTTTAAAAGGATTCAGGATTACATTCAATTATGGAATGGAATTGGAAGATAAAGTTTTTAAATTACAAAGTTTTGAAATATTTTGGAAAAATTGATTGTTCTTTTAAGATATTTATTTTTTTAATATGGAAGGGGTAAGAAGGAAAAATATGAATGTTTTGGACTGTTCTGTCATATTCAAACTAGGTATATTTAAAAAAATATTTTTTTGATTAAGATAATTGAGGCAAAAAAAGAAATGGAATATCAAATTAGTTAAAAATTGGATTGCTCTTGAGTATGACATCTTAGAATAATTTTCTCTTCTATAACGTGTAACTTTAGCGCAGGTAAGGTTATATTTAGAATCCACTTCACTTTCCTGTTAAAAAACAAATAATTTAAAACCAATTATTTAAAATTTGTAAGTATTGATTTTGTTAGGAATGGGAATACCTAAATAAAAAGCAGAATAGAAGATATTTAGAGCTTTGAAGGTTATAAAAAATTTTGAAAACTTTAAAAAAAGCTAAATTTTAAATATTTATCTACAAAAACTCCCAAATTTATTCCTAAACATTTAATTATATTTTATTTTATTATATATTGATAACATTTAATTATATAAATTATATAGAATTTTTTTTTACGAAACTTTCTTTTTCTTTTTGATTTATTTTAACCTTTAATGATATTTTCTATTTTAATACTCGGAATTTAATTAATAAAAAATTAAAAAGACCAATTAAAATATTATTTAATTAAAACAACCAATAATAAATATAAAGAAAATACTTAACCTAATCATTTTTTCAAGTACATATTTTATTCAAAAGTATTTTTAATTCTTCCTCCTTTTATAATAATTTATTTATTAATTATAAATCTCATTAATAAGTCAAATTTTGTAATTAAAGCTAATAATTTTTAAAATTTGCTCTTAATATTTTGCAAAAAATGTTGTTCCCTTTATCCTTTAAATTAAATTTTGAAATTATTTACAAATTTCTTATGAATTTAATTCCGAAAATTTGTACCCTTTTAAAATTTAAGAAAAAACAATTTTTACAACTAAAAGTATAAATTCGTTATGTGCTTAGAAAAATTTATACCTAATAAATGATTAGATATATATTGATCCAGTTCCATGTTTCTTTTAAGTTTTTAGAATACTTTGTTGGATCAAACGTATTTCATTGATTTTTGCTACAAAAAATGTCTAGGAATTTATTGTTGCTCAAAAATATTGCGATATTGATTTTGGTCATAACTGTGTTTATAATCGATTCTATTAAATTTTGAAATGTCAAAGTAATTGACGTTGACAGAAAGTCTGGGTTCATGTAGAATTCTGTAGTAGTCATTACCAAAATCAAAATTTTGGTCATAACTGTGTTTATAATCGATTCAATTAAATTTTGAAATGTCAAAGTAATTGACGTTGACAGAAAGTCTGGGTTCATGTAGAATTCTGTAGTAGTCATTACCAAAATCAAAATATTAAAGAAAAGCTAATAATTAATACATACTTATAATATTTAAATTAAAGTTAAAATAAAATTTTAAATTCATAATTTAAAAAATTTCCAAAAATTTCATTTATTATTAAATTTTTATTATTATTATGAAAAAGGTTTCATTCTATGGAAAAAATGTTTCATCCAATTGAAAAATAGTTTCATTTAATCGGAAAAAAGTATACATTAAACATATCTATTAAATATCTATTAAATTTCTTTAATATTACTCAGTAAAATTATTTTTCAATTATTTCACTTTAAAATTTTCCGAAGACAAAAATTGTATAAAATTAAGTTTTTTTTTTTTTTTAATTTGTTGTTGTTGTTTTTATTTCAGCATTTTTTATAATTCCATTTGAGATATTTGTTTCATTGAAGTAATGAGTAAAAGAGACAGACAAAGGAATCCTTTTCAAAAATGTATAAAATATATGTATATATCTTTATAATTATTAATATTTCATATGTTTTCTTTTGAAATATTTTCGAAATATTTTTTGGAAGTTTTTTTTTTACGAATTTTTAGAAAATTAATGAAAAAATGTCATATTCATAGTTTTTAATGTTGATACCCGTATGAGTATATAGTCAAAGGGTATAATAAATTTGCCACTACGTTTGTGTCGCAGAGAAGGAGGGGGTTAGATATAGACTCAAGTGTATGGATCGGATCAGAATCGAAAAATAAATCAATTTATCTTTGTATGTCCGTCCGCCCGTCCGCACGATAACTAAAAAACTAAAGGAGCAAGGATCTTGAAATTTTCAAAAATTCGTTTTTTTTGCAATATCCGTCATCGATATTTAAATCCACTTATTTTGGTTCATGGGTTCGAGTAGCTGCCATACAACTCCTTCTTTTATATGAGCATTACTCTACACCTAATAAAGCTGTATGTTTGAAATTTTGCCAAAAGTAATTAACCTGATAATATAATGTATATGTTACGGTCATACGGGTATCCCAGAGTTGACACAGTCTACTCTACTACACTCTTCCTCGTTTTTTATAGGTTTTGTATATGTGAATGTTTTAAAAGGGAATTTATAATATGTTGAATGAATTTTTAAAAGATTTATAAAATTATTTTGTTTATATTTGTTTTAAATTCGTTACTATGTTGTCTATATTAAATAAATAACTTTGAACCAAAGTCTTAATTCTTTTATTTTTATAAAAAATTTCTAAAAATTATTTTTGTAAAATAATAGGCAATGGTTAAATCGAAAAAGGGTTTATAAGTTAAATGAATTCGTTAAATGAAACGTTTTATTTTTTAGTTTATTTTAGAATTCGATTATACTTTACTTTAGTTACATTATATACAATCTTTGAACGTGATCTGGGATTAAAAGCTCGAAAGTAACGATAACCATTTGAGGGCTTATGAGAAATAAAAAAATGTTACAATAATTATAGAAAACAAAATTCCCTATGAAGTGATAAGTAAACCTACAGTTGTCGAATTTCGAGCAAGGTTTTTAAAATATCATTTCAAACAATGAACTATTTACAGTTTTAGATAAATGAATGAGTCAATCTTCAAGTTTCGATATTAAATTGTTCCATAACTTTCGATAATTGAATGTGTTCATACCTTGAATAGTATGGCTAATAATTGGCTTCGATGAAGTCACCTTTCAAATTAATTCTAAAAGTTAAAGTCTAACGTCGACTAGATTCTTAAAGTAATTGTTTACCTTTAACACAAAAATTTAAATTTATTTCTACAAAAATAGTTTAAATTTTTATTTCCATAGAAGTTAAAGCTCTATTTGTCTCAATAGTTGAACATTGGATTTATGTATGTATTGAATAAGTTATTAACATTATTCAGTTGAATTCCAAGTAAATTCCTCTATTCTTAACAATGATTTAAATTAAATCCATAATTTTTGCTCTAAAATAATATTTCATATTTTTTTTTTTTTTTGGCTTTTATATCCGAACTAATTTTCGCGGCTTATCATAAAATGCTATAAATATTTATAAATAATGAAAATAATCAAAATAACCTAAAAATAAATATTGTGAATGTAAAGGTATACCTGGAAAAATTTTAAATATTCCTATTTTTAGTATTTTGCTTTTGGTTTAATTTTCTGCTTTGCCTTTAAGGAATTTAAAGAGTAGTTTCTTGGTAGAAAGTTTGGTATTTATTAGAATTTGAGTCGATTTTATATTGGTTATTATTTAGAATTTAATGTAAATTGCTATAATTAAGTGATTCATAAAATTGTTGATATTAGAAATAATTTAAAGTTATTGCAAAATAACTCATTTAAAAAATTCGTTATCGTATAAACAACACAGCCTATGGAAATCCGTTTATCAAGTGTTCATAGAGCATATTTTGAGATTCTCGTCCATTTTAAAAAACTTTAGAAAAGTTTAAGAAGAACATTAAGATCTTTCTTCTAAATATCCCATCCAACTTTCCTAATTCACCATAAACACAGAATCCTACATTCTCAAACCCGATTCCTTTAAATCCTTTTACATCCCTATTTCCGATACTAAGCTCTACATTTGTATCACAGATCCCCTCAAAATGTTTGGTTCAAAGAGGGTTGTGATTTTTATTTGTTAAAGTCCTACACTATCTGTAGAAGCTACAAATTCATCTAATAATACCAAATTATAGCAAATACATCTATGTAAAAAAAATTTACAAAAGAAAACATTTAATAACATTTTCATTTTATTTTGAGTTTTTGAATAGTCCTATACACATTCAAAAAATATATTTCGTCCTTTTATCACAATTAAGATCTACTATAGAAAACTAAATATCATATTTGTTTACATTCTAACGCTCCTTTTTAACCACTATATGTACATAATTATACACATAACCAAACATATTTATATCTATCATTAGAAATACCATTATATATATATATATACATATATTAAAAGACAACATGGAATTCGGTGAGGCTGAAAATGTTTTTCTATATTTATTTTATCACCAAAATAAAAAAAAAAAAATGAATAATGAAATCACTGAGTCGGAAGTTGAATTTATAATAATTTTTCCTTTTCCTTATATTCCTGTATAAATTTTTTTTTTATTTTTTTTTTTTATAACAGGATTTTCTGAAGGATTCTTCTGAATAAAATATCCTTTTCTATTTTGTGGTAGGTATATATTATGAAAAAAAAAATATAAAAATATCTTCTTTCTCTTTCTTTTGAATTTGTCCGGATAAGTAAGGAAGTTAAAACGGATAAAAAAACGGAAAAAAGTGTAAAATAATAATAATAATATAAAAAATTTGTTTTTTCAATGGAATCCTAGATCTTTTGGTATCCCATCCATGTGATGAAATTACTTACTGTTCTTTTGGACTTATAAAAAAATTTTTTTAAATAAATATAATTTTTTAACATCTTCATTTTTGAATTTGGATTTAAATTTTTTTCATTGTTAAATTGGGATCTTTAAATACAATGTACTTTCAATGGGGTTATTGGTGATTTCCTAAAAAAAATGAGGAACAAATAAATATTATTTTAATTTCTTTAAGTTACTTGGTTTAATTTTTTACTTTATATGGTTCAAGTATTATAGAAATACGTAAAGCAGCTCACAAAATAATTTTCTTATAATTCGGAGCTTTATTTAATGTTATCAATTTCTTAATGCAACTACTCACACCAAACTGAAATATTGGACCATGCATGTTGGTGTTCTTATCAATTTTATGAAATATTGGAAAAGTTGTTTACAAGATCAGCCCAAACAATATTTTCAATGTATCGAAAACAAACATGTATTTTGCATAGTACCCGCATAATTACCAGTATCATTACCCTATACTCATTAATTTGTCAAGTACCGTATTATTCATATTTCAATACATACATAATTTAAGTATAAATAAAATTATTAAGTAAAAATAATTGTAATTTCTAGAAAGTAATTAAATTTTGAGTTTAATTACTTTTGTAATTATTTTTTGTTTTTAAAGTATTTTCTATTAATTTGCTATTAAATTACTAAAAATCTACTAAATTTGTTATTAAATTATTAGATAAAAGTTAAAAAAAAAAAAAATAATTACAAAAGTAATTAAACAAAAAAATTTAATTACTTTCAGGGAATTACAAGTACTTTTACTTGGTTCTTTTACTTATACTTATATTTATCAAATTACGTTATTTGATTCATACATGATAAAGTAACTATAAGTAAAAGAATCAAGTAAAAATACTTGTAATTTATAGAAATTAACTAAGTTTTGATTTTAATTACTTTTGTAATTATTTTTTAAATTTTTAAGTATTTTCTATTAATTTGCTACTAAATTACTAGAAATTTACTAAATTTGTTACTCAATTATTAGAAAATACTTTAAGGTTAAAAAATAGTTCCAAAAGTAATTTAAGGTTTGATTTAAATTAAAATTTTTAACTTCAGGTTAGAGCCAACTGGGTTTTATAAGCCACAATTTTATAATCATATTTTGAAAATTAAAAATTCTTTAACATTTTCTTATTTGCTTGCTTACTTAATTTATGATGGGCTGGTCAATCGTAGCCTATAGTACTGTCCATTAGTTTTATAATCAAATCAAATATTATCAAATATTGTTTATTATAACTTTATTTTCAAATCAGACAGTTTTTTCTTTAATTGTGTTCCATTCGACGAGTGTGTGTATTATCCTTTATTAAAAAGATACAATTAAGGTATTTCTATATACATATTTAATTTAAATTTACCTAGAAGGACACAAAAATACATAGAAGTTCATAAAATTTAATAAATTAAACTTTTAAATTTTATTTAATTCAAAACACCTTTAACTACAAAACTTAATATTATTAAAACTTATAATTTATGTCACTTGTATAAATTAAAATAAAAAATTGAATTTCAAATTAGATCTGCAAAGTTTTAAATGTTATTAAAAAATTTTAAAATTTTTAAAAGTTAATATTTCAAGGACATTCCATTTATAGAACAAAAAAATATTGTTTATATATTTAAAATATTTGATGGACATTTTAGTAAAAAGTTTTATATTACTCTGAACTTATGTAAATTTATTACCTGTTTTGTTTCAAAGTAAACATATCGGGTTACTTGGAATATTTTAACCGTACTTCCATTTTGTTTTTTAATTTAATGTTAAAGTTAAATTTTACAAATTTTTTTAAAACTTTTGAATATTTTTTGGGAAATCGAATTAATTAAATTTATTTGCTTCATAGTCTAAAAAATAAGAATACCTATAAATAAAATACTTGTATACCTACATCTCAAAATCTCATTATAAATTAAAGATTTGGGTTTTATAAGACTAAATTCGTAATTTTGAAGAGGATTTAAAGTGTATTCAATATTCGTTTAAATTTCTTTTTAATTTCGAATAGTTACAAGAATCCAGTTTACACAGCCAAAATTAATTCCTACAAATATTTCATGTATTTATCGACTTGATTCAGAGGAGGGGGTCCGAGTTCGATATACAAAGTAAAAATGACAGAATTTTATTAGGTTTTTAGCTTGATACAACTAGTATTTATCACTTGGAGTTTTCTTTATATTTATATATATATAGAATAAATAAGTCCCTATATATTCCTAACAACTTCAAAAAAAATATAAGAAATATTTTAATTTAAAATTATAACTCAGATACGAAATTTATAATTCAAATATAAAATTATTCAAAGATTATAAACAAATAAAATTTTATATAATAATATATTCATGCAATTAATTGAAGTTTATTTCAATAATTAAAATGTTAAATTTCAAGAACTTTTAGGTCCAACAGGTTCTTTTATTAACCTTATTAATCATACTTCTGTATGAATTTATTTCTATAAGATGGCATGTCATCTTATACAAAAAATAAAATATTGTAATCTCTTACAACAGCTATACAAGCGAGTCATTGAAGGTTAGCCAAAATAATGAAATCTAAAGCTTAGGGTATTGTGACTTTGACGTCCTATATAATATACTCCAGTCCCTCTCCAACTTGTACAAAAATCAAATAAATAATAATCACATTCAATATCATCCTAAACCTTTAGTTCTTTATCCTCAGTACCTACCCATTAATTGTATTTAATACAATTGGTTCAGAATATCCCTTTCTCCCCCAATAGAAAAAGGATATAATTCCTGTTTTTCTTAAGAGAATTTAAATTTTTCACTTACTGCACATTTCAGTACGTAAACAATGTTACCTTGCTCTTCAAATTGAAATTAAAATCACTTTTCTGTGCAAGAAAATTTCAAACTTTGAAAAGTTTTTCATTCCTTTAAGGATTCAATATTAGAAAAGAAAATTTTCCAACAAAACTTGTTATTAAAAAAGATTTAAAATTTAAATCTGAAGAGAAAGAGAGAGAATAAAGCAAAAATAGAATAAAACGAGGAAGGGTGTGGTAGAGTCGACTGTGTCAACTCTGGGATACCCGTATGACCGTTATATAAACATTATATAATTTTTAAACATTAATTACTTTTGGCAAAATTTCAAACATAAAGCTTTATTAGGTGTAGTTTAATGCTCATATAAAAGAAGGAGTTGTATGGCAGCTACTCGAACCCTCCGCAGTAGCCCAACCAAATTTTGCAGTAACTTTGGCAATTACACTAAACTATTTTTGGCAAAATTTCAGACACCCAGCTTAATTAGGTACAGTGTAATGCTCATATAAAAGAAAGAGTTTTATGGCAGCTACTCGAACCCATTGCATTAGACCAACCAAATTTTGCAGTAACTTTGGCAATTACACTAAACTATTTTTGGCAAAATTTCAGACACCCAGCTTAATTAGGTGCAGTGTAATGCTCATATAAAATAAGAAGTTGTATGGCAGCTACTCGAACCCACTGCAGTAAAGCAACCAAATTTTGCAAAAACTTTGGCCATAAAACTAAACTACTTTTGGCAAAATTTCAGACACGCAGTTATAATAGGTACAGAGAAATCCTCATATAAAAAAAGAAGTTGTATGGTAGCTACCCGAACCCATGGACCGAAACGGCTGGATTTAAATAGCGATGACGGCTATTGCAAAAAAACGGATTTGCGAAAATTTCAAGATCCTAGCTCCTTTAGTTTTTGAGTTATCGTGGTGACGGACGGACAGACGGACGGACGGACGGACGGACGGACGGACGGACGGACAGACGGACGGACGGACATACATAGCTAAATCGATTTATTTTTCGATTCTGATCCGATCCATACAC
This sequence comes from Dolichopus griseipennis, assembly GCA_963082915.1. NCBI lineage: Eukaryota > Metazoa > Arthropoda > Insecta > Diptera > Dolichopodidae > Dolichopus > Dolichopus griseipennis. The sequence goes on along the minus strand of OY720444.1, from coordinate 105,132,803 downwards.
TTGAGTCTATATCTACCCCCCCTCTTTCTCTGCGTCACAAACGTAATGGCAAATTTATTATACCCTTTGACTATATAGTCATACGGGTATAAAAAGAGATGGAGAAAAAATAAAATCTTTTGTCGAATTTTTTTTTTTTATTATGATGATGGGGTTATCCCTTAAAGCAATTCCGATGAAATGTTGGATTTTTTTTTGTGCTTTTATTTGTGTTATCTTCTATCTTCTATCTCCTTCTTCAATTTTTTTTTATTTTTTTTTTTTTGAAAAGGATGACAACTAGGACATATCCTTTTTCGAGTATTAAAAATATATATATATATATATATTTTTTAAACCACAATTAATAGACCTTGAATTAGATGAGCTGAATAAAGTGTATGAAAAGAAGTTCGTTGAATTTTTAAAGAGAGTTTTATTTTTACATAATAGAAGTTGTAAACACACAAATACAAATAAAAAAAAAAAAATAAAAATTAAATCTATAAAAACCAAACAAACTAAAACCATTGAATTATTTTATGGGGCTACTTTAATGAGGCAGGTTCAAAGATTGTTTTTTGGGTCAATGTAAATTTTACTTTCTGTTGCTTCATGCAAAAAAAAAAACCCTTTAAAATAATTGTAGTGTTTGTGTTAGATTTGGTTCTTTGTTCATATTGTTTTTATTTGTACAATATTTGTTTGTGGTTGAACATAAAAATGTGGCCATTCAATGAATAGAAAGTGAAAGGTATAATTTAAATCTGAAAATCAAAAAATATATATATATATATATATTTATATATATAGAAAGAACTTCTTTGTAAGAAAAGATAATGGTGGTAGAAACTGATAAAAGTGGATTGGATAAAAAATTGAATGAAAAGTATTTAAAGTAAGTTCTTTAAATAAATTATATGTTTAGTTAGTTGCCATTTTCTGGAAATTCAATTTCGCGACACAATGTTTTTGCTACTATTGAGAATTTTTCATATTCAGCATTATTTTTATCCCAGTTTCTTAACCCATTCAGCCACAACACCCTTGAGTTAAAGTATTTGAAATGATTCAAGATTTGACTTAAAATTTTGTACATATCTGACTCCATACAAAAGTAACTCTTGTCTAAGATAAATTAGTGGGTTCATTAACCCTTTGCAGCTCAAAAGCTTTTAAAGTCTTTTTTTTACTATTTCCGCTTATAAATAAAAACGGATTAACATCCAAATTTTAGATATATGTTTTGCTTCTGTTAAGTGAAGTTGCTAATAGATACATATTTTAAATTTATTGAATTTATTGATTTTAATTTATTTAACCCAAAGCGGCTTGTGACTCAATTTGTGGATTAATAGTCCCTAAATGTCATAACACCCTTAAGAAACTGGAAACCTTTTAATCCTGGGACTTTTGACTCAAAAAATAGGTAAATTATTTATATGTATTCTGGAAAAAGAAGCAGTCTAGCGGTAGAAACTGTTCACATGATCCCAAGAAACTTCTGACTCAATTTCTGGGTTATAGTTCTTTTCTGAACTTTTGATCTTAGGAGTTCTGACACGAATTTCAGAAAATTTTGATTTAAAATTAAAAAATCTGTTAAAATATATTTCAAATGCCTTAAGCTAAATAAGTTTATAATTCACTATTTCAGTCTTGAATTTTCATATTTATTAAATAGTAATTTTAAAGGATCAGGTCACTTTAAAAATTTGAAAAAGAAGAACAACAAATAATTTCAATAAGATTTTAGATTAGACGTAGCGTATAGAAGTGTAGAAAGGACAACCGGATTGAAATTTTTTTTCTTTTTTAATTTTGTTGAATTTTAATAAAATATTGAAGAAAGGATATTGTGCGGTTGTAAACAACAATAATAAAAAATGAAAAAAAGGATTCAGGTTACAGGATTCACGGCAAATTATTTTTTTACAAAAAAAAAAATACAAAATAAAATTAAAGAATTACAAACATTAGCACACAAACACAATTACTACACGGAGAAAACGGAAGAGGCTGTGATAACCCGCAATCGTGCCAGCTGTAATCCCGAGGTTGTAAAAACTATTTATTTTTGATTTTATCAGAGCTATATTTCGGCTACCCGACCCCCAATTATGAGGTTAAGATAACCTTTAGCGAGGTTGTCCTACCTTAATTACTGTTTCTCACAGCCATTAATTCAGCTATATTTCGGCTACCCGACCCCCAATTATGAGGTTAAGATAACCTTTAACGAGGTTGTCCTACCTTAATTATTGTTTCTCACAGCCATTAATTCAAATGTGTAACAACTCCAAAGATCAGCTATGATAGCTGAATTGCTGTTGCAAAATCTCCATAAATCTAGGCTATGTCTACAGTAATTCGGTTCTGATAACAGAAGATTTGTGGCTACTCTAACGATAACTTTTTCCAACAATTTTATATATATTAATGAAATTAAAACTAGGTTTTTGTTTATTAATTTACATATTTTAATTTTTTTTTTAAATACAGTATACAAAAGAAAAACTTATAACTAATTAATAATTCATTCTTAAACAAAAAAAAAAAATAATTCATTAAACATGTATTTATTAATTACATTATTTAAGCAACTTTATTGATTACATTTAATTGTCCCATAAAACAAATTCTTCGCCTTTAGCATTTATATTAATTTGAGATGTTTGCTTGCACAAAAGTTTTTGTAGAGGAACAGTACAATAACATTCCGTTTTCTTTACTCTATATGAAAAAAAATGTTTATCGAAGTAAAGTGTTTCGATAGATTGTAAGCAGAGAAAAAAGTTATGTTTATCTGTAAGAACATAGTGAATTAAACCAAAAATAGGGTCACCATCTTTGTGCATATCAATGTGTACAATTAAATCTTTTTTTAAGTATATATCAAAAAATGTCAGATATTTTGTTAATTTCATATTATAGTTGTAGTTTGTAAAATTAAATTTAATATTTAAGTCAATTGGAATACTTTGGAGTGCTGTATACGACACTGGAGATTCAAAAATTTCCTTAAAATTTACTATTAAATTAGCAAAATTAATTTGATTTTTTATAATAAGAGTTTGTAGAATATTTATTTTATTATTTGATATAAATATTGTTTTTTTATATATCTGATGTTTAGATTCAAAACGAATAGAACTTAAAGCAGAGATAGGTCCTATTTTTTCAATTATATGAATATAATGCAACAAAAAATGGAATTTAGGTTTCAAATGACTTTTGGATATGTTAATGTAAAGTTCATTGTGTTCCGAAATTAATGTCTTCAAATATTTAGAAATATTTATATTTATATGCTTACTAAAAACTATAGAAATAATTTCCCTTAAGCAAATTAAGAGTTTCCATTCATCGCATTCATTAAATATCTTATCACCGATAAGCAAAGGGAAGTAAATAATTAAAGTATACATTTCAGATCCGGTAAGTCGAATTTTATTTTTTAATAAGCTATCTGCATTCAATAGTGGCGGTTTATTCTTAGAATGTTTTCCGAAATTAAAAACTTCTATTCTGCGATTTAATTCTTGCAAAGAAAATAGTTTTGCTTTTATAAGATTGCTTATAATACAAATTAAATCATAATGACATACACCTTCAAGTAAATCATGAAAAATATCAACACTGAAGTTATTGGTTACATGAAATTCAATAATATTATTCCAGATTGAACGTTCTTTTATACCAGTATCAGAAATGTTACTTAATTCTAAATCTTCTTCATAATTTAAAGGATTTCTAAGTTTTTCTACATTTTCTTCAAGTTGACATTGCATTTCCTCTTTAGACAATTTACAAATGCGACAATAATATTTAGAATTAAAAGATTCGGTAAATCCCAAAATCGAATTCATTCCTAAATTGTCGCCCACAATTACACAAGGAATAAGTTTTACTAAATTGTATTGTCTAAATTGAATTTCAACTCCTTCAGTTTGTAAATAGTTTAATTTTTCTATTAATGGTTTAAATATTACGTTATTTCCAAATTTCTGTTTGTCCTGAGAAAAAAATAGCATACACAAAAATATGCTGTTTAAATTTGATGATAAATGATCGGGTAAACTCATTAATTTAATATATACTGCTCCTAATTTTAATAAACCCGAATGCGATCCTAATGCGTTTAATGGTTCGAAATCATCAAAGTAAATCATTAAAGGTAAGAGTAAAATTTTATTTGAATTATCCGGATTAAAAAGTTTAATTTTTTCTTGCCAATATTGCGTTTGCATTATATTATATATTTCTTGTTTGGAATTTTTAATACTATCTATATAGTTAGTAATTTGTAATAAAATTGAGGTTTTAGAAAATAAAATTTTAAAAAGATTATCTAACATAATAATTTTTGTAAAATATTGGGATTGTATATTTTGAATGGTATTTCCCCCAGTGTAGTGTTGATTTTCTTCGTTGGTTAATATAAAAGTGTCATATTGCAATAAAAAATTTTCTGAATTTAAATATTTGAATAATAAGTGTTCGCTATTTAAGCTTTTTGATGTCAGCAATGAATTTAAAATAGCAATAACATCTGAACATTCATTTGTTACAGATAAATTTTTATCTTTTATCATGTTTAAAACTGTTGTTAAATTACTATTGTAACACGAAAATAACTCTTTAAAAGTTTTAAAAATTGTAGTACGCGGAATTCTTTCGTTTGCCATAAGTTTAAGAATAACTTTCAAAAATTGCAATGAAATGTTATTATTTATAATGTTTGGAACTACTGTATGATCAAATTCATTAAAATTTATTATGTTATCTATTATTGTTGATTCTCTATTTAAATTAGTTATATCATTAGTTTGTGGTTCAAAATGATCTCGTTGTATATGATATATATGCTTATTAATATTGGAAAAGACTCTTCCACAATTATTTTCTGTACAAGCAAATCTCTGGTTGTTTCGATGAATATTTTTATAATGGATTTTATATTGATCTGACGAATGAAATTCAGTCAAACAAATACAACATTTAAAATTCATTATGAATAATATATAATATATATCCAAGTTTTATAATTGGGTAATCAAATATTTAAACTTACGAGTATATAAAAAGAGGCAATAAGAAGAATACTTAATTATAATAAATTTAATAAATCGTTATTTACGCTTTCGACAGCTGATATTGCTCCTTGAGTTTTATTATCACTTGCTACAGTAACTCCAAAAACATACAACTGCATAAATATCCAGATGTAATAGCTTTCTACTGGATATGATAAATCAAGAGCATAATACATATGAAAGCATTTTTCCAAAGCTTTCATTGGATCATCAAAATAATATTTTTTGGTAATTAAAGTTACATAAGCTGTTAATTTGCCACTGGTGATATCTCCAGTTACTACAACTCGTGGTTGTATTCCTTTTTTTAGAGTAATTAATTTATTTTCAAAAGCATCAGCTTCTTGAATTGTCTACAAATATACATATTTTTATAAATTATTAAATATAATGTTATATATAATTATTTTTATGCTAATTTTATTTCAAAATCATTTTAAAATATGCAACTAAATACTCACTTTAAAATATGCAACAAAATATTCCTGGCTTTCAATTTTGCTTATTTTGTAGCTGGATTGGTTATGCTGTCGCTTTGTTGTTCTGGATGATGGAAATACATATGGCAGTATTAAAAAACAAAATACTTTTTTGTCGGTTTCTAAAAAAAATTCAGATTTTATCATTTATAAAAAATATTAAAAAGACTATAATTACCTTCCACGCAAGTTTCTATTAAATTAAAGAAAATTTTTACTCTCGCATCTCTAGAATTCCTTGCAAAAATTAAAATTTTTGAATAATAAATTTCCCACTGAGTACTCAAATCGAGAAGTGTTGGACATAATATTTTTATATCAATAGTGAACTGCAAATAAAAATTTAGTTGTAGAATTTTTTGTTGCAGAAACAGTGATTTAAATTACAAGTTCTGTAACAACTGACTCATTTCCGAGTGATAAAATTAGAAAACTTTCAATATATTCCAAAGTTGATTTGGAGTTTTTTAATAATTTTAATCTTTCAGTGGAAGAATTTTTCCACTTGATTAATATTTCCTCCCAGGGTTCAGAGTTTTCTTTTAGAAACTGTAAATCCTTTGCTGCAGAGTTTTCTTAAATTATATAAAATAACATTTATAAAAAAAAGTATTTTATCAATATATTATGTATTTAGAAAATAGATTATACGAGAGTATAAGAATTTAAATATTCCATTTAGTATCAATAAAAAATACTAATAAAATACACAATAATAATGAATAAAAAATACTTACCCGGAACAGGTAAATTTAAGATTGGTTGAACAACTGCAAGTCTTGACCGTCTGGTAATAATTCCACAATTAGAAAGTTTTTTTCGGTATAAGCAATAACTATCATATAATTTACCCGCAGGTTTTCGGTCTCTGTGGCCAATTGTGTAATACGTACAGGCTATTTCTTTCTCGAAATATTCACAAATAGTTTTTGCCAAGTATAAAAAATCCGTCCGATTCAATCTAAATAGATGTACATAATAATGAATACATATATAATATTTAATAAAAAAATTATAATTTACTCTAAACTTGGATGTTTTAGCAAAATACTTTTTATAATAATTTTACTAATATGGACACGATCGGCATTATCCAAAAATAATGTTTTAGCAAAATTTTTTTTTATAATAATAAAATCTAAATCTTGTAAATTATCAAAAACTGTTTTGGATGGATATAATAATTTTATATTTTTGTTGACACTTTCTATGTTCTGAAATTCTTCAGCGGTGTGGTAAGATATTGTCTGATGTAATTGCGCAACTTCCTCTGAATATTCTGGTACAATTACTCTCGTTAAATCTATAAATGCTTCTTCTGATACAGTTTCTTCAGGCACGATGTTGTCCAGATTTAAATATGATGCAGTTGGAATTTTATCATCAACGGCAGTGGTTTGCAGAAATACTTCTGTATTATCTAAAAATAATTAATGAATCCAAAAAGAAAAATATATTTATATACATATATAAATTTCATAATAGTAGATACTGTTTCATTTTCAAATTAAATTTAAAAATTTTCAAATTAAATCAATAATTTTTTCCATTTAATTAATGTTTTTGAAATCAACTTAAACAGTTTAAAAAAGTAAATTAAATTATTATGTGGAAAGATTAGTTAAAATCGTACAACATTCAGAACATCCTATTAAATATACCTACTTAAAATTATTTGATATTGTTGTCTATTTTATTTACAAAAAACTGAAACTTTGATACTGTTTGATACTCTTTTATCAACTAATAAAATCGACCGTTAAGTAGGTAAATAAATTTTGAAAATAGAGGCAATATTACGATGTTGCAAATGTTGTACGATTCCAAAAAATCTTTTCAGCTAATTGTTTGAAAATGTTTGATTTTAATGAATTCAACTTGAAAGATTTAATATTTAATTCCCTTGCAATTCACATGCATATTTGGAAAAAAGTTTAACATTAACCTGTATTACAAATACCCAAAATCCAACTAGGAGATTCCTTTTTTTTCTCCATAACATATTCAACGAATATTTCGGGTGGAATATTAATTCCAGTTGAATTTTCATAAAAACTAATACTATTAATATTATAAAATTTCTTAGCTGAAAATATTTGAAAAATTAACTTATTTATTTAATTATATTAATATTTTAATAATACCAGCTGTGCAAAAATCGTCATATGCCAAAGACTTGCTATTACTTGGACATATTTTAATTATATTTGCAGCACTATTATAAATTGTATTAAAAAAGATAGCCATGCTAAAAAAATGCAACACAAAAGTGCAGAATATTAAGAAATTTTTATTATTCTACAGCCAAACACAGAATAGAAACTTATTATAATTAGAGATGGTATGCTATTTGCTATTCTGCAATTTGCTAAATTCTAACTAACTGCTATTAAATAAGGTGTAGCAGATCAGAATAAATGTCAAAATAAATAATGTAATATACATACATAATACATATACATTCACTTACGAACGTACAAAATAATATTAGTATGTGGATTAAATACTATACATAGGTATAATACTTTATGCTTTCTAGTTACTTATACGTATAAGCAGTGACAATTTTTATTACAATAAAAAACTTTTGGTTTTTTTATATTATTTAAAAACAAATATTTTTTGATTTTCTTTTTATTTTTCTATCAAAACTATCAAAGTAAAACAACAACAACTCGAATAAATATATAAAGAACGAACAAATTGTTTCAATGCTTATTATATAACCATGACAACCGTATAAACAATCATATACCTACAGCAACAAAACGTTTTTTGATGTATTCACCATCTCATGTTTTTTTTTCAAAAGTTAAAAAAAAAATGTTTAAAAAATTTTTATACGATTTACTTATTTATATGTTATTTGTCTATGGCTATATGTATTTAAATTTTTTTAATAAAATGAGTTTTACAGTTAATATTTGTGTTTTTTAATTTTATAAAATTGTTGCACTTTTATTATTGCAAATTAGATTACAGTACAACATTTAACTATTCAAAATATTAAAACTAGGTATATCGTAAAATAACAGTTTTTTCCCATCTCTATATATAATAAAAACTAATTGACTTACCCAAATTAATTATTATCACTAGGTTATTATCACTAGGTTATTACGTTTAAGGAATAATATTATATATTAAATAAAGGAAAAATATTATATACTTCCACTTTGTTCAAGAAACGCCGCCAGAATGAAATATTACTCGTGGTTTCTAAAATTATTACAATACATTACCGAATTGAGGTTGTGAGAACAGCATTTTGGTTTCCACAGCTCCAAGATGGTTATCAGAGCCGAATGAAAGGAGAGGCAGCTGATATATGCGGGTATCGCGAAAAATAAATTACGGCTATCATAACCAAATGATTTTCTGAATATTTTATTTTGTTTTATAGCCAAGAATAGAAGTATGACAGCCGAATGTTAGCTCTTTCTACTTACAAATAGCTTTTACAACAGAATATTAAATATAATACCCCCAAATCGAATTTAATTGCTACAATTTGGAAATGGCAGACGTAATTTTGTACTTTCAGCCGTATGCCAAACTCAAAATTTCTGTCCGTGTACGAAAAATTTTGATACAAAAAAAAAAATTTAAAGGACATTTGGAGTCAAAATAACTTTAATTTTTTTTTTTCTCCATTCTTTTATTAACAATTTCCCCCCAATATCTTTAAGATATTCTTTTTTTGATTTTCATTTTCTGTTTATTATTGTTGAATATTGGATGAAAGATTTGATTACATATCAGGGAAAATGCTCAAGGGTTTATAAAATGAGAAAGGAAATGTATGAATAGTATCATTACAACGGTATAATGAAGTTTACAAGAGATTTTTGTTAGTTTTTTTTAATTTTTTTTTGAGGTTATTGTGTCAAATTTTGTTATAACAAATTTATATTTGTGTAAATTGTATATACACTCTTTTCACCTGAACTTGGCCCTTTTTCACATGAAAGTTATGGTTTGGTTTTTGGGAATCCAGAAATCGAGTTTACATCGTTTTAAAAAACTAGTCCCAATTCTACAGTTGAAACTAAAATAGGAAATAAAGTAAAAATAAATCCCAAAAACTTGCACCTTCATTTTTGAAGCGTATTTAAATGACAGGCTTAAGAATGGAACTTTTTTAATTTTTCTTTCGGTATTTAGATTCTACTGCGAAATTGGTGAGAACTTTTTTCAAATATGTTTGTCCGACTACTGGATTCCAAGAAACAGGGCTAATTAAAAGAAGATCAATTTAATTTTAAAATTTTGGACTATTTGAATTTTAAAAGAAGTCAAATTTCATGTGAAAAAGAGCCAAGTTCATGTGAAAAGAGTAATATAATATAATAAAGAGTAAAAGAGTAATACTCAAATCATGTATGTATTATAAAAATGAAGTTAATTTTGGATTGACATAAATAGATGACACAAATCTACACAAGTATTTTGTATTAACTAAATAAAAAAACAAAAAAATAAGAAAAACAAAAGAAAATTTATTACAAAATAAATAACACAAAAATTTTCCACTTAAAGGATTTTCAATCAAATTCTTTTCTAGTATTATTGATTGTACCTATAGATTGTATATTAAATGGAGTAAATGTGACTTTCTTTTGTTCTATATTTTTTTTGTATAAAAATAGTTTTATAGGTTAGAAAAAAGAAAACTTTTTATAATTTGTGGAAAATTTTTATTGATTTTCATTATTTTTTAAAAATAATTCATGGAATAGGGGAGAAAAATTTAGATTTTTATATTAGAAAAACTTATTTAAAGTTTAAAACTTTAATCTGACATTTTGTGGAAGAGTTTTTAAAAGCAAAATTGTTTCCAGCAAATTAATTTTTTATAAAGTGAAAAGAATTTATATTTTTAAGATTTGTAGGAAGTTTAAGTGATGTTTTTTTGTAAAAATTTTAAGATTAAGGTGAAAAGTACTTGAGCAAAGAGTTTTAGGAGAGTTAAAAGAGTTTTGCAAGAGTGATTAAGTATACTTGAGTAGGTAAAGGTTAATTTAAAGAAATATGTAGCATTAGTTGGATTAAATGAATTAGCGTTTTAAATCTGTGTATGGTATTTTTTGTAAAAGTATAAAATTTTGAAGTGACATCTCACTGACACTTAAGCGTACAATAATGTTTACTTTTTTAAGTCTTCGAAATAATTTCCAATTCTTTGTTGTATAAAAGGAATTGATATTCCTTTTTCGTTATTTCCATTTGAGGTACTAGAATTTTTTACTTCATAAGGATGTGGGGCCTGGTTTTTTTTTAATTTTTTAGTTGTTTAATAATTATTATTATTTTCCTTTTCAGTAAACAGAAGGACTTTAAATTTTCAAAGGAAATTTGCTAATAATTTTTACACCAGTATGACAATAAGTCAAAAGGATATACTAAATTTGCCATTACATTTAAGACGCAGAGACAGAGGGCTCAATATAGGCTCAAAGGTATGGATCGGATCAGAATCGAAAAATAAACTTTCAACTTATTTTTGTTTTGTTTTGAAAGTCTATTAAGTTGTGTATTTAAAATTTTGCCAAAACTAATTAACCGGATGATAATGTTTATATTACGGTCATCCCTACGGGTATCCCAGAGATAGTCTACTCTATTACACTCTTCCTTGTTTTTTTTTTAATTTTACGACAAATTTGTCTTATTTAAATGTAATCGTAAACTTATATATTTAATGCAATTACTAATCAAACAGGTATTCTATTAAGCACTTAAAAGGTGCTTGTCATTTAAACATATGTAAATATTAAACTTCGCTTAATTTATAATAATTAAACTAATCTAAACCATTTTTGAGGGCAATTATAATATTAATTGAATTAATATACTTCACTCCATATTATAAAAGTTTTAATTTTTTAGAAATTATAACCAATAAACATTTAAGTTTAATTTTTAAGATTAGCACAAGTTAATTAAGTTTTAAAAGGGTATATAATTAGTTTTAGTGCTTAAATTCAAGAATATGATAAGTTTTTTGCTTGCATTGAAGCGTGACACTTAAAATTTGAGTTTTTACATTCTTCTTTTTTTCCTATGGATAATATGGTTACAATTTTTTTTTATTCATCTTAATAAAATAAAAAAGAAATGACATAATTTTATTTAAATATGAATTTTTAATTACTTTTAAACATGAAACATGTTTAAAATACAAAAAAAACTTTAATATATTAACTTGATAAACTTTTCAAATAACTTTTAATAGCTGGTCACTCAAATTAATTGACACAATAAAAAATATAAAGTGCTGCTTACACAAGACTTAATTGTGGGCACAAAATTTCACTAATTTAAAGTTTTTTTTTCTTTTTTGATCTTTGAAAAAAATGAAGGTGTAATCTGTGAAATTAAATTGTCATTCGAAATGACATTTTTATTTAATCCCAAAAAAAACAAAGCAGAACAAATCTACAGGATTAAACGCCTGTCAAAATCGTCTGCGAACTTTTTTCGTGTAATAACATTTTTTTATGTAATGTACCAATCAATCAAACTTTGACTTTTCTAGAATTCTTTTATTAGGTTTGAATTTCAAATATTAAACCCCAGTTTTTATATAAATAAAATTAAGTAATTATCTTTCTCTTAATAAAGTTCTTTTAATATAGTAGCTAGCTTTTAATAAAATTCCAATTAAAAGTCACTTGAAACTTACATTAAAAAAGATTTTATTACTTTATTTTATATAATAACATATTTTGTTTTTATCTTAATAATTAAATTTTATAACTTCTTTCATAATAATTATCAGACCAAAAAAAAAAAAAAATGTATAAGGAATTTTACCCAATTTTTCCTCAATTAATTTTTTACTCATCTTTGGGACGAAAACTTTTCTGTCATAAATGATGATTGAGTTTTTAAAGAAATTCATAAAAAGAAAAAAAAATGTAATGAAAATTTTACTACCCTTATTTTGATCCCTTTTTTTTCCAATAATTGGTCATTGGCAGCTGCTGTCATTGATAATTTTTGTATCATTTTACCCATTTTGTTTTTGGATTTTTTTTGATTTTTATTTTTTTGGTAATCTTATTACAAAAAATGTCAAATGATCAGAAAAAAAAACAACAAAAAAAAATATTTTCCAGTTCTGTAATTATTATAGCGAAAAAAAAACCGTCAAATAATTTATTTAATGATTGGAAAAACCAAAAAAATATGATGAAATTTCCACGAAATACTATTCGGAATGAATTAATAATTACGGAATTATTTAAGAAGTAAAAATAAAAACAAAGATAGAAATAAATGTCAAAAGTATTTTTTTATGCGATTTTTAATTAAAGATTTAAGTAATTTGTGATAATTATGTTACCTGTCTTGTAATTAAGATGTAAAATAATGGCAAAAACATCCGAAAAATTAAATAAATTACGTTTTTTTAAAGAAAAAGTTTTATATAAAAAAAAATATTAAAATGAAAAAGAATGACAAGTAATGAAAAAAATCAAGGGTTTTTAAAAAAGCATATTTTCAAAATTAAAAATTGTTCCCAGTGATGAAGAGTGATCAACAAACGAAAGACTTTTTCTTCAGGTATTGAAGTTACAAGTGATAAGAAAATGGAAACTTTCTGTTCTTAAACCCTTTAAACTTTCAAACGGAGGGCTATATTAAAAAAAAATTATTAAAAAACTGATACTTTTTTCATAGGACCCAACTTCGCTCAAAATTTTAATTTCCTAACGCAAACCGTTCGTTTGAGACCAAGCATTCAAAAGATATAACAGACCTAGCTTTTTCGCAAATATTTTCAAAATCCTTAAAAAATGCGTTAAAAAGTTTCAAAATTTTGTAAAGTTTCATCAGATCCTTGACTTTAAATAAAATTTTCATATTCATATTACTAAAGTTTGCTTTCAAACTAAGGGTTATTTATTAATGATTTCAAAACTTACTCGGTTCTAAGTAAGATTGATGTCAGCACAGGATATCTGATGCTTTAGTTGTAGGAAGTTTTTGGCTTTAGTTTTAATCTTAGCTAATAGCAAGCCACTGAGCATCTTCCAAAATTAAGATTTTAGGAAATCATTTAAAGAAATTCCACTTTTACAATTTTATTAAATTTTTAATATTTTATTTTAGTTAAATGAAAACTATGAAAAGTTTTTAAAACTCAAAGATATTTACATATATCACCTTTATATATTTTTACAAATTCTTAAACTAATTTGATAACTAAGCGAATATCTTAATCCAAAAACTGATATGAAAAATTCTACCTGAAGTAGTACAAGTTTATCTTGCATATCTTTAAACTAAAATGCTAAAGAGTATCTTAAAAGATTTGTAAAGAAAAATTTGAAATCTTAAGACAAACAAGTTCTCGTGAAACGATTCTACAAGATTACAAGATAAATACTTTAAAACAAAAAAAAATGTTACTAATGTTGTTACTATGCATTTGTCTATGACATTCATAAATTTACACTCTAATGATTTTCCACTTTATTTTAGTTTTTTTTTTTCTAAAATTTTTCTTACGTTACAGTTGGAAAAAAAATTTGAAAACTTAAAAAAAAAAGTAAAACCAGAAAGAAAAATCCTTAAAAAATAAATTTATTCATGTCCATCTAAGAATAAACTGATGCAGCACTGCAGCTTAAGGTATAGCACTATATAAATTGGGAGAAATATTAACTAGAAACTGACACTTACAATTGCTGCAGTAGAAGTTTTTTTTTTATAATGCAATTCTTTCATTTCTGTAAAATTTTGTTTTTTTTTTTTAATGAAGCAATAACATTATCTTAGACCACGGTAATGAACCGTTCATCATAATGAACTATTGCCATCAAATTACCAAAGTAAGTTCTTCATAAAATTTTTTGTTAATTATTGTCTTGTCTAATAAATCAGGACATGCTCTATTTTTTTTTTTGTCTTATTCTCCTTTTAACCGCCATGAATTAATTATTTTCTAATTATTACCCTAGTTGGATGTCCTTTACTGTCCTTTATTGTCCTTTGATAGTGTTTTTGCAAAATTCTTTTATCTTTTGGTATTTTGCTTCTGTATGGTAGAATAAATTTAATATTAAGGAAAATTTGCATAGAACTGAGGAAATCGGATGTAATTAGAGTAATTTTATAATAAAGAAAATAACTTTTAATGAAAATTGAAAAAAAAGTAGGATTAAGTTATGTGTAATGAAATTCAATATTTTAATAACAAACTGGCAAAAATGAACTTATCAAAGAAGTTTGATAATAAAATTTTAAGTTTTTATAACAGAATTTTTTTGAATAAAAAACGTTCTGATACGTTGAAATTTAATTATGGAAAAATTTTTTAAGAAATTTTTAATGCAAATTTTTTTTTAAATCTAATTTAAAATGGAAGGGCGAAATGATGAATACTGAATTAGGATATTTTAAAAAATTTGATATGGATAAAAATGCTAAGAATTCAACTTCATTGCAATATTCATTTAGAAATGAAGTCACATGTATGTATATGAGACTATGCGAAATAAAGGTCTACTGAAATATAGGAACCCTTTCATAAGATACATCCGCAAATTGTGTATTACAAACATTCCAATTTTCTGACCATATCATAAGAGATATGGTTGCAGTTAAAGTCTTCTTTTCCTTAGTGAGTTAAAATCTCCAAAATCTAAATTTGTTGTAACTTTTAAAGGTTTCTATCTTACATAAGATAAAAAGAGATTTAACTTTTACATCCTTTGTCTTATCTAATTTATAAATTTTTGTAATTTAAATCCATTTAATCCATTACGAGCCGGAAATATTTTTTATATAATTAAGAAATTGATTATTCTTTTATTTTTTAGAGCTTCGGATCAAAGAAGGTTTTTAATTTGAACATTTTCGGCAATGGCTTTTCGAAAGGTATTTGTAACAACAACAAAAACAACAACAATAAAATATATTAATATCAACCAAAAGAATCTATAACTTTTAATTGTAGGTATCATATTGGAAGTCTATTTAAAGCAGTATAAGAACAGTGTTACAGTGTGGTATAATCGAAATCAATAATTAAGGAGCGTGTCATGTACCTATATTCTATTTGCCTGTATTTTGCAAAAGTAGGGTTCTATGCCATTTACAGAGGGTCATATTAAATTAGTGTTATTAGAATTGATCTTAATGAACTCCACATACAACTTAAACTTAAGTTAGTACTAGTCCTTGTAAGATGAAGAAACGTCTTAAATTTTTATTGATACAATTCTATTTTTGTTTATATTGTAATATTTTGTATTTGAGTTATGTGGTATTCTATATCTGTGAGTTATATTATTCAATTAAATTATTTGTTTATATTTTGCATTTGTTTATATTGTTATATTAATGTATATTGTATTTTATAATTGATTATAAAATCAGAATTATATACTTTTTCCAGAGTATTTGTATATATGTATATGAATATAGGAAAATGAAAATACAACCAAATGAAATACACGCTTGTGATAGTCCGCCAATAACATCTTACATTCAAGTAAACACCTTGTAATCTTATTTTTATTTAATTGATTTACACAAAGTTAAAATTTGCCTATGCAAAACAAGTCGAATGCAAAATTGTTGCATACAATGTAGATCTTGGAAAAGTTTGCATTTAACACATTGTATATATTTATTGCATACATAAAGATTTTATAAATTGCTGTTATTTAAATTTCTTTTCATTCATAATTTACTACTTAATATTGTGGTTAATAAATTAATAATTTTACATTTATTGTGATGCATATATGCATTGCATATAATAAATCATTAATAATTAATTTAAAATAATCTTAAAGTTTTAAAAGTTTTTAAAGTAACAAAATTCAATAAAGCTTAAATTAATTAACCACGTAATTTTATGTACACATTATATATATATATATTTTTTAATTATATAATAAGTACTGTTAATTAATTATTGAATATATTAAATTAAAAATATTTTGTATTTAATATTTATTTGTAATAAGTAATAACTAATGTACATACATATAATTGTATATACCCTAGGGCTACCTTCTTTGAATATTAATTTATTATTGGCAATCAATAAATTCAATAAAAATTAGATTTAATAATTTGCGCGCACCCATCACGTATTTCAATTTAATATAGGTAGATACGGAGGTCAGTATAGGTTAATAAAAGAAGTTTCTCTCTTTCTTAATTATTATAAAAACAATATTTCAATAGAGTCATTGAATTTTATAATAAATTTTTTTTTTATTTAATAATTTAAATATATGTTATGTATTAAACACCATTTAAATGTCAATTGTACATAAAGGTGAGAATTATTATTATGTTTAAATTATACGTGTAACATAAATTTGAGTTGAAGAAAATGATTAATATTATAGTAAATTTGATTTATGATTATTTTAATTATTTCACTTATGAATCATGTAAAACTGTACCATTGGTGTACCATTCATAGCAATATTAGTAATAATTTTGCCAAATTTATTTGAATATACAGTAAAAAAAAATAAAAAATATAAAAAAAATTAATGTAAATATAAATCAACTTTATTTCTATTCAATATAATAAAAATGTTCTTGAGATTCCATTCAAACGATTGACGTGCCACTGTTGTTACTGGGTGGTTTAGAATGTGACCAATCCATTTTTACATAAGTTTTTCTTATTTGGACCCATATCGACTATTGCATCTTCATTACCCGAAGCTCATCGTTCAGAATTCGCCTTGGCCAGAATATGTGGCATATTCTATAGCACATATATACTATAAGCTATCTATTGCCGACCGTTGACCTTTCTAATAGAAAAATTACATTAAAAATAGAATTATAACGGATTTCTGAAAATTGCATAATGACAGATCATTTTGTTTTTGACTTTTCTATATCTTCGAATGAACGGATTTACGTAGGTAAATCGATTTATTTTTAGATTTCGATACGAAACATACACTTTTACACATTAATTACTTTCCTCAAAAATTTTATTACCTTGCTAACAGTTGTGTTACTAAGTTTTTCATGTCTGCTGTCAAACAAAATTTCTCTACACAATTTTTTACTGTCAAAATTTATATAAATTTTAAATGTCAAGTTAATAAAAAAAAAAAAAAAACAAACAATTTTTTAATTAATTGGATACATGCATTTTATTTTAACTTTTATTTTAATTTTGTACATTAGTTTTTTCATATTCAAATAACTTTTTCTTCTTTTACAAAATGATTAATAAAAAATTTATTTACTTGTTTTTTTTTTTAGGTTAAAAAACTTATTATATATGTAGGTATATATTATTAAACTATAAAATAAACTTAATCAAAAATTAAAAATAAATTTTTTAAAATATACTAGAGACTTGTTTTTATTTTTTTACAATAATAAATTCAAAACCACAATCACATAAATAATCGCATTAAAATTAAGAAATTAATTGCTGTCGAAGTTTATTTAAGGTTTTTTGTTTTTTTTTTTTTTAATATGAAAAAAACCCTAAGATTATTTTTGTTATACAAAATTAAAACTATATTATTTTTTTATTTTTAACCACTGTAAGTTGCCATCAAACGTGCCCAGTCTTTTGGATAATTTTTTTGTATATATGCTAGCGTTTTTTGAATTTGACGTTTTTCTGTACCAGTACATTTTGGACAAGCACCCCGTAATACAAGTGGTGCTAAACCTTTAAAAAATAAAAAAAAAAAACAAAACAATTCAAAATAATTCAATAATTTTATAATATTATATTAATAAAAACAATTAAATATGAATGTCAAAATAAAATTAAATTGACATATCAATATACAACATTTGTTACACAAATCATGTCTATGTTTTGATTTTTATTCTAATGTTTTATATTATATACGTATATGTAAATCTTTGTTTGTGTCAAATTGTTATTGCAATAATAATAAAATTTTATTCATCTTATGGTTATGACATAATATTGTTAATGTATAAAATTCTCAGGTTGACACATGAAAAATAATATTTATGAATTATTTATTACTTACTTTTAAGACGTCTACCAACTGGATCACATGCACCTTGTCCTAATGCACATTTTATTTGTCTTGTCAAATATCTTTTATCCATTAATAATTTATCTAAATCTGTATCAGAGATACCAGGTGATAAACCTCCACCACCACCACCTCCAGCTCCACCTGATTGTTGTTGTTTATTTTGTTGTGGTTTTTGTTTTTGTTCAATTTTAATTTCAGATTTATCATTTTCAGTTTTTTGTTCCTGTTCATTTTCAACTTCTTCTTCTGTATTATCTTGTGTTTCACATGAATTTAATTTTATGCATACAATTAATAATAAAAATAAACTAATTTTAATTTTTGGATTCATTTTTCTATATCTAGTAATTTTTTTAATTTATTTTAATTTATTTAAATATTAACGCTATTAAATTTTTTTTAAAAAAAAAATTTCCTTGTTCCTGTACGCAAACAAAAACAAATTAATTTATTATTTTATTTTTTTTTTAATTTTCTTGTTTTAATTCGAATTCTCGTACATAAAATACGATATTTTTGTTCAATTTTTAAATATCAAAAAATAACTGTATTCACGCGAATTTATATAGTATAAGACGCGTGCCGTGATGTGGTTTTTACTAGACTGAAATAAAATATTGAAAAAAACTTTTAAAATATTAAGATAAAAATTACGTTTATATAAATGATTATATGCGATTATTGCTTCTACTGTTACTACTACTACTATTACTTATAAATAAAAATACTTTTATAGCTATACTACTACTTTTTTTTTTTATTATACTAGTATTATCGCTAATTTTGGTTACTGTGTTCATTGTTGTGTGCTGTCAAAAATTTTACAAGCTATAATAGGTACCAACATAAGTTTGTATACAGAAAAATACACGATTTATTAAGAAAAAAGAATAAATTCATAGACGATTAAATAGCTATTAAATATCAACGACGAAGTTGTCTTATTTAAAATAAAACGAGGAAGATTATAGTTGCCCTTGTCAACTTTTAGATACCCGTGCATACCCACTAACCGTTATTTATTTCCCCTATGCTATTATAAATATTACAAAAAAAATATAAGAAAGTAAAATAGTTTAAAAAATATTTAACTTATTAGGTATCCCATAATTTTTGATTAACTTATTATCCCATAAAAAAAAAAAAAAATAGCCCACCCTAAAAGTTGGTCCGAGTGATGTCCAACTTTGCCAACTAACTTGTCCTATTACTTTACCTGCCCAGTTTTGATTTTAACTTCGTAGCTTCATTAGATTCACAGTTATCGAATTGATTACTTTGTATGGCAGCTGTCCGAAAATGGGGCCGTAACATTTTGAAACTTCATATAAGTGCTCGATCCATTATATAACCAACAGTATGTAATTTTCATCCTCGTAGTATAATCAGTTTCTAAGAAATTCATATTGGTGCAAAGAAGTTGTGTGGCAGCTCCCCAAAACCTTGATCTGGTCTTAAACAAAAAGAATAGGGAACCTCAAAAATGTCCAAAAAATGTTTTGTGTGATTTTCAAAACTCTTGCTCTAATTTTTCAATTCTATCTCTTATAATTAATTTTTAATTCACCAATATATTAAACTTAAGACAAATCAACTTCATATGATCATTATTCATATAATAATCATCATGATGATTCATCATATATATTCATAAATATCTATCAATATCAATAAGCCATTTACTTAAAATAATCTTTGTGTTCTTTTTTGCTTATCTTAAATAAACTACGCATCATTTAAATCATATGAAATTCTAACTCGAAATCGTACAAAAAAAAATACAAAAAAAAAAATAAACATAAGAACAAAAAAACAAAAACAAACAAAATTCATATAATTTCATGTTACAAGGTGCATAGCTATATTTCAAATTTTTGTATGAAAATATTGGAGTTAAAAAAGTTAGCTGTTCGAGAGCTACCCGAAGTTTTGGTCCGATCTTAACCAAAAAAAATAGGGAACCTAGAAATTGATTGAAAAATATTTTGTGAAAATTTCAAAACTGTAGCTCTTTTAGTTTTTGAGTTATCGTGCTGACACACAGACGGACGGACGGACGGACGGACGGACGGACGGACGGACAGACACACATAGCTAGATCGACTAATTTTTCGATTCTGAGCCGATACGTACCCTTGACACTATATCTAGCTCGTCTAGATCGATGCGTTACAAACGGAGGAGCACGGGTATAAACAGAGAGAAAGACATAATCTAGAAAAATTTGTAGTTGATCTGGATTATTCTAGGATATTTTCGTTAATTGACAATTTATGACATTTAAATTAAAATAAAAGTAAATTGAAAACTTGCAAAAACAACAATATAAACCTAAGTAAATAAATCAAATGTGTCAGAATGGCTGATGTATGTTTATATGTACCCTAATAGGAAGGTTTGATTTTCTTTTAATGCTGTTTTGACAGATTAATAATTAGATTTGAAGTTATTGTAAGTCGCTTGAAAATATTTAAAATGAGTATAGACAGTTCCAACCCTGGTCAGATCATATCTAATAAAAAAAATATAATTTATAATTTAAATCATGAAACAATATATCAAAGTATAAAATATATATACATATCATCAACTGAGGGATTGCGGGTTCGATTCCCGTATAGATTGTAGGTTTTTTCAAGGAAAATTGTTGAAAAAAGGGCAGTACTTAAATACTTAATATAAATAAATAAATAAATACACTTTTCATAACTGCAAGGGATAGGCTGACCAATACGCTTATCACATTGTATATGTTGAAGGGGATTGCATATAAATAAATAATTATGTATCAACGACATTTAAAATTCAATTTTAAGACCGTCGTAAATTTTTAAAACATTATTAAAAATGTTCATTTTAACTTAATGCAGTTTAACTTAAGGTAAAACCATAATAGAAAATCTTCGTCAGACCTTAATTTCATATAAATATTTTTTTAATTTTCAATTTAATTTATAAATCATTCTTCTGATTCATTAAATTTAACTTTAAAATATCAACGGGCATAATTTAATCGTAGTTAGAGTATGTTTTTTTATTTCTTTTCCACTCCTTTAAGGAGTATAGGGCATTCACCAAGTTTATTTTAAACTAGGCTTCAGTTTCTTTAATCATAATATTCACTGAGCCGTTGATTACTCGGCTGTAGCTATTGTATAAGGTTAGGAAATATGAATGCACAGATGTTAACTCTGCGCGTCATCTATAATCTTACACAAAAATTATTTATATATTTTAATTAAATCTTATTTTATATTGCGATATAAACTTTTACGATATAATTAGAGTATAAGTACTTATTTAAGATTTTTCAAATATTTCTATTATTTTTGAAAATTAATATGATATAAATTACTTCAAAATATTGTATTAGATCAGAACTTTCAAATGAATATTGATATTTATAACACCTGAACAAGTTTCTTTGCTTTATATGTTATACAAAATTATGTCGGCCAGGTAAATATAATATCAAACGAAAGTGAAAGGTATACACTCATATAAATTTATATGTAAACTCTAAAATTGTATATTCAATATTGTATTAAGTATCAAAAATAAAATAAACAAAAGAAAAAAAAAAAAAAAAAAAAGACGTGTAACGTAACTTGAATTTTTGTTACGCGATAATCAAAGCATAAAGGTAGAAAACTGGGTTTTGCAAATAAATGAAATGTTCGATATTAAAAAAAAAATAAAAAATATACAGTGACTTGATTATGATTATTGGCCTGGTCTGGGTAGCATGGTTTGTTCAGTTAAATAAACTCTGAATGATATTGATGATGATTGTTTTTATTTTTCATTTTATTCAATTAGTCACCTGTATTTTGATTTTTTTTCTTCTTTTTTAAATGTACTTACCTGGTAAAATCTAGGTATTCCGTTTATTTATATATTAAAAATATAGATGAATGCAATTTATGTTAAAATTGCTAAAGATTGGTGGCTCCCGCTCATAATTAATTTTTATTTTTTTTCTTCATTGTATTCCGTCGTATTTTACACAATATTGTATATCTTTACATTGTATATAGATTTATTTTTATTCAAGAATTTATATACTATTGAACCAGTTTTGGTGGTTGGTTTTTTTTTTTTGTTTTTTACTAGGTTATACTTTATGACGAATGTAATTATGAACGGTTATATCATAAAAATTCGTAGAAATACAAAAGACACAACGTATACCTATGTGCACAAATAATAAAAGGAAAAAAAAAAAATAAAAAATTTAAAATTTATTGTGAATTGAAAGACAATTATAAATGTATAAATCAGGTCACAGATGGTAGGGATATGTCACTACTGTTAGCTGGTTGTAACATATAATCAACAGTAACAGCATCATTTTATTATCATTTGTTGGGATTTTTGTTTTTAATGATGTATGAAGTAAATTAAGAGTGGCAACAAAAAAAAATTATAAAAATAAATTTGTATTAAATGAAGCGTTTTAAAAATGTGTTTGTGTATTTGTATGCATTGTATGTAGTTTTTTATATTTGAGTATAAATTAATTTATTATTTTTGTTTTAAGCTTAATGCTTGCAAAATCGTGTGATCTGCATTTGAAAACATCCGGTTAAGTCTGGAAGTTTTTTTAGTTCGATTTTTTCCTAAATTTGTAATGTTTAACTGACATTTAACTAATTTTAACAAAATTGTCGGTAGATACTTATACTAAGATAAATTGCAGTAACGACATATCAGGTTAAAAAAATACTTTCAATTCACAAATTATTTATATTTTCTATATAGAATTTATTTAAATTATATGCAATCCCATAAGTATATGCTAGAACATAGGGGGCATTTATTGTATTCTTATTATTAGAATTGATTTTAATGAATTCCACATAAAATTTAAACATGAGATAGTACTACGCCTTATAAAATGTAGAAATTATTATTATTATTATTATTATTAATATATTTGTCTAGAATGAGGTGTAACAAACGCATTGAATTAAATGTGTTTTGCTGGATGTGTTCAATTATAAAAAAATAATATATTAATGTTTTGTTGGTTGTGTTTTATTTTAGAAAATAAAAGATTCAAAATTATCCTAAGCAAGCCAAAAAATATTTTATTTATTTTTAATAAAAGTTGTGCTTTTAATTGACGTTCCGTCATTCTGTGATGGGCCAACAGCTAGTTTCTTAGATTTGCAATAGAAACAATTCTATTTTTTATATACATATTATAATAATTTTATTATTTTATTATAAGATATTTCAATATCTGTGAGTTATACATTTTAATTAAATTATTTGTTTATATTTTGTATTTGTTTATATTGTTATATTAACGAATTTTAAAGATTTGTAATTATTAGTTATTGGCTGTGTCATTGATTTGAACCCAGTGGCAGCGTAGATACTTTCAAAGAACCAGATAAAAGTTTCTCTGCACTCGGAACCGGACCTTTCGAATAAAAGGTCGACACTTTAACCACTGTGCAACCTGGTTTATTATTTGATTTAGGAAGTTGCTTATTTAAAAAACTGGACAAATATAAGTATAGAATGCGATTTTTAATTCTATGCCGTAAGAAAAATTAGTCAGAAATTCAATTCAAAATGCTTTCCAATAATAAAACACACGGGTTGTTTTTAAGCTCATTTAAGTTTCAGAAATAGTTTTGATTGTTTTTATAAATACTGAAAAACGGTTTCAACTGGACTTAGCAGTAAAATATTAATAAATTTTTGGTTAGGGTTTATTAAAGCAATTAGTATGCATGTGAAGAATTTTATTTAATTAATGTGCATAAATTTTATTTACTTATTTTTTGATAAAAAAATTCAACTTATAAACTAAATTTATTAAAAAAAAACTTTAGTTTTTTATAAAATCTAACAACTTAAATCGAATGCAACAAATAATTTAAAACAATTTTTTTTCATATTATTTACAAGGTCCTATTCAATAACTTAAGTTTACTATTAAACACTTAAAGAGTAATTATGACTATCAGTTTGAAATATTGCAGCAGTGACTTTTATTTTAAGTTTATTTTTAAGTATAACTTATTCTAATTAATTTTAATGAAATTAGAATTAGTTTTTTTCCGTATTGAAAAATTATTTTCTATTAGATTAATTAAAATTTTTAAAATTCATTCAAATTTATATGGATGAATTATAATTCACATTAATTTGTAAAACTAACTATAACTAAAAAATTCATTGAACTATTTAAAACAAACAGGTCCAACTTCAAAACCAAAAGCTTGATTTGATCTTCCATAATCCACAGGATAAAAATCTATTAATGGTAGATGATGTAAACGATTTGTTCTTACTTCTAGGAGTGTATGACTTTTAGAGTTTCCGGACTAGAATAAAAAATAAAAAAAATAGTTTTCTATTGTTATAAATATATTTATATTAAAATAATTTTTTATACCTTGCATCCGTCTATTAAAACCATTGGCTTAATAAATGTTCCATCATAAGTAATTTCAACTTCATTTTCACCCATTAATTTAATTGAATTATCGAATGTTCCTGTTTTACTATCATACCAGGCGACACTATTAATGCAATTTATTGTGAAATTTTGATAACCTTCTTTTGCTAACAAACGTAAGAATGTCATTTGTACTGATCCAATTGATTCGTATGTAAATTTAAACCCTCCTCTTAAATTTGAAAACCATTCTAAATTTTCGTTTTCTTTTCGCCATGGTATTGTTGGTATTTTAGAGCTGTGAATATCTGGATATATACATGTTTCACCTTCAGCTGTCATATTACAATAAACATAAATTGCATCATCTGGCATTCCTAAATTTGGATCAATCCAATACCAACCATCTTCGAATTTCGGATGAGCAAAGTATAAATCTTTACATGTTCTTGACGGATTCTCTCGTATTCCAATTGGCTTTCTAATACGATCTAATTCCTGCCTCATTGAGTAAATTGAACTGTACATATCAACAAATTTCGTGCCAATTTCATCCTTCCGTTTTTGATTTTTTCGCTTTGGTTTTGATGTTGTATAAGTATCTTCAATAGAAATTCCCATCAGTTCATTTATATTGTCTTTATAAGATATGTCCTCCTCGGTTAAATCACGACGACGACGTCTTCTTGCATCAGTTTCACCTTTTGTTATTGAACTCAATTGGATTAAAAGTTCTGGTGGCAAGAGTGGAGCTTCAGCCGGTAAGCCAGGAGGACCAGGTGGGCCAGCAGGACCTAAATCTCCTTTTCTACCAGCTTGTCCTTCTACACCTTTAGGGCCAATTGGACCTATTCCACCTGAAGAACCTTGTGGACCCTCATTTCCTTTTGGTCCAATCATACCCATTGGTCCAAAATCACCTTTTGGACCTTCTGGCCCCTGCGGACCTCTTAAACCTCGATCGCCCTTTTCACCTTGATCACCTTTTAAACCCACAAGTCCAAGTTCACCTCTGTGTCCTTTGAGCCCTCTCCTACCTCTATCTCCTTTTGTTCCTCTTGGACCAGTTTCACCGATTTTACCTGGTAACCCCTCTGGACCAGGTTTTCCAGGACTACCTACATCTCCAGCACTCCCTTGTGTTCCACGTTCTCCTCGATTTCCTAATAAATATTTGAATATTTTATCTTTTTATGCTGTTTTTTGTATAAGGTATTTAACATTACCTTGCGCTCCTGGTAAACCTTGAGGACCCGTTAAACCAATTGGACCCATCATTCCAGGTTGTCCTCTGTCTCCTTTTTCCCCTGTGGATCCCTGGCTTCCTTGAAGTCCAGCTGGACCCTCTGGTCCTTGTTTTCCAGGAGGTCCCGGTTCACCTAAAATAAAGTTAGTTTTGAAAAAAATAATTTTTTAAAAGTTTTACAAAAAATTTACCTTGTTTTCCCATTGGGCCATAATCCCCTGGGTGTCCTTGATCCCCAGGTTTCCCATCTTCACCTTCTGGACCTTGATCGCCTTTCGGACCCCGTATTCCTTGCTCTCCACGTTCTCCTGGAAAACCTCTTGGGCCCAATTCACCTTTGGGTCCCTCCGGTCCTGGGAAACCTGGTTTTCCCAGAGGTCCAGGTAATCCGGATTTCCCTTCTTCTCCTTTTGGACCTGCAGGACCTATTTGCCCTTCTCTTCCTGGAGGACCTAATGGTCCTGGTGGACCTGGTGGGCCAGTTTCACCCGTTTGACCTTCAAATATTTAGTTGGTATGATTAAAATGCTTTTTAATTTTTAATTTAATAAAGATTAATTCAATATTATTAAAAATTTACCTTGTGAACCAGGTTCTCCTTGTTTTCCACGAATTCCTACAGAACCTTTCGGACCTCTTCTCCCAGAATCTCCAGGGGGGCCAATTGCACCTACCAAACCTGGTGCTCCATCGTCACCTCTATCCCCTTTAATTCCAGGTGGGCCTGGTAGTCCTTGTGGCCCTGGATGCCCTGCTGGCCCAGGAGGTCCGTGTGCACCATCTTCACCTTTTATTCCTTGACGACCGATTTCCCCAGGTGGTCCTCTATCACCAGGTAAACCAGGTGGTCCAACTTCTCCTCTTAAACCCTGAGTTCCTTGTGATCCTTGAGGACCCTATTCATATGATTAAAATTATTTAAAATTTAACTTACAAGAATTATTGATTTTAATTCATTACAATTTCTCCTTGACTTCCTTTAAAACCCTTTTCACCTGGTGGTCCAGCTTCCCCTTTGTCACCATCTTCTCCTGGTGTACCAGTTGGACCTAATATCCAAATATTTTTAACATTTATTTTTTGAATTTTAGTAGAATAGTTTTTAATTAATTACCGGGAGGCCCAGTTAGTCCTCTTAAACCTGGCAATCCATCTCTTCCAGCTGGACCTAACAGTCCCTTATAACCAGGTTCACCCTTAGCGCCAGGTGATCCAGGTTTACCAATTTGTCCTAGTTTACCTTCTGGTCCGGGCAATCCTTCTTTGCCTGGTTCTCCAGTAGCACCTTTATCTCCTGGAACAC
This sequence comes from Dolichopus griseipennis, assembly GCA_963082915.1. Classification (NCBI taxonomy): domain Eukaryota; kingdom Metazoa; phylum Arthropoda; class Insecta; order Diptera; family Dolichopodidae; genus Dolichopus; species Dolichopus griseipennis. The sequence continues at coordinate 105,105,260 of OY720444.1, read as the reverse complement.
CTGGTAAGCCGAGAGGGCCTATGTCACCTTTCAGTCCCGGAAGTCCTGGCTGTCCTTGGTGACCCCTTTCTCCCGGAAAACCTGAAAGTCCAACTGGGCCCTGAGGACCAGGTAAACCTAAAGGTCCTGGAGGTCCAGATTGACCTTCCTTTCCAGACTCACCAGGATTTCCTGGTTCTCCTGGTAAACCGGGAAACCCTAAAGTTTTTAAAATTTAGTTTATGTTTAACGTATATTTTTAATGCAATTTACCGGGTATTCCAGGTTCACCAGGCGGACCTGCCTCTCCACTAGCTCCTCTCGGTCCGATCACGCCAGCTTCTCCAGGGATTCCTTGTTTTCCAGCTTCACCCTGGAATTTGTGTTGAGAGAAAATTAATATAATTTTGAAATATGATCAAATATTGCAATTCTGTTTTATTTTGCTTAACTTACAGGAGGTCCTCTTTCTCCCGGAGGACCAATTGCTCCATTTTTGCCTATTGGTCCTGGATTACCTGGCATTCCAATAAAACCACGGGGTCCTTCTGGACCTTGTGCACCACCTTCTCCTTGAGGTCCTGGAGATCCTGGCTGGCCTGTTTCTCCTTTTATTCCTGGAGTGCCATCATTTCCTCTTCTGCCTCTCGGTCCTCTAAAACCTCTAGGACCTGTTTCACCTCTTTCACCTAAATAAATTAAAATACCGATTACAATAATAATATTACTTTAAAATTTTTTATTTTCAAACCTTGTTGTCCAGTATTTCCTCGATCTCCTTTTAAACCAGCGGGTCCAGTAACACCGGTGGCACCTTTATCACCTTTTTCGCCTGAAGCACCTGGGTATCCTTGTAGACCAGAATTACCTTGTTTTCCTTTTTCACCGGCTTTTCCAACCATACCAGTTTCACCTAACAAATACAAAATTAGTACCTTTAGAACACAAATTTCATTTTAGAACTTTTACCTCTTGGGCCTTCAAAACCCTTTGGCCCTTCAGGGCCTTCAGAACCAGGGTTACCTGGTGCTCCAGCTGTACCTCTTTCACCGGGAAGTCCAGACTCCCCTTTTTCGCCATCTAAACCACGATCACCCCTATCGCCTTTGTCTCCGATTGGACCACGAGCTCCATCATCACCTTTCTGGCCTCTTCCACCAGGAAAACCCTGTGCACCTTGAACACCTGGGTTTCCTTGATGTCCTTTGGGTCCCATTTGGCCAGGATTTCCAGGAACGCCGGGAGTTCCATCTGCTCCTGGCAAACCCGGTAAACCAGGTTTTCCTGATGCACCTGAAGGACCTGGTGGACCAAGATTTCCTTGTGGACCTGGAGATCCAACAGGCCCTGTACTACCGGGTGAACCATGTGGTCCTAGAGGACCCGCAGGCCCTTCATTTCCTTTTTGTCCTGTTGGACCCTCATTTCCTAAAAAATTACATTATTATTGACATTTCCGGAAAGTTTTAGTATAAATTTTTTTTAAAGTTTTATATTTACCAGGTAAACCAGGGTTTCCTTGTCCACCAGGTAAGCCTCTTGGACCTGGGAATCCACGTGGACCCTAAAATTGTGTTATGAATTAGAAATTAACTTCAACTTGAAAATTATATAAATTACTAGTTCGCCAGGTAAACCTGGCATTCCCGGTGGTCCTTCTTCTCCTGGATGCCCTTCAATTCCTTGTTGACCTTTTTCCCCTTGCATTCCTGGACTCCCTCTGTGACCTATTCCATAACATTTATATATTTTTCTCAATTATATCTTAATGTTCATTTTACCTTTTTCGCCCATTAATCCAGTTGGCCCCATTGGACCTGGTTCTCCTTTATTTCCCGAAAATCCAATAGGACCACGTTCTCCATCTCGTCCAGCTCGTCCCCTTCGACCCTCTCGACCCATTGGCCCTATTAATCCTCTTATACCACGTGATCCCGGCTCTCCGACATCACCAGGTTCTCCTTTAGATCCTGGTTCTCCTGGAGGACCTGTGGGACCTGCAACACCAGTTAAACCTGCTGGACCATCGGCTCCTCTCATTGAAGTCTAAAAGAATAATTTTTTAGTATTTAATTTATATATTGTTATTGAATCAGTACCAAATGCTGTGATATTATTTGTCGCAGCGCTTCAGCATGCGCATCGGGACCCTTTTCATTCTGTTGTTGATTAATTGGTACGATAAATACATTTCCCTGTGGTCCAGGAGCTCCAGTCAAACCACCTAGTCCGTCTCTACCAGGTTCTCCTTTATCTCCCCGTTCCCCTGGGGGACCTGGTAAACCTGTGTATCCCCTTGGACCTGGATAACATAGCATGTTGCTTGAATCAGAACGTCGAGTATTTGTTCTGTTATTGATTTGACTAGTATTAATATCTTCATTCAACGAGTTAGAACCATCTAAACCTGACGAACTTAAAAAGTCATTGAATGAAACATTTGAATCGCTTTCGTTTTTTTGCTTTTTATCGTTTTTACTCTTCTTAGCAGCGTCAATATCCAGTGCATTAGAGCTTGTTCCACTTAAACCGAATTCGGCATTCAAATCATCAAAATCTATATCAAACAATTGATCTTCGCTGTTTTCAAAATTATCAGTACCCGCACCGTCAAAATTAAAATCTGACGATGCTCCAGCCCCAGAATTGTTAGGTGATCTAGAAGTATCACCATGTGACCATCCAGTCTGTGAACTTCCTGCGGAACTACTACCAGCGCTGCCAACATTGCCAGAAATGGAAAATCCTGATGACCCACTTCTTCCAGACGATCCAGATCCACCAGTGGTGGATGAGTACCCTGTTGACGATCCTCCGCCACTAGATGACGAAGATCCACTTAAATGAGGATCTGAACCCCAGCTGTGATGTGAATTGTAATCATATGAGCCGCTCGGTTGGTTTTCTCTGGCCGTATTACCGTTTAGATCAGTTCCATAAAATCGGCCAGTTGAGGTTTCAAATTCAGAATTACTTCCAGTCCGTCCTGCTGTACGAACCCAATCAACATTTATAGGGGAAAGTGTGGAGCTTAAATACGTATTGATATTTCTATTTTCATCGTCAAGTGATCCTCCAGAAGAACTGTAACTACTGCTACTACTTGTATATCTTCCACTTTGAATATTATCCGGAGGATAATTAGTTAAACAGTCCGGAGCATAATTTAAACACATTTCAAAACCAGCATCTGGCTTATCAACAATTGCCATCATTTGTACATCTCCGGTAAAGAAACCTTCATCCTCCGTTAATTGAGCACCGGTTAATATTAAACCATCTGTAGCTATGCTGGTTCCAATAGCTCTTTCTACACGGCGTGTCACTTGGTTATCGCAATCCAATATTAAAGTTGCAGAATTGCCTTTTACACTTAAACCAATTCTATGCCATCTATTATCTCTGATACCAATACCAAAATTTATTAAATTTTTATGATCAAAGGGTCCATCTAATTCTTGATATGTCATTTGAATTTGCGGTCCGATTGCTATTGATAAAACATCTTCACTTTCAGCTGAATAGATTGTAAAAACTGGAGACGATCTTGTAATAGTACCATTTGCTTTCAGTACTAGTAAAATTGAAAAATCCTCTGGAAAACCTCTTGAATAAACCGATGGTGTTCCAATTGTTAATATTGCTTGTTTTGTAATTGTGTAAGCTGGCGATGGATGAATTTGAAATGTATTTCTTTCATTTTCACACATACCATTTGTTGAACGAATGCCAGCTGGTAAATCTGGTATTCCAAACTCTCTTATAAGGTCAACGAAACCGGCTATAAATAATAAAAAAATATTCAATTTGATAACGTGTAATTGTTCCACTTTAAATAAAAAAAAAAATTAAAACAAAAATATTCTCTCAAAAAGTAAAATTTAACGGAGAGCAAAATTCTCTTTGTACATATCTTTGTACACTCTTCTTATCACATATAAATTTTAGCATTGTATTATGATAGGTCAGAATTTAGATCAAGCTACGAACGGCAGCGATAAGCGTGACTTTTATGACGTTTCAATTTAATTCAATGTAGAAATATTTTGAGAGGGTATCAACAAGAAATAAAAATTAATTAAAAACGAGGAAGAGTGTAGTAGAGTAGACTGTGTCAACTCTGGGATACCCGTATGACCGTAACATATACATAATATCATCCGGTTAATTACTTTTGGCAAAATTTCAAACATTCAGCTTTATTAGGTGTAGAGTAATGCTCATATAAAAGAAGGAGTTGTATGGCAGCAACTAGAACCCTTTGCAGTAGACCAACCAAATTTTGCAGTAACTTTGGCCATTACACTAAACTATTTTTGGCAAAATTTTAGACACCCAGCTTCATTTGGTGTAGTGTAATCCTCATATAAAAAAAGGAGTTGTATGGCAGCTACTCGAACCCTCAGCAGTAGACCAACTAAATTTTGCAGTAACTTTGGCCATTACACTAAACTATTTTTTGCAAAATTTCAGACACCCAGCTTCATCAGGTGTAGTGTAAAGCTCATATAAAAGAAGGAGTTGTATGGCAGCTACTCGAACCCTCTGCAGTAGACCAACCAAATTTTGCAGTAACTTTGGCCATTATACTAAACTACTTTTGGCAAAATTTCAGACACGCAGCTTCCATAGGTATAGAGTAATGCTCATATAAAATTATAAGTTGTATGGCAGGTACTCGAACCCGTGGACCAAAATGACTGAATTTCAAACTCGATTCCGTTTTTTGCATAAAAACTAATTTGTGAAAATTTCATAATCCTAGCTCCTTTACTTTTTGAGTTATCGTGATGACGGACGGACGGACAGACGGACGGACGGACATACATAGCTAAATCGATTTATTTTTCGATTCTGATCCGATCCATACACTTGAGTCTATATCTACCCCCCCTCCTTCTCTGCGTCACAAACGTAATGGCAAATTTATTATACCCTTGGACTATATAGTCATACGGGTATAAAAATTTATTAGAAAAATATTTTTAATTGAGACAATTTTTTTTTTTCATTATTACATGAATTACATTTATAGTCAGAATGAGTAATATAATATGGTTTCATAAAAATGTCATTGAACTTGTCTAGAAATTATTAGAAAAAAATCCCGCGCATTTTAATTTTATAAACAACATGTGCTACAATATGATTAAATTTTATCGCATTTTAAAAAGAAAATAAAATACTATTTTATTTTTAAATCTTTAGTATTAGGAGTATCTTAGTAGCATTTAAAACATTGTTATATAAATAACTTATATGTTTTTGGTTATATAAAAATTTTTAAATAATGAAATTTAGAGTCCTCTGGTTCAAATTTCCAAAGTAAATGGACTTTAGAAAAAAAGAGGACATTATAAAAAAATAATTCAGAGGGCAAATTAAATTCAACATGAACTTCACTTTTGTCCACCAGAAAGAGTTTAAAAATTAAATAAATTTTGGATAATATACTCATGAAAATTATTCTTTTAGTTTTTGATTCAACTTTTTTCAAGTTTCTAACTTAAAAGCATTTAAAAGATTTAGAAGGTAAAAGTTTTGCATAATGGTAAATTAAAATACCGTAATGCAAAAATATATTTTTTCCACATTTTAATAAGGCTTATAAAAGAAGCTGCCATCTAGTATTTCGGGATTGGAGATATATCTAATAGAACTTGTGCTATAGCAGTTTAAATAAATACGGACTCTTTTGAACTTTTGGGGGCCTGTAACTTTGTAACAACAGAGAGTATACAAAAAAAATTCTTCATCAAACTCATGGTATAGAAGTTTTGTAAACCCCAGAAGGACAGGCGAATAGACTGAACAAATGAAACAATATGGGCACTTTTTTAAAGTTTTTTGACAGTTACATTTTTTAAAAACTGAATAAGGCAATTCCTTATAATCTCTTCTTAATTCTTAATATATTTTAAATGATATTATGTTATACTCGTATTATGTCATTATTAGGAACCTGTATAGTTATTCTAAAACCCAGGAAAAAATAATTAAACTTAATTTTGTAGTTAAGACATTTACACAATATGAAATATTAATTATAAATGGCTGACTGACAATAAAATTAGCGACATAACCTCAATTTCTATCATAAAGTGCAATTTGGGCAAAATACATAATTACATAATTTTAATGAACTTACCATCATTTGGGTCAGCTGCTAAAATTGTTGTTAATCCAAATTGTAAAAGAAAAATTATTTGTAAACATGTGTATGTCAACAAATATGTCGACATGGTAGGCATTTTTAATTTCCATTTAGTTTTAAAATTATATTCATTATTAAATTCACTATTATAGAGTAAAATTTTTAAAGATTTAAACATTTCACATTTATAAGGCAATTTTTTTTTTGTGTTTCATTTATTGATTTTTTCTATGTATACTTTTTATTTTGCAAATTTTTGTAATAATTTTTTTTTTTAAATGTTATAATAAATTTGAAAAAATTGGAAAACTGAAATAAAATTTTAAATTTAAAACATTTTAAAAACATTTAAATAGCTTTATATAATATTTATAATTTTTAACCAAATATAAATTCAATTTTTTTTATAATTGGTTGCTATTTATGATTTAAATTTTTTTAAATTATTAAAAAATTAACTAAATTTAAATTAATGGTAATATTGAATTTGATAAAAATTTTACATATTAGAATATTGTTTGTAAAATCAAATATAGAAGGCTTTTTCAGAAATTGTCATGAAGAAATCATAACTCAACACAGTTACTAATTCGCTATTGTGACTTTTTTAAAATTTTTGGTATTCCAAATAGTCGTAATTTGATATTTATAAAATGGTCACAAAGTACTCATAAGATGGCATTATTTAAAAAGATTATCAAAAATATTTGATTCGATATTTTTTTTATTAATTATAAATTTTTTCATAAAACTTAAAAAATTGAAAATTAAAATTAAAAATTCATATAATTGACATTTTAGTAAAGTTTTACAATTTGAATTTTAAGTACACCTGATTCAATTTATTTAACCACACTCAAACTGCCGAATGCCGATAGTCATAAGAAAACGCATGAAGATTATGATTAAAAAATATAAAAGGTTCTGAAATAGGGCTGTTATTTCGATATTTGTAATTAGTGGTTTATTAAAAGTTAAATAATTGGTCTGCATACAAAAATATGCAAAATTTCGAATATTTTTAATATAGACATAAAAAATCAAAAATTATTCATCATTTAAGGCGTATGTTCCCAAAAGGAGACATCAGCAAAAAATGTTGACGTACATTTTGTTTCAATAATATATTGAATATATAAATCTGCTCTATTCAGTAGTCGTAATAGTGAAAACTTTTATGTTACACAATAACTATAAACATTTACTAATTAAATAAGATGGAAGACCGTTCGTAACTCAGTTAAAACCTAGTGTACGCTTTACTACAAAATTAAAAATCACACTTTACAAAAGAAAATTAGTGAGTTTCAAATAAGGCAGTAAAGAATATAAAAAATTCGCAATAGGTAAAATATTTTGACTAAATACAGATAATTAGAACGTAAAATATAATCGAATTGACTTTCACTACTTTCCTTTCTAGATAATTTAGATAATAATTTGAAAAAAGTCAGTTTTAAAGCATCTATTTATTTATTTATAGTCCTCTACCAAATACAATGTGGTAATTGAGTAAATCTGCCTTTCCTTTCCAGGTGTGGCAACTAAATTTATTTTATATTATGATATAAACTATTACGACACCAATTATAAATTAAATTTTTTTATTAGATATGTTCTGACCAGAATTTGAACAAGATTGAAAACCCGCCACTTTAACCATTGAACTATATGTCAGATAATTTTAAACAATAAAATCAATAAAATTGTCTTATAAAATAATTTAATTCCTTTTTTTTTATAAATAAATTCATTAAAATTCTACAATTTGGCAAAATTATTTCAAAAAAACTTTTATAATATTTTTTTCAAATTATACAGTTATTCAAAAATAAGGTCAAATTATAACTGTATATGTATGTATATTATCAATCTGTTCTTCAATAAAAAAATTATTAAACCAAAAAAAATTTTCACTACACACTAAATTCGAAATTAATTTCCAATCCAAAGATAACGGAACTTAAAAAAAATTGATAGTTCAAGCAACACCAACAATCACCAAAACAAGCACAAACAAAAGTCAAAAATTGAGAACCAAGAATCTAATAAAATAAACCACAACAACAACAACAAAAAAAAAACAAATATTATTTCATAGACAATTTGAGTTTTTTTGACAGCTGACACAGTAATTGAACTCTTTTTTTTTTTTTTTTTTTTATAAAAAAAGTCAAAAAATGAATTGAGAGACAATTAGAGAATTTTGGTTGATAAACTTAATGACCTTTAAGAGGAAGTTGCAAGTTTTTATCTCGTTTAACACTTTCAAAAATTGAAATTTTGGTTACTTTTTCAATGAAATTATTTAAAAATTAAGAAAAATTATTAATGAATTTTATTTAAAAATTTTTTTTTAAATATTTTTAATTCAATTCAACATTTTTTTAATAAAAATAATATTATTTTGCATAATTTAATTGATTTTTGAAAATTTTAAAACACTTTTTGCACGTTTTTCTTGTAATTTTAATTTTTCAACGTGTACCGTTGAATAAAATTGGGTATTCAGATATAAATTTAAATAAATTTTAAATAAATTTTCATTTATATTTTCATTTTTTATATATTTTCTTTATTAAATTTATTAATTAAATAATTAATTATATTTAAATTATATAAAATAATTACAGCAAAAAAAAAAATTAAATGTGGAAAAATAAAGCTATTAATTTAATCACAATACATTTACGCAATTTCAAATGAAGTACGACTTAAACGATGAACGGATTTTAAACAACTGACTGAGATTAATTTGAAATAGGAGAAGAATTTAGTTCCGTTTAGAATTAAAAGAATAATAGATAAGAATTTTGTTCATTTAACTTAAGTTCATTTTCAATTTAAAGTTGTACACGCACAATTAAAGTGTTTCATTAGTTTTTAATTACTTTTGCATATTTTAAGGCAATTCTGTTAATTAGTGTCAAATTTTTTAAACATTTGGTTTAATTATTAAATACGATATTGTGGGTATAAGCAAATGTTAATTTATACTTTTTTTTTTATATATAAAATGCTGGCTTAAAAATCGAGAAATTTATAAAGACCATCTATATAAGAATTTTTTTTATTTTATATTTTATTTTATTTTTTTTAATCATCTTGTAAATTTGACTTACGGTTTCTCCACAAGATTCATTTAGTTTTTTAGAACGCAAAGATTTGATAAAAATTAGTTTAAAGTATAAATTTTATTAATATGATACAATAAATGTGTTAAAGGAGTCGGGGGACTTCCTAAAGAAGAAGCAATTTCGAAGAATTAACCAAATCTTTATTTTTAGTATTGATTAAGTTTTAAATAAACAATATTTTTCAAAATTTCCTGAAAATTTCATAAAAAATAAAATAAAATACAAAATTTGTTTTGTATGCAATTGTTTTTATTCTTTGTATATTAATGTGCATTTTGTAGTGAAATGTTTAGATTTGGTATTTACTAAAGTTTAAGGTGTACCAGGATCACCTGGAGCACCTTGTGGTCCTAGTGGACCTTGTGGACCTTGTGGACCTATTGGTCCTGTTACACCTGGGTCTCCTATTGAAATAAAATTCAGAAAATTTTAACATTAATAAAATAATATTCCAAACAATTTAATCCAAAAAACTTTTACCTGGTGGACCTTGAGGTCCGATCGGGCCAACTGGTCCTTGTGCACCTTTTGCACCTGTATCACCTATAATAAATTATATTCAATTATAATTAAAACTTGTTTAAACTTTTTCTTAAAAAAAATATTTTTTACCTGCCAATCCTGGTGGACCTTGTGCACCAATTGAACCTTTTATTCCGGGATCACCAGGGCTTCCTGGTATACCAGCTGTTCCTGAAACTCCGGCTGTACCACTTTGACCTGGATCACCAGGTGCACCTATAGCACCTTTAACACCTTTTGTGCCTGGAGTTCCTGAAATACCTTTTGCCCCGACATTCGGTTGACAATAACAATCAGAATATTGTGGTTGGGGTTGTGGGTTGTGATGAGATTGTTGAGAAACTGAAAAACTTGGAATAAAACTAAAAAGTGAAGGACCTCCGTCGGTTTTTACGCCGCCGGAATCAGAATGTTCTGATCCTCTATTACCGAAGATACTACGTTCCTCCGCAACATCATTTTTTTGATGAGTGTCGTTAGCAAATGAAATGCTAATAATAGAAAGCAGTACTATTACGATCAATTTCATTTTGAATAATACGTCTTGTCTGAAACCTTCATTTTGTTTTTATACCAAAATTTCATTTAGTTTAAATTTGTTTCGACTCCGGTTTTTTGTTTTTTTTTTTTTTAAAATAAGTTTATTTCGAAAATTGAGAAAGAGAGAATGTGTAACGGTTCTTCTAATATTTCTATCATGGGAAAAAAGTAATCTATGCTTTTAGTTTCCGAGTGGTAAAGAATTATGTGAAATAGTTTCTTATTCGAATTAAAGAATACAATTTTTAAATGTGAATTAAATCTATGAAATATTATTTATTTATGATAAGCTTTTATAATTTGTTGTATAATAAATTATGACAGATTCTTCATAGAGTTGCACTTAAAATATTTAAGTTTTTGACAGAAAAATTATCAAATTTTATAGTATTATTTATTTTATTAAATATATAACATTAAAATTTAGTAAATTTGTCCATTAATTTCTAGTATTTTTTACAATTTTTTTTCTGTGGGAACTGCATAGGTTCAAGGTCGAATATTTTAAAAATTGTGGAATTTTATACTTTGGGTTTATTAAAGAAAGAGCAGACTATATCTTCGCCAAGTTTTAACTGAATTAAAATCTTAATTTTTCTATTCTCTTATATTATTAAAACGCGTTTGACGTTTCAAATGACAACCCTTTGACGTTGCTAACCACTTTCTCCACATGACTACTTTTCTATACATATGCTGTTACATAAAACGAACTGAAAGTCGAATTGTTTTACCGGATTTAGTGTTAACTTGTGGAGTAAGTGTTCAAGTTTCTGACGTTACATTTTTATTTATGACTAAGGAAACAAAAGTTAAAAAAAACTCAAAAGTAAAAGCTAATTGTACCCGTATGACTATTAAAGGGTATACTAAATTTGCCATTACGTTTGTGACGCAGAGAAGAAGGGTGTGTAGATATAGCCTCAAGGACAGGGATCGTATCAGAACCCGAAAATAAATCGATTTAGCTACGTATATCCGCCCGTCAGTCTACTCTAATACATTCCTACTCGTTATACCCGCATGACTATATAGTCCAAGGGTATAATAAATTTGCCATTACGTTTGTAACGCAGAGAAGGAGGGGAGGTAGATATAGACTCAAGTGTATGGATCGGATCAGAATCGAAAAATAAATCGATTTAGCCATGTATGTCCGTCCGTCCGTCCGTCCTTCCGTCCGTCCGTCCTTCCGTCCGTCCGTCCGTCCGTCCGTCATCACGATAACTCAAAAAGTAAAGGAGCTAGGATTATGAAATTTTCACAAATTCGTTTTTATGCAAAAAACGGAATCGAGTTTGAAATTCAGCCATTTTGGTCCACGGGTTCGAGTACCTGCCATACAACTTATAATTTTATATGAGCATTACTCTATACCTATGGAAGCTGCGTGTCTGAAATTTTGCCAAAAGTAGTTTAGTATAATGGCCAAAGTTACTGCAAAATTTGGTTGGTCTACTGCAGAGGGTTCGAGTAGCTGCCATACAACTCCTTCTTTTATATGAGCTTTACACTACACCTGATGAAGCTGGGTGTCTGAAATTTTGCAAAAAATAGTTTAGTGTAATGGCCAAAGTTACTGCAAAATTTAGTTGGTCTACTGCTGAGGGTTCGAGTAGCTGCCATACAACTCCTTCTTTTATATGAGGATTATACTACACCAAATGAAGCTGGGTGTCTGAAATTTTCCCAAAAATAGTTTAGTGTAATGGCCAAAGTTACTGCAAAATTTGGTTGGTCTACTGCAAAGGGTTCGAGTAGCTGCCATACAACTCCTTCTTTTATATGAGCATTACTCTACACCTAATAAAGCTGAATGTTTGAAATTTTGCCAAAAGTAATTAAGCGGATGATATAATGTATATGTTACGGTTATACGGGTATCCCAGAGTTGACACAGTCTACTCTACTACACTCTTCCTCGTTTTTGTATAAAATTACAAATAAGCAACTAATAATAAAAAGTCAACTATTCTGTACTATTATTAGTAACGCGTGTATCATGTCGTAATCATTTATATGAACACCTTCAAATACAATATTAATTTTTAATAGATTTTATTAGTTTCTTCTAAAATAACTATTCTCATGTTTTCTTTATTTCTACTTTGTTTGTTTAATTTGTAATAATAAAAGTTTTTTAGAATTTGCATTAAAATTAAAATAAAAAACAAAATAAATTTTATATATAAGAAGGACAAGCCTTTTTTTCCCCAAAATTATAATTTTAACATAAAACAAATATTTTCAAAGCTTTTAACAATATTATCTCAATTCTTTTTTCTTTTATTATTTCTTCTCTTCTTTTATTCATTCTTCCTTTTCATTTTAATTTTTAATAAATTTTATTTAAAAAAAAACCAAAATTAGCATTTAAACAAAAAAAATATTTTGTGTAAAATAAAACTATATCATAAGTTTCGTATAATGTTCTTCATTTATTTTTATTACATCAAATTAAATATTTTCATTTAGAGCTAAGGCAAAAATTACACACCAAATGGTGGGGTGATCATGTGAATATTGTTTTTTTTAAATTAGGATAATCACCCATGGTGGTGAAATGGTTAAAAAATAAAATTCTTTTATTTTTTTTTTTTTTTTTCTTTTTTTTTAATTTTTAAGGAATGGCTTTCTTTTATAACCTGTTACATATATTCGGAATATGGACTTATTATAAATTAATTGACCGTATATTATAATTGATTTGAGCTCATTGAACTTAATTAGACCAGTTTTCTTTTTGTGACAATATACTAAGTTAGTATTGAATTAATTTTAAAGTTCTTAAAATCAATAAAAAAAATTAAATAACTGTTTTATTTTTATTACTTTGACCGTTACTAAATTTGATATTGTGAATTAGGAATTTAATAACAAAGAAATAAATTCACATTTTTAACTTGTCATCTGTTTGATGCCTGTTTATTACTATAATAATAATTTTTAATTTATTTAAAAATTATAAAAATTCCGTAAGCTAAGTTTATATTTGGTACAAACACAACTACATTCAACCAAAAAATGTATAGAATATTTTAACGTAAAACAAAGAATTTTGAAATTTGGAAACGTTAAAATTTAAAAAATTTCGAAAAAGAGTTGCCATTTTAAATTAAAATTCATCTATGATTGAATTTAGAATAAGGGTGCAAATTGGCAGATTAGAAAAGATCTGACGCATTTCGTCCTTTTTCAATTTTTTAATTAGAGAATGTTTAGAGTTTTTTTTTTATTATTTTGACTGTTTTGTAATTTGGAGTTAACCTATAAATTCAATTTGATTAAAAACCACATGTACTCAAGTGATTTGAATGATTGGTTCATTATTTATTTCTAAAGCAACTACGACGCTCAAAATTGCATGTGCAAAACTTGGAATCAGAATATTGTATTGAACACTTATGCTTGTTACTGGACCTAAAGCAAAACCCCCCTTATCTATCCTAAGTTATTTGGTAAGGGTTTAGAAGAAGAAGAAGAGAACTGATAAATAATTTAATTCAATATTAAAAGGAAAATTTAATTTATATTTCAAAAATTTACTTAAATCAATATTACAAATATAAATCATACATATAAAAATATAAATCTTAAAAATTAAAAACCCCCCTTACAATCACAACGTAGTCATACTTTAGTTTCGGTTTCTTTTCTATATTCATCACCACATTCTTTGGTTGGATCTTTTGGATCAGGATGTTTAAATGAATTAATTTTCTCATTAACAATATCTTCAATTGAATCGGTATGTCTTTGTATATGTTTATTGTCCTGTATATTTTCTTTGTTATAAACATCAACATCAACATCACCATCAGCATCAATCTTTTCTTTCTTTATGGATATAATACTATATTTATCTATACATTTACGTAATGAAACAATTTTCCATTTGTCTTCTGTAGGATCAGGATTAACATCAGCATCAGTATTATTTGATTTATTTTGACATTCATTAATTGTTTTAAATTCACAATAATTATAAAATGTAAAATATTCTTCACCATTATAACCACATATTGGATTAAACATTGAATTATTGTTTTTATTATTGGATTTTCTATTTTCATCATCATCATCATCATCATTGGTGACATCAATAGAACTTTTACGACAGTCATTAGTTTTAATAAGAGGCATATTACGTTTCGGGAATAACCATACAATTTGTATGCTATTTTGATTTTTTTTATTTCCATTGTCTACTGGTTTTAATATCGTTTCTACTAAATCTTCTTGATTATTATTCTTTTTCTCAATCATGTCATGGTTCACCTTTGATATTTGAATTTCTGGTGAAATCTGTTTTGGTGGTTGTAATAAATCTTCTTGTTTAATTAAATCTGTAATTATATTTATTTTTAAGAAATGAATTAAATGTAAAATTAAATACAAGTTATTATTTAATGATAATTTAGAAGTTGATAACTTTAAGTTATTGCTCGGTTCTAAAAACAGATGTCCATCACAGCTAGGCTTTTTTTTTTATTCCTTTTTCACTCCTTTAAGGAGTATAAGGGCATTCACCAAGTTTAGGCTTCAGTTTCTTTAATCATAATATTCACTAAGCCGTTGATTACTCGGCTGTAGCTTTTGTATAAAGTTATGAAATATTAATGCACAAATGCTAACTTTCTGCGCTATCTATGATCTTACACAAGAATTATTTATATATTTTTATTAAATCTTATTTTATATTACGATATAATTATACAATTTTACGATTTTTTTTTATTAGATATGATCTGACCTGGGTTTGAACCCGAGACCTTCCACATGAAAGGCGGCGTCTTTACCACTACGCTATTGGTCAGATGCTTAGGAAGGATATAATTCTCAAGATAGAACACTAAACAATTAATTAGGTGTTATAATTCGAAATTTTAGAATTTATTTTACCGAATAGTAACAAATTATAACTCGAGATACCAACTCTTCAAATATGAAGGAATAAGTTCAAAATATTTTCTTACCTGATGATGCACCCTCTAAACTTTCTGCAGACACTGTTGTTGTCTGTGATTCTAAATTAGAATCATCATCGGGCTTTTCGATAATTTTAACCCATTGAGATGTTTGAACTGATTCTGAATGTGTTGAATCCTCTGATGGATATAAAATTGCTGTATTTCTTTTGTTACGTATTTCATTGAACACTTCTGAACTAATTAAATTCTTTGACCATACTGTAGTAATGGTTATTAATGATACTATAATTAAAATAATATATAAAATTGTTTTAAAATTATTTGAATATTTTTAAAAACAGCTTTAAAAAAGAATTAAAAAATAAAAATTTTTATTACTAGTACAAAATATATTTAAAAATATGGAATGCATCTTATTGCAACTGAAATTTAAAGTTCTCTGATTGAAATTTAAAACTTTAAAAGTCTTATATATAAAAAATTGAAAGATATTTCGGTACAGTTTTTGTTTTAAAGAACTGGATTTTTAATTTTTTTAAATATTCTGTACCTTATGGGATCGTATTCTTCAAAAATGAAAAAAAATTTATTAAACAACAACAAAAAAACTTAAGAAAACAGGAAAGAAAGAAGTAAAAGTTTAATAATTTTTAATCCTTTAAGAGTATTACCCTCTGAGATTAAAACTGAAACTTGTTCTCTCTGTTATGATAAAAAAAAAAAAAAAGTTCTCTTAAGTTGAATAACATTTTCTTGGTAGAGGAGGCACTTTTTTTGTGTTTTTTTTTTATTTTTGGGAAGTTTCTTAATTTTTAATTTGGTGCTATAAATAGGAGGTATAAATATAAATTTTTATTAAGATTTTTAAAACTTCATACAGTAAAATATAATTTATAAAATATGGGTCATTTGATTTACTTTATATAGAAAACGCATTTTTAATTACACGATAAGATTTCGATAAAGAGTCCCTAAAAAATTATTAGCTATTTGGTTAGTTGGTTAGTGATTACAATAGGGCTCTGTTTATTGATATAATACTCTAGCTTCTAGAGCTTCTAGAGTTTATGTAAACATACTGTTTTAATATAGTGCAAATCGTTGAGGTATTCTTTTCTCAGATTCTCGCCTCAGATATAGTAATGTATTCTTCTGCTTTTTCGCTTTGGAGGTTTTTCAAAAATGCGGAAACTCATAAATATGAAAGACTTTTTTAAAAGTATTGTGACGTGTGTAGATTTTACTAGCTTTTTCAATTATATTCAAAGGTAATTAAACTCCAATTTTGTTTTAGTTTTCTATTCTTTACCACCTTCGGTCCACTGTTTCAGAAATGTCAACCACTTGCCTCAGAAGTGTTAAATATTTTATAATATTACAAAAACTTTTGCGAAGGAAATGTTTGAAAAGGGACCAGTGTCTTACAAATTTAGCTGCTACTTGTTTTGAGGTTAGTTGCCATCTTATTTTTGCCCCAAGCTTTTTGAAGCCTTTAATGTCCCAAAAGATAATTCGAAACTATATAATACGTCATTATATCTCTCAGTTAAGTTGAAAAATGATCTAATGCACGTCAGATGTGATCAATATACCGAAAGTAAATACTTTTTTTTTATCCTGAGGAATCATTAATATGATAGGTCCCTTAAGTATGAGAAGAATTTTTTATTTACTTTTGATACTTAAATAATACAACAATAGTTCCGAAACTTTAAAAACTTAAAATTTCGCAACTTGCCGTTCCTTTCCAAAATCTAAGGTTCCCTTGGAAACTATCTGGAAAAATTCGTGGATTCTTAAATTAATTCCAGTGTAGTAGAATAGTGTAGTTCTACTAATTTTAACTGTATTATTCTTCTCGATTCTTATATTTCTTAATTTAACCTATCAATTCATCAATCATAGAATAAAATTCACACGACATTTACTAATTTCCATAAAATCAAATACAAAACAATCAATAAAAGAAATGTCTATGTATAAATTTGAAAAATACTAAACAAAATATACTGAAGCGAATCGCTTAACAAAATTGTATAAAAGATGAGCAGATTTAAAGCTTTCAACATTAGCGTAAAAAATGCGTCTGAGTATTCTTCTAATCACTTTGTTCTGTATGTTTAAAAATCGTTAGAAAAATATTTTTATAGTTTTTTTTTTTTTTAATTTTAATTCCATTAAATTTTTAATTTTCTGTATAGGCTTTTTAAGCACTGCTTATTCAGAAGATGTTAAAAGCGAATCAAATTCTGCCACAAATGATAATGTCATAAATCAAGTATTACCAGGAGAAGTAATCGTTCCTTCGAATGATGAAGTAACATCCAGAGATGGAGGTGATCCTGATGATGAACATGATAGTGACTTAGTTGGTAAAAAAAATGGACCTACAATTCGTGGACCAGCTAATCATCAACTAAGACAAAATGTACAAAATAATAAAGTTAATTTACTATCTGGTAAATATATAAATTGTGTATGTGCTCCCGGCATACCAGGACCAGATGGAGATCCAGGTTTTCCAGGTTTACCTGGCGATCTAGGCGATAAAGGTGTACAAGGAGCTCCAGGAACAGTAGGTCCAGCTGGTATTGCTGGCACTGCAGGTACTCAGGGACCCAAAGGTAAATGAATTCACTAATAGGCTTTTTTTTTTCGAATTTTAATATTTTATATTACCTATTGTTTGATTTAAAAGGTGTTCGAGGACCAACTGGGGATCCAGGATTAGTAGGTGCTTCAGGTTTAGCCGGGCCAACCGGACCAATAGGCGATCCAGGTATTACAGGTCCCGTTGGACCTCCTGGTGTCACAGGTAAAAAATTTTAAATTAACTTATGAAAAAAAATTAAATTTATAATAAATTTCCCTTTAGGACCAACTGGTGCTACGGGACCACAAGGTTTCCCAGGTTTACAAGGACTCCCTGGAATTCCTGGTGTTAAAGGTCAATCAACCCAGGCAACGGGATAAGAAAAAAAAAGTTTAATAGAAAAATAAAAGAAAAATTTAAAAAAAAAATTCAGAGTGTTTTTATTTAAAATTAAACTGTGGAATACTTTGGAATAGGTTAATGAAAGTGTTAATAATAATCCTATTTGGTTTATTGAGATCCGAGTTGTTCAAATTATATATTCTCCCGTAATTCTAGTTTCATTTGAATAGCAGGATTTACTTAATATGAATTTTAGGTTATTCATTATACTTTTAGTGACTTATTTATCCAGATGCATGGATTCATATTATATTCGTGTTATTAGAATTGACCCTAATGAACTCCTCATACAATTTATAATTGGAAAAAATACAAAAATAGAAAATATAATTGCTTTTAAAGTTATATGAATCAAATAAATCTAAAATACTTTTGTCATGGGTTCTAATTTCATTTTGAATGATTCATCATGCCATCTCTTTCTAACTTCTATTTCAGTTACAATATAATTCTTTGATCAGCTGATTGTTTCAGGTTTTTGAAGTTTTTTCTCAAGTAAAAATATGGGGATCCTTTGCAGCCTTCTTCTCCAAATTTTTGCATGAATTTTTAATATGAAAAAACATATTTTGTTATAAAATTTAAACACAATTTTACATTTAATTCTCTTTAGAATGTTGATTTCTATTTATATCTTTTTCTATTATTTTCGAATTTTTCAATTTTGGTGAAAAAGTTTTGATTATATTTTAAATTTTGTTAAATTAAGCAAATAGAAGAAAATTGATTTCATTTTACAAAGCAATTTTAATTAATTTACTAAGAATTCTATTTATATTTCAAATTTTAAGTAATGTGTAGATTTATATATAGGTGTGTTTAAATTTTTGAGATTCTTTGATTTTGATATACAGGACTATAGTGTGCAGGACTTCAACACTTCAGATCATATTTGTGGAATTGACTTAAGAAAGCAAAAAGTATAATTTTAAATTATAAATTAAAATAATGCTGTTAGGTAACAAAAAAATAGGTGGTACATCTAGAAGTATCTCTATTACCCTTTCGATCTACGTTTTTATTTTAAATTAATATCGAAAAGACTAATAAGAAAATATTTAAAATATGCAATAGGATTTAAGAGAAGATTTTTGAGTCAAGGAGAAATGTCAGTCCATATTTTACATGCAAAAAAAACAACAACAAATTCTGTCAAAAATCTCTCAGTTAATCCTTTGGTCTTCCAGTTGAAAATCATTTTAATGTTGTAATTATAGAGACCACGTTGCGTGTAAAAATTTGAAATATGAAAACTTATGATATAGCAATCTTTCGTTTATAAAAATCTAATATTAAAGGCTGGGTGTCACAGTAGTTGAAGTGCCGATGGTTTATTCAAGTATTCTGGCTCCGAATCCTAGTATAATTTAATAAAACCCTGGTCTGTTTTCCGACTCGATTCAGCTACAATCCGCCATTGTCTTAAAATTAATGGCATAATCAATAATTAAAAATTATATATCTCTAATTAAAAGTATAAATACGTAATTATAAACAAATAATTTAATTGAATAATATAATTCGCAGATACAGAAATACTGAAAAAAAAACTGTTTTTTAAACTCAATTTTTCAAAATTAAAATCTTAAATCTTCGATAACCCAACATTGTACTGGATATCAAATATTTTTAAACGAAAAGTGTCCGAATTTTACTGGATTCTGTACTAGGTACTAGGAATATTCATATTTTAAATAATAATTTTGTTTTGGAATAGAATTAAAATACCAGAGTAACAAAAAATATATTAAATATAAAAAAAAGCAATTGATTTGAGCTAAAAAAGAAAAATTTCATTTACCATTTTTCATTCTAAATAAATTTCAAAAAGAATTGAGGTCAAATGCAATTATAATTTTTTTGGAAATATAAGGAAAACAATTTAATAGTTTTTTATTTAGAAAATTAAGTTTAATGAATATGGGAATAGTTATTTTTGAATTAAATTTGTTCAGTTTTGTTCTTTTGTTTGGAATTTTTTCATTTCATTTTTGCAGGCACTTAAAATCAATGACGCAATTGTACTGTTGTTAATCGGAATTTAAAATTTTATCGCAGAATAAAAACTGAACAAAAATCATTGTCCTTCGAAACTTTATTTTTAAAATTTTTTTTTAATTTGTGCGTCATTGGACTTTCTTTATTTAGAAATTTGGTCAGCTCTAATGAATAACACTCCTCCATATATAGATCAATTAAAATTTCTAAAATTAACTTGAGTTTAATTAAAAAAAAAATTCTACTTAATATCTATTTTAAGATGTCGAACAATGTCTACTAAAAATCGATTTTACCCACCCCTGTTTTTTAAATGTTATTTATTACTTTCCAATTTATCTTATAATCAACACTCGGTACTAAAAAAGTTTTTATCACTTAACCGTTAAAAAACAACTGAAGATTTATATTTTCGAATCAAGATAACGGTTAAACAATCGAAAATGTTTTGAAACGGATTTATACAAATTTAGTTGTTCAGGGATGTAATTAACGATTATTTTTATTGTCTGTGATAATAATCGAAAAATAATTGAAACAAAAATAATTTGTACTTAGCTTTTTGTTTATTATTTTTTTAGAATAAAATTAATTTGGAAATATTGTGATATAATTTCTTCGATTTGAATTTTGATTTCTTAAATATCGATTTAAATCGATTAATTGGTAAAATCTTCTTTTGCCATTCCATGAATTTTTATTACCGCCACTATTGCGTCTTTGATTTTGTGGTTGGGCTTGTTTATAACGTAATTGTTGTTGACTTGTTTTAACGCGATTACGATTATTTGCAATATTTGGACTATAACGTGTCTTTTGATTTGATTTTCGTAAATTAAATCGTAAGTTATTTATAAATTGATTAAAATTCTGATTAAATATGTGAACATCATCATCATCATCTTCATCAACAAAATCATTGTTATCATCTACTCCAATAGTTATAAATTTATTGCCGGGACGATTTTCGCCAATACGAAATTCATCGTATTCAGGTATCTCTTCGGTAAATATAGCTTGTTCGTTTTCAGCTGGTTGATTTTCATTTGGGCGATTTTCATCTGGGCGATTTTCATTTGGACGATTTTCACCTGGTTGATTTTCATTTGGACGATTTTCATCTGGGCGATTTTCATTTGGGCGATTTGCATTTGGGCGGTTTTCATCTGGTTGACCTGGTATTATTTCGATTGGTACATTTTCTACTGGTTGATCTACTATTGGTGGATTTGGTAATGATTCAACAACCACTGGTGGGATTACTCCTGGTTGTTCTACTATTGGTGGGTTTGGTAATGGTTCAATAACCACTGGTGGATTTACTGCTGGTTGTTCTACTATTGGTGGATTTGGTAATGGTTCAACAACCACTGGTGGGATTACTTCTGGTTGTTCTACTATTGGTGGGTTTGGTAATGGTTCAATAACCACTGGTGGATTTACTGCTGGTTGTTCTACTATTGGTGGATTTGGTAATGGTTCAATAACCACTGGTGGATTTACTGCTGGTTGTTCTACTATTGGTGGATTTGGTAATGGTTCAATAACCACCGGTGGATTTGGTAATGGGTCAATGACCACAGGTGGGTTTACTGCTGGTTGTTCTACTATCGGTGGATTTGGTAAAGGTTCAATAACCACTGGTGGATTTGGTAATGGTTCAATGACCACAGGTGGGTTTACTGCTGGTTGTTCGACTATTGGTGGATTTGGTAGAGGTTCAATGATCACGGGTGCATTATTTCTACTGAAGCCCTTTTCACCAGGTGGACCAGGAAAACCAGTATCTCCTGGTATACCATCTATGCCAACTTGTCCTGTGGCACCTCGATTTCCTCTAGGACCAACAGAGCCAGACGGCCCGAGTATACCAGTAGGCCCTCTGGGGCCAGTTTCTCCCTTTGGCCCAATTATACCAGTTACTCCTGTTAGGCCTGGATCACCTTCTGCACCTTTAGCTCCTGGAAGTCCTTGAGGACCTTGAGGGCCATTAAATGGTCCCGTTGGGCCTGTATCACCTTTAAATTTATAAATAATATTTTTCTATACTCTTAAGATTTGAATAATTATCTATTTATTACCTTTAATTCCTATAGGTCCAGGTGATCCGGGTGAACCATTTGTACCAGGTCTTCCTGGTGGTGCTGGCGGACAATTGCATATACCAATAATTACTTGCCTTTTATTTCTGATTTCATTATTTTCATGGAAAGTAATTTTTTCTTTTATTTTAGGCTCAATATTTTGCAATTCAACGAAATATACATGTACCGTTATTAAATAACCTAAAAATATTTTAGAAAAAAATTTGAATTTTATGTGAATTTTATTAAAATGCTTTTTTTTTTTAGAAATGTTTGAAATTCGTACAAATTGTAATTAATAATGTTTTAAACGGCATCATAATACTTTCTGATCTGACATGTAAAATTAAACCAGATCCAATTTCAAGTGATCGCTTTTATAATAAGGGGAAAACACAACTGTATCAATCAAAAAATTGGGTAATAATGCTGACATTTAAAAATAACAAACTCTCATTAAAAGTTAAAATATTTAAAACGGAGTTCTTCTAGAAATAAAAAAAATATTTGGAACATTTTAAGCATGTGTTTTTAAAGCAAATCAATATTCAATCAAATTTAATAAAGAAAAAAAATAAAAATCGCAAAAATTTACCGTTTTATTTGTTTATATTTTTAATTTAACGATTTTTGTAATATTATTAGCAAATTTAAAGGTGTGTACTTCTCAGAGAAAGGGTTCAAAATACTTTGATGGGAAATTTTTAAGAAGATTTTTATAGAGCATCGCGATTTATTGTTTTTTTTAATTTAAAGAACAAGTTTTTTTTTGTATAGTATTTTTATTATTACTCTGAATAGCCATTATTATCTTATATTATTAAATTTCTTATTGAATTGGGTTTTTTTTTATATGTTAATGAATTTAAAATATTATTATGTTCTAGATTTTATAATTGGAATTTATTAAATTTAAATATTACTATTTAACTATTTTCAGTTTTTTATTTTTGAATTGGTAAAAATGTCAATGACTTTAAAAAGGGTAACAGTTTCAGGAAATGACTAACAATTTTTTTTTTAATTGCTCATAAATTTTTAAGTTTTAAGAGCTTTCGTATAATCAAAATGGAAAGTTGTCATGTGTTTGTACTGCCCCAATAATATTTTTTAATAGTTCTCCACTCGCCTGAACTGATTTACTCAATTCTTCAACAAAATGCAACAGATATATTGATTTATATGTATTCTGTCTCTTTAGGTGGTTCCATTAAATATGTTAAAATATTTTAGATTTAAAAAGTAGTCTTACATATTTATTAAGATAAAAAATTAATTTTGAAAAACAAAAATGATTTTGAAAATATTTTTTCTTTCTGAATGGACAATATCAGAGTTGCTTACCCTATTTGTATTTAAATAGAAAATTTTAGCAAAATTTAATACTTAAACAGCAGAAAATAGAAATGGTATTATTTTTGAAATTAAAGCTTTTGCTATAAAAGCAAAGTTTTTCTATAAATATTTATTTTATAGTTTTGTTATTTTCAAAATGAGAGCTGTCTTTTTACTTTTTGTAATTGGTAACATATTTTTTATTGCATAAAAACCGGAATTTAATTACAGCTATTGCAACTTTTTCAATTTTATTATTTTACTCTACTTCTCGTAGGTGCATCCAATGTATATGGGTTTGGTGAAATTGTCGTGAATACAAATAGTAATTCTCCTGGTATAGCAACGGGTGCTGATGGTAATGTAATAGGCATTTGTAATTGTCCAGCGCCCCCACCCGGTAGATCAGGTACTAATGGCGCGCCGGGTACTCCTGGTCCAATAGGACAGAAAGGTATAAAAAAGCATACGCATGATTTTGTAATTGAATTTCTAAAAAACAAATTTTGTTTTGTGTCGAAATTGCAGGTGAGAGTGGCATAACAGGTTTAACAGGATCACAAGGTTCATTAGGTTCAGCAGGAGCCAAAGGTGTTGTAGGTGATAGTGGTGCAGTAGGAGATACAGGAGCTCAAGGCACAACAGGTGTTTTGGGTCCCAGTGGTAATACTGGATCAACTGGTGATGTAGGTCCAATAGGATTAAAGGGAGTTCAAGGACCTGTAGGTACGATTGGCCGAACTGGTGTTCCAGGTGCAACTGGTTTGCCAGGTCCAAAAGGCGAAAAGGGCTTCAGTAGACCTTAAAGAAAAGTTTAAAAATAAAAATAATGAAAAAAAATTGGAAAATAAATTTTTTAAAAATGAACAATGAAAAATAATTTTAATTCCTTTTTTTATAAAATTACCCTTATTGATACTGCAATTTAAAGACTGAATATTAAAATTAATTATGTATTCGAATATAACAAATAATTTTTAAAAATTCGAAATTATAATTTGAAACATATTATTTTAAGATGTTTAAACCCTATTTGGGTTACCCTTCAAGGACAAAACTTATCCTTCTAAGGATGCTTAGACTTATTGAAATTCCACTTTACTTCAAAACATTTTTACAAGTATGCTACTTTTGTAGATATACGAAGTAGATTGGATAACTGTTTTTTAACTGTATTAAGACTGTTTTTAAAAAGTGATTCGTGCTAACTTTGAAACTCATTAGTTTTAATGCTCGGTTGAAAAAGTTAATATTAATCTTATAATTGAATTTCTGCTTTTACTCCATAACTGCATAGACATGTAGTACAAATCGGTTCGTATCATGTCAGTCACAGCTTGTGATGTGGTAGAAAGCTTTATATATAACAATTTATATTCCTGAGTGTTTTTTGTAATATTTATTTTAAATAATAAATCTTCAAAAATCAAAAATTAAATTTTAAGGCAAAAAAACTATTTATATGCTATAGTTATATTTATAAAAATAATGAACAATGGGCCGAGGGCTTTACAGCGTAAGAAATTCGGATTCAAAAATTTTTCTAATTTACGTTTCAAATTTGAAATGATATAAACGTCACTTAAGTTGCTAACGAAAGTTTTTGAATCCTTAACTGTCATTAAAAAAAATTAAACTTCAATTGTCAAAATATAAACTGTTAATATATTTTAGTGTAATCCAAATTAGAATTAACAATTAATTTACAAGCTATAAGGTTTCATTATTTTTGCAAAAGGTTTAATTTAATTTGAAAATATAAATGCTAATATCGAGTTTGAAACATTGAATGATAAAAGATTACTGTGAGATTTTGTATTTCTTTGAAATAGCAAGATTTTAAAGGTTACTTTTTTTATACCCAAGTTTTTTTATTTAATTTGGTTAGATTTACACCTTAATTTAAATTTTATGTAGAGTTCAAATTTGAAAATTTTTGAGTTAAGTTTTTTAAGATGAAAAAACTACATCTACTACTTAGGTTTAACTTAAATCTAAAATCAATTATCAGAAACCTAATTACTTTCAAGCCCCATATTAAATTACTTTTTATATTTATAATTTATGTATATTTCTAATATATATTTAGTTTTTATTTTTTTTTATTTTTTTTCTACTTTATTACTAGTATTAATACAAATCAGAAAAGAAAAATTTGGTTGAATGAACTTAAAAAAAAGATTCTTACATAATGTCAATTAATACCCGACGAGTTTTTTACTTAAAATATAGATGAGAAATTTTAGAAATATTTTTATAGAATAGACGAAAAAGATACAGAGTAAAAATATTACAAAATTTTAACTATAAAAGCACAAACTCTATCATAATTTTGAATCAATTCTTTTACAAAATGAAAGGTGTAATCTTCTTAATTTTGAGTGTTGGTAAAAAATTAACTAAAATATTTTTGAATCTATTTATTTTAATTTCAATTATTGTTTTAAATAGGTGTACCTTTAATATGTACTGTCTCAGATGTTACTTATGGTCCTCTTGTTAATCAACCGCAAATAATAAATGGTGTATGTAATTGTCCACCAGCACCACCTGGAAGGCCAGGAGTTAATGGAAATGCCGGTTCACCAGGAACAATTGGCCAAAGAGGTACTATAATACTACTTTTATTTTTTAATTTTTTAAATAACATAAATGTTTTCTTTTCATAAGGGGAGACCGGCATAGTCGGTCCTCAGGGTGCTCAAGGCAGTGCAGGTTTACCTGGTTCTAAAGGTGTAGTTGGTGATTCTGGTGCAATTGGAGTTACGGGTTTGCAAGGGTCAAAAGGTGTTGAAGGTTTAAAGGGTGCTACAGGGCTAGCTGGTCCTCTTGGAGCTCCTGGAGCACGAGGTCCTCAAGGTCCACCTGGACAGCAAGGAGGGGTAGGAGTTACAGGTGCAACTGGCAGTCCAGGTCCTCAAGGAGAAAAAGGTTTTTCAAGAAATAATGGTTAATAATAAAGAATAATGAACTTTAAACGAAAATTTTTGAAATTGTGTTTTATTAAAAATTTAAAAGAACTAGAAATTTTATCAGTCTACAAGCCTTTGCACAATTACGAAAAAGCAAAAAATTTTGAAACTGGATAATAGGACTGATTATTCTAAAAATACCTATTCAAACATTCAGCCTAAAAGCATGCATTTTTGAGCGTCAATACATGTAACTGGTTTATTTTGCTATAAAATGTTATTGATTTCAATTCAATAGAACAAGATATCATAAATGAAAAAGGGTTAATGCTACAATATTTTGACGACCACAAAGAGGGCTGAAAGTAATTTGGACGGAGGGTTCGCAAATTATGCATAAGGTACCGTTCTGCATTTTGTGCAGATAATTTAGTAACGCTTGGGAAGCGCCAATTCGTATGTGAGATTTATACTCAATTTTAGATTGTAGGCTTTATACATATTATATAGTTCACTGGCAGGAGAATATGTTTTACAGCGGGAAGGAAAACCCAACATTTGGCTTTTCTACATAGTCACATTTTTTTTTATTTAGATGGCATTCCTAAGATTTTTAGACTTTCAGAAAGCTTTATGATTTCTTCCTGGAATCTCAGAATAGGGATGATTTAATCTCTTTTTCAAGAGATGCTACAGCTTTGTGTCTTGAAAGTATTAAACTCTACTCTGTTGATTTTGCCCCTACAACTGTTAAATCTACAACGCCATCACATTTAAATTTAAACTGATTGTGGCAACGCTATTTTTTATAGTTTATTGAAATTCGATTGATTTTTTCTACACAATATTTAAACTAAGGAAGCAATTCAGTGTAATTCAATGTTATTCTTTATTTACAATAATTCTTTCCAAAAATTCTAGAAAGTGGTTTTTATTATGTAGTTTTTTAAGGGTGTGGATTTTTATTGCAATAAATTTTTTTTGAATTCTTGTGGGACACATAACTTAGAAAATAAAAATTCTTATTATTTGTCTACAGTTTGTTCTCATTTATTTCCGGTTTTATCTGAACTTTTGTTTGAATTGTAAAGAATTGTAATAAAATATTGAAGTTATCAAAAACTTTTATTAAATATGATTATATATAATATTGTAAATAAATATTTTATTTATAGTAGATAATAATAAATAAGAAAGAAGCAAAGTCAATATACAAAAGTTTAATTTTATTATAATCAAGTTATATGACAGCTATCATATAACAATTCTTAAATTAAAATATTGTAAATATAGTAACATGTGGTCTGAAGTTTTTAAAAATAATTTATATTATTTGGAACAGAGTTGAATTAGTTCGTGAAAAATAAATTCAGCAAATATGGGTTACATAATAATCTTTAAAAGAATTGTGGCGAAAAGTTCAAATATTCATAATTCTACAACTCAAATATTCATCTACTCGTATTTACAATTTTAAAGTTTTTGTGCTATGAACTTTAAGAGTTGATTATTTTTTAACTTTGATTTGTTTTTAATATTTTAATTGTTTAACTGTAATTTAATCAAGCCTGCCTGTTTCCCAGGTATATGTTGGAAAAATACCAGGAAAACATAATGTATATAAAATATTCTTACTAATATAAATGATCTTAATTAATTTCTACTGAGATTTTACAATGTACTCGACCTCAGAACATATTGAAACGTCTTAAATTTTTTTTTTCCTAAGGGAGGAAAAAACCATGAAAAGGCACCTGGTAACCTAATCCCCCAGGGTAGTGTGTGATTTTTACTACACTAAAACAACCTCCCCCCGTAGCCAAAATAATGGGATATGCACCCTAGCTGCTTGCGCAGTATTATGGCTGAAAAGTTACTTAGTCATAAATATAAATGACTTGCAAAAACTCATTAAATATATTTCTGTATCTGCGAGTTATAATTTTCAATTAAATTATGTTTTTATATTAAATTTGCTTATATTATTAATGGTACAGTCTGCATCCAGTTTCACTAGGTTTCGAGCCCGAGCTCGTTAAATGAAAGGTGAAACCATTGTACCACCCAGCTGTTTTTGATGAATCAAGTCGAAAACCAATTAAAAGTGTTTTTCATTAATTACTGAACCATTCAACCATTGTCAAAATGGTTTAATATATGTATAAATTTACCAAAATATTTTCAGATGTTATCACATGGGAAAAGTTATAAGAAACTACAAGCCTTAGTTTATAAAGCTGTCGTTGTAGTCGCTACTGTAAACCTTTTAATAACAACGCATTTATTTTAATTATTTTATTAATGGTTCGAATTGTTTTAATGGCTTTTTTCATATTTTCATCAAAATCTCCAAATTAACAACATGTAGTAATTCTGGGATTCTAACACTCTGTTTTCGAAATAGTTTAACAATTTTTATTTAAAGTTCCACTTTCAGTTTATGGTTACTTACACAAAGTTTTTTACAAAAAAACTTTGGAAACATAAATCATTTATTTTAAAAAAATAATTCTTTCAAGAATAACTATGAAAAATATATAAAGTAAAGTTTCTTAAATTCATTTATTTTTAAAATATTCATTCATATATTTAAAACTAACCATATGAAAGCAACATTTTAATTGCAATTTATAGATTAAGTTTCGAGATGAGTGGATTTTAAAGTGTACATATAACAATAATTTTTCATATTTTAAAAACTTACAAATTTGTGAATTTATAATTAAATGTAATAAATTTTATTAAAACAAAAGATTTATTGTATTCATATCCAACTGTGGTGCTTTTAAGGAAACTTTTCAAAAAAATTATAAAAAAAAATTGCGAAAATGATTTTAGTTTGTTCCGCTCATTCGTCTGGTTATGATACTCCTTCTACATATTTATATCGACTTTTTGGAAAAGATTCAATTTCATAAGAATCCAACAATGGAAAAATTTAATATTCAAATGGCTAAAACTAAAGTTTTACATTGGGTGCTTTTTAAATCTGAAAATCCCAATCTCACTCAATATTCTTTTAAACGATTAAGTTTAGACAACTCACGCTTTAGACGCTTTATTTTTTAAGAATGAATGAACAGTTCTTCGTAGAGAACTTCTGAATTTTGAATGTACGGCTTAGGATCTATAAGTGTCACAATATTGAAAATTTTTTAATGTAAGAAATGTAGAACCTGGACTTGGCCGCCTATTCATTTTTTATATTACAAGCGGTAATGGTTATAGTTTTACGACGCTTTAAACGCTTTAAAAATTCCCTTTTTTAAAATCCTTTGGTTTTACACAATACTGACTTGATTTTTTTTTAAATTTCAAAGAAATGCTTAATTATTTTAAAAGAAAAACTTATAGTAAATCTTGCACAGTAGGATTCTAATGTTCTTTAGATTAGATTATAAATGCATGTACATATAAATAAAATATAGGTGTACATGATTTATTCAGTTAAAGAGTCATATATACTTTATTTTAATAAACTACAATTAAATTTTTGTTTTTAAATAAATATTAAAAGAAAAATTTTTTGAAAAATTGTTTTTAATTTTATTTTATTATTTTTATACAATTCTAGATTTTTTGAATTCTTTTTATTTTCTTCACAATGAAATTCTTGGTGATAAAATAATTTTTATGAAAAAGTTTTTTTAAAATTTTATATTATGATTTAATATTTAAAATTTTATTTAATATTTTTTAAAATAAAAATTAAAAATTTTTGAATTTGATACACTTTTTATACTATAACTCAATTAATTTGCGTATAGTATTTATTACACAATATAAAACTTTTTAATTGGCTGCGAAGTTTTAAAAAGCCAGGTATATATCACCTGTAAAGTGTGAAAAGTTTGATTAATTTATATGGGAATTTGACATTCCCAAAACTTTTAGAATCTCTGAAGCTCATGATACTAGAATTAATTTAAAAGAACTGCTCTTCATACGTTCCCATCAAAAGCCTATGTATCGAATTCTAACTCATTCCGTGAATTTTAACGTTTTTGTATGGGAGTATTCATATCAAATATCATTAAAATGCATTGAAATGTATGCAAATTATCGTGTTCACAGACACAAATACGGACTTATATAATTTCGGACATCTGAGTTTTCGACAAAATGGAACAATTTTTGTTAGGATAGAACAAATTCTATTTTTTTTTTCCCGAAGAACTTATAACCTTTTCTTTCATTATATTTTGATATTGCATACTAAAAAAAAGACCAACAAAATGTATTAATTCGGAAATATAACTCACAGATACAGAATGCATAAATTTAAATCTAATATATTCTAAAAGCAGTAAAAGGCATCACTGCCTTAAGTAAGAATCGCACGTGAAGTTCATTAAGATCGGTTCAAATAATAAGAATATAATAAGTTTAGAAACTCCACATATTCCTGGAATGTCATTAATTTGGTTAATCCTTTGCGTACTGCTTTTTATTAAATCTAAAACCAGATCCAAAAAAAATAAAAATCAGGAATTATGGGAAAAAAACACTAAACTTTTATTTTACAACATAACAGATCTTTTGTTATTATTTAGTAAACTTTAGACCCTTTAAAATGTCCAATAATAACTTATACATTATTGTGTTCGTTATTTAAAAAAAAAGAAAAAATGTTTCGTTTTATTTAACATGCAACTCGAGAATTGTAAAAGTTTGTCAAATTGTAAAACTTTACTTTGCTTATCCTTTGTTATTTCTTGTTACTTAAAGGCAAATTATTATATTTCTTTCTCTTTCATTACATGTTTCTTTGTTACATTACATTACATTTTTCGTTTTTTTGTCTTTTTCTAACATTTTGTTTTTTTTTTCAAAAATCCGTTTGGCAATGGAACTTTATAACTGTAAATGTATTAAAAAAAAAATTTTTTTTTTAAAATTGAGGAAACAAAGTTATTTAAGAAAATTTATTTATTTTTTATTTTGTTTTTATTGTAAATTTTGTTGTTATTATAACATTTACAGTTATTGTTATTGTTATTATTTTTGTTATTGTTGTAGTTATTGCTTTTTTATATTTTTATTTTATTTTCTTGGTCCCAAAAGTATATTTTATTACGGGAAAATATGATTTGATTGCCTTATTTTGCAGTTTAAGAAATAACGGTAATAAAAAAAAAATTTATTAATATATAACTACACATCAGGGTTCCCAGCTGTCTTCTTTTCATGAGGACTGTTTCCGTTATAAGAATTTATCTGGTCGTTCTCTACAAATACAAATTTACTTTCTTCGGCGGCTTTTTGGCATAATAGTATTTCCCGATAATGTGTTTATTTTTCAACATCTTATTTTTCCAACCAAACACTATGCATTATTTGATACATTAAAAATATGTTTTTTTGCGAACTTTATATCTTTTGACATTTGAAATATAAAGAAGACAGACAAAATGCATAAATTATTCACAAATTTTAAGTTTAAAAATTTGGAGTTTCTATATAACTGAAAAATTCCTAACTCTATTCATCATATATTTCAATCGGCTTTTTCGCTACAATTCAGGCCGGTCGGTCGCCCTCATTAACTTTATTAATAAATAAAATCTAGAGGGCGAAAATCGCTCGAATTTACGGCGCTTCGTGACACTAGTATAATTTAAGTTCCAAATAAGTGAAAATTGAGAAACGACAAACAATTTTTAATGATTTGTGATTTAAAATGAAAACGTAGTTTAAAAAAACATTAAACCAGAAGGGATTCTGCAAAGTATATAATATTCGAATTGAAGGGCCTTATAAAGGCTCTCGCACACTTCTTAAGAAAAAGTAAAAACCTAATTTTTCTATATATGTATTATTAAATTTATAACCTTTTTAATTTTGCCTTCTTGCATCTTCTACAGGTGGTAATCCTAGTACACATGTGTATACTTGTATGTATTTTTTTTTTTATCTGTGTTTCAATTTCAAAGTGCATGTGTGGCTGTTAGCAATTCTTTTAGAATTTTTTAGTGATGTGTCAAGTTAAGGCGAAATATTTTTCTTAGGTTATGGCACGTGCAAAATAAAAAATAGAAAAATATAAAAAATGTGTGAAAAAAAAGAAAAACAAAAAAAAATTTAAAAGAAGACGAAAAAAAGAAAATAGAAAAGGAAAGAGAAAAAAATTTAATTTTGTTGTCGAAAATTTAATAAAAACTCATTTTTGATTAATTTTTATTTGAGTTAAAATTAAGTGAATTGTAAAATAAAAAAAAAATTTCAAATTGTTAAGTAAAATTCGTAATGAAATATTTGAGGAGAAAAATAAAATAATAATAATGACATTTTTAAGGTTAACCAAATTTAACGGATCAATTTTAATGAAAATATTATTAATATGACATTTCCCGCATTTGAACGAAATTTGACAGGAGAATTTTTTTTTGTTTTTGCTTAATAAATATGCAAATATGAAATATTGATTTGGGTTGGATTTGGTTTATATTTATTTATTTATTTGTAGTACCAGACAATAGTTAATATTGCCTGATAATATTAATTCTTTGCCTATTTCACATTTGGACTTCTTATTAAATTTTTTTATATACCTACCTACACTATATTTATACCCGTATGAGTCAAAGGGTATTTATACCCGTATAGTCAAAGGGTATAATAAATTTGCAATTACGTTTGTGACGCAGAGAAGGAGCAGGGGTAGAAATAGACTCAAAAGAAAACTATGGATCGGATCAGAATCGAAAAATAAATCGATTTAGCTATGTATGTCCGTCCGTCCGTCCGTACGATAACTCAAAAACTAAAGGAGCTAGGATGTTGAAATTTTCGCAAATTCGTTTTTTTGCAATAGTCGTTGTCGCTATTTAAATTCAGACATTTTGGTCAATGGGTTTGGGTAGCTGCCATACAACTTCTTTTTTTATATGAGTATTACTCTGTACCTATTACAGCTGCGGGTTTAAAATTTTGCCAAAAGTAGTTTAGTTTTATGGCCAAAGTTTCTGCAAAATTTGGTTGGTCTAGTGCAGTGGGTTCGAGGAGCTGCCATACAATTTCTTATTTTATATGAGCATTACTCTCCACCTAATGAAGCTGGGTGTTTGAAATTTTGGTAAAAATAGTTAAGTGTAATGGCTAAAGTTTCTGCAAAATTTGGTTGGTCTACTGTAGAGGGTTCGAGTAGCTGCCATACAACTCCTTCTTTTATATGAGTATTCCACTACAATTAATAAAGCTGTATGTTTGAACTTTTGCCAAAAGTAATTACCCGGATGATATAATGTGTGTGTTACGGTCATACGGGTATCCCAGAGTTGACACAGTCTACTCTACTACACTCTTCCTCGTTTTTTATTAGATATGATCCGACCAGGATTTGTACCAGAGACTATTCGAAGGTTTATATTAACTTATAGAAATTGGTTATGAGATCAGTAGTTGACAAGGGCGACATCTATAGCTTTAATTAAAATACATATTTTAAAATTTTTTTTTTAATTTTTTTAGAGAAATTGAAAAAGGTACATATATAAAATTTAACAAAAGTGTTGTTTTTAATGATTAAATGATTGCTATAAGATTGCTCTGTCATAGCCCACAGACATGGTTTTGAAAGTTAATTTTTGAATGACATGAAATATTTTTTTTTTTTTTGTGATTTATAGACAGCCCTTGTGCAGTGCGTTTTTTGTGTCGTGTAGTCCTGAACATCTCGTATACTTCTCGATTCCTTTTAAAATTCTTTAATTTTAAACGAATAATTTCATATCTTTAAAATATAATTTGGTTTTTTCAGACTGAACTGAAAAAATCAATTTAAACAACCACAACATAAAAAGAAAATAATCACTAATTTGATAATTTTACAGGTAACCAACCAACCGCTTTTAATTACACGGTATTTTTACCTTGAAAATCATGAAACATTGCTAAAATATTCAGACTAAATGTTTAGACGTGATAAAATTTAAATGTTAAAAATTCGTAAAATGTCTTTTTTTGGAATTTTTTTTGTGTTGTTGTTGTTCGGTTTGTTCGTGACTCAATAAATTATGTTCGTTTCGAACATTAAAAGGATAATACAATATTTATGATAGCAATAATCATTAGCTTAATATTATTTTGATTTTTATCATTTTTAAACTATTTTTATATGGGTATATTTAGCTTTAAAAAACATTTTAAATAAATATGTGGTGAAATTTTAAATTATGTTATTTCGTAGATATATTTAAAATGAAAGAGATTTATTATGAAAATTTATTATTAATTTGTTTAGGTAGTAAAATTAGGGAGATTTATGTAATGTGCAAGTAATAATATTTATAATAGCATCAAAAATTGATATTTAAAAAAATAAATGTGCTGATAGAAATATAAAAAGATAGATATTTGAAAATAAATAGATATTTATTACATTTTTTATAAATAAATATTTTGAATATTTATTTGATTTCAGATGAAATTATTTAGATTTTGCTTTTGCATATACATTTAATCTCAAAACTGAATTTCAATAGTTCAAATTGTAGAAAGTCAGGCCCTTCAATATCTTTATACATATTTTATATAAATAATCAATATCAATAATCAATATAATCAAAAAAAAAGTTAATTTCTATCCAAAATATTGTTTTAACATGAGGGTTTCTCTTCATAGAATATTCAAAGAAGTTAGTTTACTCCTGCGAACGCATTATTATAATTATGTAGTAAGAATTTTAAAATTGCATACATTTATTTGTATCTAGAATGGTAACTCTTTTACACATCAAAACTTTATTTTAATGTCAAATATTAGGAATTAGTTAAGTAAAATTTCTTGAACAATGTCTTTAAATAATACAGAATAAAGTTAAAGATAAAAAATTCAATTTTTTAAAAAAGAAAAATTTTTAACAAAGTAAATACATTTTTTAATATATATGTATCTAATTTTTAGCACATTTTCAAAAAATTTTGTAAAAATGTGCCTATATAGCTTCACTCTGTCCGTCCGTATGTTTGCAAAAACTTTTACACCGTTTGAAATAGAGTAAAAAAATTTTAACCATGGGTACGTATTGCAAAAAAAAAAACAATTTCGTAGAAGAATTTTTTTCTGTAGCCCCACCTACAGTTATTCTCTTACGGGGCTACAGCCCCCAAAAATTGGAAAAAGCCCTATATTTAAATTGTTATAACAAGAGTTGTGTTAGATATATTTTCAACCTGAAATCGGCAAACGATAGCTGGTTTTATAAACTTTATAAAATTTTAAAAGGCAAATGTTTAGGGTTGCCATACGGTACTAAAATTTACCATTGTGCAAAACTCAATTTTTGCAAAATTTTTGACCCACATATCTAACGGTTCAAGCTACGGTCTTGAAATTTTGGGAGAAGTTAGATCTTCAGAAATTAGTATGAGCCGGTTAACAATACTTTTTTGTCAAGCCCCATGTTTAGGAGCTATAAGGGTTCGAAAATTAAAATTTTGCTATTTTTAAACACCTGCAACTTGAATACCTGTTTAAATATTTTTTCCTTAATATACAAAATTTAAAGGTCCAACATTATATTTTAACATTATGTTAAAAGATTTTCTTTAATTTAAAAGGGGTTCTTTAAATTGATGAAAGTGTGTCTCAGTTTTACCCATTTTTGCCTAAATAGTATTCTAAGTAAAATTCCAAATTTTGGTGGAATTCACAATTTAATTCCCAGAACCTAAAAAAGTTTGGGGGAAGGGGAGTAGTGAGGATTACATCCTTGAGAAATTTGGCAACGTTCCCCATTGAAGGGCTATTAGAACTTTAAAATAAAAAATTTACTGTTTTTATAAGTAAGCAGTAACTTAGTCACCAACGTATATATTTCCTTAATTAAACATTAATATTGAAGTTTGAACATTATGTGCCGATAAAATACTTAGTATGAAACACTATATTATTTTTAAAATGTGCTTTTTTAAAAGCCCTTGGTTTTTTTCATCACTTCTTTAATATACATAAGCGTATTTTGTCATATGTGTGCTTTATTCCTTAGTTATTACTTATTCCTAAAGAATTTTTTTAAAGTACAGCCTCCTTTTCTTATTTAGTTTATGAATATCAAAAAGTTTTATATTATTTGCACTCCATCAGTGAGTGCACTCCTGCACTCCTGCACTCACATGCTCTAATAAAATTAAGTTTGTTTGCTTCATGAAATGCAGCTGCTTATAAAAAGCTAACTGCATATTCATAGTTGAATGGTTTTTATGTAATATTTTTATTTATGAATCCTTAAAAATTAGACAGGTCGAAATGGATTCTTAAGCAGGAGTACGAAATACTTTACAACTCCAAAACTTCTTCACATATATAAAACCAAAATTCGTCCAAGACTAGAGTATAATTCCCCTTTTTTTGCTGAAGTATCCAGAAATGCTCTCCAATATGTGAATAAAATAATAAAGTCATAAAAAACTTAACGTGTTTGAATGCCAAAATGTAGGAGCTGCTTATCGTTCTATAAATCCTACTAGTTAGCACTTCAGAAATTAACAACATTATGCCTAAAGTCCAACCTTTCTGTTGTAATAGAAACTTAACACTCGATTTCATTCATATACTGCTCGTTTCTCTTCAGCTATTATATTACGCAAGAAGGTTGGGTGCTTATCTCATTACGTTGGCTATGGCGGGAGGATTTTTTTAGTACGTAGCAATCCCACACTGTCGTGTAACTTAGTGTTGCAGGTTTTTCAAAAAAATCAAATGAAATTGTCAACCTAAGACACAAACCAATTTTAGGTTTTTGTTTTATTTTAGAGGTTGGTCTATGCAATTTTTTTTTATATCTAATAGGACCGAATCAATTTTATTCACAAAATACTTACAAAAAAATACCAATCTAGTTTAAATCAATCCTTCTAGTATAAACCAATTAAGAATAAAAATAAGTAACACAAGTGACAATATTAGAATAGGTTTAATTTAAGCATATTCAACATTGATTTGTTAAAATTTTTCTTTTCAAACTAATTTAACTATTATTTATAACTTGTTTTGATTCTTCTAAAATCCAAATTACATGGTATATATTCATATAATATTAACAATTCTTTCATATTTACATATTCTTTTGAAAGTTTATACCCAATTTTTATACCCGTATGACTATATAGTCAAAGGGTATAATAAATTTGCCATTACGTTTGTGACGCAGAGAAGGAGGGGGGGTAGATATAGACTCAAGTGTATGGATTTGATCAGAATCGAAAAATAAATTGATTTAGCTATGTATGTCCGTCCGTCTGTCCGTCCGTCACCACGATAACTCAAAAACTAAAGGAGCTAGGATCTTGAAATTTTCGCAAATTCGTTTTTTTGCAATAGCCGTCATCGCTATTTAAATCCAGCCATTTTGGTCCATGGGTTCGGGTAGCTGCCATACAACTTCTTTTTTTATATGAGTATTTCTCTGTACCTATTACAGCTACGTGTCTGAAATTTTGTCAAAAATAGTTTAGTTTTATGGCCAAAGTTTCTGCAAAATTTGGTCGGTCTACTGCAGTGGGTTCGAGTAGCTGCCATACAACTTTTTAGTTTATATGGGCATTATGCTCTATACCTATTAAAGTTGAGTGTCTGAAATTTTGCCAAAAATAGTTTAGTGTAATGGCCAAAGTTACTGCAAAATTTGGTTGCTCTACTGCAGAGGGTTCGAGTAGCTGCCACACAACTCCTTCTTTTATATGAGCATTACACTACACCTAATAAAGCTAGTATGTTTAAAATTTTGCCAAAAGTAATTAATACTTAAAATAATAATGTTATAATGTTTATATAACGGTCATACGGGTATCCCAGAGTTGACACAGTCTACTCTACCACACTCTTCCTCGTTATACCCGTATGACTATATAGTCATTATACCCGTATGACTATATAGTCAAAGGGTATAATAAATTTGCCATTACGTTTGTGACGCAGAGAAGGAGGGGGGGTAGATATAGACTCAAGTGTATGGATCGGATCAGAATCGAAAAATAAATCGATTTAGCTATGTATG
Organism: Dolichopus griseipennis; assembly: GCA_963082915.1. Taxonomy (NCBI): domain Eukaryota; kingdom Metazoa; phylum Arthropoda; class Insecta; order Diptera; family Dolichopodidae; genus Dolichopus; species Dolichopus griseipennis. The sequence continues at coordinate 105,066,674 of OY720444.1, read as the reverse complement.
TCCGTCCGTCCGTCCGTCTGTCCGTCCGTCCGTCCGTCCGTCCGCACGATAACTCAAAAACTAAAGGAGCTAGGATTTTGAAATTTTCGCAAATTCGTTTTTTTTCAATAGCCGTCATCGCTATTTAAATCCAGCCATTTTGGTCCATGGGTTCGGGTAGCTGCCATACAACTTCTTTTTTTATATGAGCATTACTCTGTACCTATTACAGCTGCGTGTCTGAAATTTTGCCAAAAGTAGTTTAATTTTATGGCCAAAGTTTTTGCAAAATTTGGTTGGTCTAGTGGAGTGGGTTCGAGTAGCTGCCATACAACTTCTTATTTTATATGAGCATTACTCTCCACCTAATGAAGCTGGGTGTCTGAAATTTTGCCAAAAATTGTTTAGTGTAATAGCCAAAGTTACTGCAAAATTTGGTTGGTCTGCTGCTGAGGGTTCGAGTAGTTGCCATACAACTCCTTCTTTTATATGAGCATTACACTACACCTAATGAAGCTGGGTGTCTGAAATTTTGCCAAAAATTGTTTAGTGTAATAGCCAAAGTTACTGCAAAATTTGGTTGGTCTCCGGCAGAGGGTTCGTGTAGCTGCCATACAACACCTTCTTTTATATGAGCATTATATTTCCCCTAATAAAGCTGGTATGTTTGAAATTTTGTAATTAACCGGATGATATAATGTATATGTTACGGTCATACGGGTATCCCAGAGTTGACACAGTCTACTCTACTACACTCTTCCTCGTTTTTTGTTTATTTTTATCATATGCTAAACAGACGTAATATTATTATCTGTCAATTATCAGTAAAATGTAAATTTGTCATTATTTTGTATAATGAGAAAAAAAGAGAGACAATAAAAGCGAGGAAGAGATAAAAAAAATGATATAGAGGAAACTGGAGCTCTATCATAGGTTTAAATTATATTTTTTTTTCATCTATTTATTACTTTAATAACAATACCAGCTACTGACCAAAACATGCCGCCTGATATTCTGGCACCATCACATAGATTTTTTCCCGATAATCAATTGGCGTGTTTTGTGTTTCGTCTTTACGCAAATATGAAAACTTAAAAGTAAAGAGTAAATAAGAGTAACAATAGTTGATTATTTTGAAAAGGAAGTGATTATTATATTATTCTTGTTGTCTTCGGTTTGTTTTGGGGTATTGGTAGAAATTTTGGACAATAAAAATGAAAAACACAAAAATAGGAAAAGAAAACGTGGAATGACAGAAGTTTTGAATATCATTTGCATAGATAAATATAGAAAGATTGATAGAAAGAGACAAAGTAATAAAGAACTTGTATCAAAATTTTAATCATCATATTTTGTCAATAAATTAAAATATGATGACTTGTAAAAATTAAAATTTGTATAGAATATAATTTTTATTCATTTACTTTAATTGATCTTTCTTTGGATTCCTTATACATTCAAATGTCAAATAGTTATGTAAAAGCAGAGATTTGCCAAAGCTTAGAACAAATTTAATTGGTGGGAAAAATTTAGAAAGTATGTAAAGCCAATTTCTACCCGTGCAGTTTGGGAGTGCCATTTAACGTATTTGTATATGCATTGTAAACACATTTATTGAAGTATGTACTTTATATTTCACACTAATTGAATTTAATCAGACCAACATTAACTTAAGATTATAATTCCTTAAATGTGTCATCCGGCCAGTTTTATAATATGGTGTCGAGGCTTGGCTTGACGCTCCAAGTAGCTATGATAAACAAATTGGAAGCATTTGAGATGTAGACCAATAGACGTCCGGTAAAGATATATTTGTTCACATATCGAAGGAAGTGTTTCATCCAGCCAGTTTTATAATATGGTGTTGAGGCTTGACTTGACGCTCAAAGTAGCTATGATAAACAACTTGGAAGCATTTGAAATGTAGACTTATAAACGTCTGTTAAAGATATCTTTGAGAGATCACATATCGAATATAGAAGAGGCTACAAAAAGAAAGAAAATTACTTTTAAAAGTTGAAAAATATAAAAATTTGTCTATTTGAAGGAATGAAATATGTTGAAGGCAAAATTGAAGAATGGTAAAGAGTTGGAAGAAGCAACTATCATCACTGAGAAATAATAGGCTGGTAATTCACTGGTTTTCGAGCAATTAGGGACTTAGTTATACAGCCACAACAAGAATGGAATATGCGAATATTGTAGTCACCTTAACTTAAAATTAACACGCCAATATCTTGAAATGGATAGACGTTTGAAGAGGTCTTGCAGGTCTTCAAAATTTCGCAAATTGTTAAATAATGTTACATGAACTTCAAACAAAACCTAAGCCCAGGAATTTTACATATGAAACACTATTGCTAAAAAATTTTTGTGTACAGAAAATCATCATTCCATTTATTACTATGTATAACTTGCAGATCATTAAATTCAAAGATTTCTGTGTAATTTTTACCTTAAATCTATATTTAAATGCAATGTATAACAAGCAGATTAATATCTTAAAATTTATGCAGAACCTTTGAACCGTTCATCATTAATCATCATCAATTACTTCACAATGTTACATCTTCCCATTCCTCATCTTCTAATCGTGTAATCATTTATTTATAACTTAAATTTTTGTACTCTTTTTAGTATTTTATTAAATTAAATTTAATTTTTTTACTTAAAATTGAATTTATACTCTTTTAATGATAATGATAATAAAAAAAAATAATAAAAAAATAAAAGAAGTCATTCCATAAATTTTATAAAAGTTTTTAATGAAAATATTTTAACAAAATAAAAATACATTAAATATTTAAATATTTTTAATTTATTTTTAATGAATTTTCTTTACTTATTCTTTACCTCCTCCCCAACATTTTTTTTATCTTATCATGTTTATTAAAATTTATTTTATAAAATAAGAAAATAATTTTTATTTTATTATAATAAGAAAATTTATACAAATTCTTCAAGAAAAAGAAAAATAAAGAGAAAAAGAATTATGTATAAACACTTTCTCTACTGAACGCATATTTTTTTGCATAACTTTAGGCGGAAAATTCTTTCTCTGTTAAATTATTTTAGTATAAGAAAGTTGGATAAAATTTAAAGACACAAGTTTTAACACCTGAATTTTTTATTTTATTTTCTCATAAAAATTACCTTAACCTTGAAACAATATTTTGTAGTTAAAGCTTTTGTATTTCAGGTTTATCTTATAAATTATCGAAATTTAAACACTTAAATGTTGGCTTTAATTAGAATTTAATAAAATTTATCTTAATTTTTAAAATATTTAAAATGGTAAGGTGGTTTGTTTTTAAATAGGTTTTTGTGAGTAAAAATTAAATTTTAAATTACCAATTGTTTTACCTCTAATTAATTTATTTTGAATTTTTTTTTGATTTATACACTTGAAATCATTCAAAGAAATATTTGGATAATTTATTATAGAAAACAGCAGGTATACTTGACAATTTCAAATAATAAAATATTATAAATTTTACTTTTAATTTTAATTTACTTGAAATCAAATAAGTCTCAGATGATAATGAAATTTTGATTTAGTTTCACATTTAATATATAAGTAATTACATCCTAATAGATATGCAAAGTTAATGCTTAAATTTCAATTGTTAAATTTTAAGGACGCTATTGGTGTGTTATTTAAGAACAAGTGGTAATTTTTACTTTGTCTTATTTTGTAACATAATTTTATGACATCATTTTGTTGCTTAAAGTAAAAGTTGGAAGTGTCCTGTTTGTACCCTTTTGGATTTTAAATAGGGATTCAACATTTCTTGCAAGCTGATACATTTATTTAAATAATTATAACTAAGTTGATACAATCAATTATAAAAAAAAAACTTTTAAAGTGTAAGTAGTTGAATTTAAATTTTTATCTTGACGAGTAGAAAATTTAACTATAAAGAAGATTAATGATGGTGATTCACTAATTCCATTAAGAATTAATCAGAGATCTTCCTTAAATAAACAACTCAAAATAATATGCCGAATATTATGGCCGAACAGAATAAGAAATGCAGGCTTGTGGCCACTAATAAATGAAGAATCAATAGTGAAACAAATCACCAGAAGAAAATGGAGGTGGATTGACAAAACACTAAGGAAATATGAATATTACATAACAAGAATACCGCTGCCCTGGAATCCTTTAGGCGGATCCAAGTCAAGAGGTAACCCCAGAATAACATGCAGAACAACGGAGCTGGATGAATTAAGGAGACATGAAATATCTTATAACAAAGAGTAGAAAAAGGTTTGAAGAGAACTGAATCGAGACTTCAAGTTGAAGTCCCTATGCTCTTATGTTGAGTGGAGAAGATAAAAAAAAAGTTAATTCAGTATAAATATGATTTAGTGTTTATAAGCAATTGTATGTATATTAGGAACTTAAACAAGTGCTGCAAACAAGGTAAGAGAATTGGTTCACTATTGTCTTATCACTATAAGTTCATTTACTTCAATAAATTATGTTATCAAAAAGATTCAAAACATATCCAATTTCTTTCGCAAATTATCTAAACAGCTCAATGGGCTGCTGTTGCAAGTGCTACATCAAATCATTGAATTTAACGATCTCTGTTTAATTTTTACCTTAAATCAACATTTAATTTACATATTAACAATAACATTAATTAAGTAAATTTAATACTTTACGATTTATAAAAAGATAGTTTAGAATCTAGAAGATTTAGTCACCCACAAATTATAAAAGCTCAATACTATTTTAAGCCGTCGATGAATCAACGAGCATGCAAAACAAGTAAGGTTTTCATATACTCCTATCAACGTTTTTTTAAAATTTGGCTTAAGAAATCTAAAAGTGCCTCTAAATGGGGCTTACCCAATACATGTAAATCAACTTGAATCTTGAATCAGTCAGTTAGAGTCTTGTCGAAAAAGATGTCTGCCAATTTTTACAAATTCTAATTTCTAATCTTAAAATCTTTATTTACAGTTTATTTACAATGGTTCGGAATCCATTTCTGAATATTCTATTTATAAAATAATTACAAATATTGAAAATACATCATTACCAATTACATTTTATATTTAAAATAAATAAAGTTATTATTAAAAAATTTTATATCCTAGAATCACAAATTTTAAAATAATTGTTTTTGATCTCGACATTTTTCAATTCAATTAAATGATAATTTTACAAAATTTCATTCTTCATTAAATTTATTTAAAATAATTTTCCTAACTTCACTTTCCTCCAGAATTGTCTTTGATTTGGTTTTTTTTTTTGTAAATTTCCAATTCAATAAACAACAGAATGAAAATTAACTTTAATGTTTATGGAACCAGCAAAATTTTTAATATTTTCATAATTTATTTCATTTTCTCAAAAAAAACAAAATAAACAGAAAGCAAGACTAAGAAAAACTCCCGGTTTATTTATTACATTTTACAGAAGTTAAAAAATTAAATTTTCTTTTTAAATTTTCTCTGGAAAATATTTTGAATAAATATCATGTAAAGTTTTCAAAATGAGACAGTAGAATACAAAAAAAAATTAATAATCAGTGGTGAGATCTCATGATTGGAAGATTTTCATTTAAAATTAATAAATCTCGATAAATCTCTTTTTTTAGTGATTTTCCCTTGAATCTATATTGCTTGACAACCAGCTTTTAAGCCCCGATCCATTTTTATACCACACAATTATTTTTATTTCAAGACCTCATAACATGTAGAAACGTTGCTTGACAACCAACTTTAAAGCCCCGATGCATTTTTTTACCACAACATTGTTTACAAGACCTCATAACATGTAGAAACGTATCAATATGCAATAGATGAAATTCTATTTGTAATTTATTGTAATAATTTTATATTTGAGTTATATGGTATTCTATATCTGTGAGTTATATTATCCAATTAAATTATTTGTTGATATTTTGCATATGCTAATATTATTTTGTTATTGTATTCTTTATTAAAGATATATAATTATTAATTATTGATTAAGCCATTAATTTGAACCCAATGCCGAATGGTGGCTGAGTCGAGTCGAAAGCCAGAAAAGTTTTTTCACTTTCACTGGGATTCAAACCTGAGCCTTTGGCATTTAGCACTCTAAAAATCAAAATAGATTTAGAACAGCTGGGTGGCAGTAGTAGCTGTTACGATAGGTTTATTTTAATAATTATTTAATAAGATATCTATGTATATGGAGAAAGACGAACTATTTAAATCATATTAAATGCTGAATCCCAGAAGTCGGGGTTCACGAAATCGTTTTAGTTGGCTGACGTCAAAAGCTTTCGTAAGACAAACCTCCTACATCCGATGTAGATGATTTTAAATGTATTCGTCCAATCTCCGTAAAATCAAAATCAACAATAATTTATTATAAAATTTTATAACTACCATTTTTATATTCCGACCCATTGGTTTACAAACACTGAAAAATGTATTGGCAAAAGAAATAATATTTATTCTTTAGATCTTTAAACGGTAAATGTGTTGTTTATAATCGGAAACACGATTAATAAGGCATAACATTTTTATATATGTATATATGTATATTGTGTGTACTCGTATATATATATATTTAAGGTTTTTTCTCATTTTTTTAAATAAAAAAATCTGTTGACATTTAAAATTTCAAAGTTAATTTAATACATTAAATTATTTCCGAAAGTAAAATTTAATTTTCCAGGAAGAATTTTTATTGATTTATTTAGGTTTTTTTTTTTTTAAATGAAATTGTTGAAAAATTTTGTTTATAAAATTATGAAATATTTGTTTGACATTTACGCATTGATGTAATTTTGGCCGAAGGCAATGGAAATGGAAAATGTATAATGTAAATATTTTGCTAAGAAATACAAAATAAACTTATTTGTTTTGATATTTTAATCCAAATTTTGTGTATAAATGAGAAAATGCAATGAATTAATTTCCTTAGAATTGAATTTAGATTTGATTTTAAAAGGAAATCAGATATTTTGAGAATAACACAATATTACAAAAATTCCACAAATTTCGTTGTTAATTCTTATTACTAAAACGTTCTTAACCCTTGCCTAGAAACAAATTCGCATTAGCATAATTTGCGAATTTGAAATGCAAAAATGAAATTCATCCTTACCGCGTAACAAATTCGCAAAGTTATCCTTTATCAAAAACGTCGCTAGCGTAAGTTAACGAATTTGTTTCACAGCTGCTATCTCAAGTAAAGTTATATCAAATAATTGACAGTTCATTTTTAAATAACAATTCAATGTCAGAAAAGCATAAAAATTAAAATAAAGTGGGGGAAAAATTCTTAAAGACTTGAAAAAAAAACAATTGGAATTTTTAAAAGACATAAACTAATAATAATGACATATATGTCTAACAATTTAGACATATCTAAACTAATAATAAACAAATTAAATTTAGAAGGATTAATATTTTGTTTCGAACTAATTTTTGTAAAAATTATAGCCTATCTACAATGACGCACTCGATTCACTCTCATTACATAGACAACAAAAGAGTTTCCAAAATGAAATGTACATGACAGTGTTTTTTGACATTGTTTTGTTTACAAATTTCATGAATTTAAAAATATTCAATAGTTAAAAGTGTATTGTATAGCTATTTTGAATAATGTTTTGATATTATTTAACCCTAAGTTGAAAAAAAATTAATAACTTTACTTTATTTTTTATTCTAACAATAAATTTTTTTATTTTTCAAAGTTCAATTATTTTACATTTGAATACGAAGAGAAAGCGAACAAGTTAGAAGTTAAACAATTTTTTTTTATGGCTGCGTAATGGCTGCGTAATGGCTGCGTAATGGCTGCGTAATGGCTACGTCATGGCTGCGTTTATTGTAGACACTTTCATATAATTCAATACATTTTATTTGGATTGACAGATTGCTACGTGTAGAGAGTAGGAACCCGAAGACGAGGCCGCCCTAAAAACACCTGGAGGCGAACGATATCAGAAGAACTAACCTCAATTGGAAAAACATGGGAGGAAGCAAGAATAACTGCTCCGAATAGAGCCAGATGGAGATGCAAAGTAGATATCCTATGCTCCCAAGAGGAGTAATAAGGACAAAAAAAAAAAAAAAAAAGAAAAACAAATGTGTAGAGAGTGAAACAAGAGCGTTCGTTGCAGATAGGCTATAAAGGAATTCCAATTCAAATTAGAATTCCAGGTATTTTAACGTTATTTTGTTATCACTTCTGAAAACTAAATATTTTTCAAAAGAAGTTTTTATTCAAATTTTGAACTCAATCGGATCCCATAAATTTTTAAGATTTTTAATTCTTATTCACTCTTGTACCAAGCTTCAAGTTAAAAAATTCAAGTCCCAGAAAAGGTCAAGAAATGAATCTAGTTAAGGTTTAAAATATCAGAATTTAAATTAGAAAATAATTACGAAAAAAGTAGAAAAAATACATAAAATTATAATTGAATCACTGAATTTGATGAATAAAAGATTTTTTACAAATTTTTTACAAATATTTTAAAAATTTATTTTAATTCCAATTGAATTTTAATTCACACAATGTAAATATTTTTTTTAAACTACACCTGTAATACCTAAGGTTGTTATTTTTCAAATCATTACAACTTTATTTTTCCCCCCTCTTCAAATCTTTTCAACCATACAATTATTTAAATAATATTTTTAAAAATTCCTTTTTTTTCTAACTTAACTCTTCCATTGTATATAATCGCATCTAATATTAAATATTATCCCGGATTTAAATAAGATATTGTTTTAAAATTTCCTGAAAATGGAGGAAAAAAAATGCTTAGTCACCAAAATCTTCTCAGCATCTTTAGAAAATAAAAATTCTGGAACAGGAAAAAAAATGGACCAAAAATAGGATAATGAAAGACGGAGAAAAAAGATTTTCTATTTTTTTTTTGCATAAAGTTTAATTTTTATATAATATAAAATATATTTTTATTATGATTTTATATTCCCTAACTTAAATTTATCATAGAATAGGATTGGAATTGAAATAACAAAAGGATAGCACACCTTAAGGACTAAAACTCACCACATTATTGAAAATTGTTAAGTCAAATTCTTATTAAAATTTTTGTATATTTTATTCTTGAATCTTCAAATGTATCTTGAAAATTGTTACCAATGTATATGTATATTATGTGTTCATCTCTTTTACTCTAATAGTGAATGTAAAGATTATTATTATTATTTATACAAAATAAGCAGTTCTATCTTCTAATCGAACACCAAAATGCTTTTTAATGCTACTTTATTCTAATCTTTATTGATAATATTTTAAACGTGTACAAGCTTTTAAAATATTTATATTCTTGTTCAGATGATTGTCCAATAGATTTGTTAACAGTTGTATCAGTGTATGTGTAGTGTATCAATCTAGTATAAAAATCTATTCTCTAAATATCCTCTTTATAATTTTTTGTATCAGTATTATTTATTATTTCCTATTTTATTTTAAAAATGTATCCTTAAGGACATCGACTTAAACTCGTAATTTTCTAAGGTTCTCGCACTTTTGTAAAATAACTGTTATTTTACTAAAAAAAACCGTTATTAAATTAACAATTTTTGAAAAAATGTTTTGGACTTAAAACCTTGTACCTCTTCAACTATGAAAGCTATAGAAAAAGATGCCCATAACTGCAGGCAGGCTCTTTAACATTCAACGGAATTATTTTGGAAACAGTAATAGAGAAGTCTTTAGAAATATACCATCCCTTCTTCCGGAACAATTTTTGGTTTCTTAAGAATTTCTCCATTACTTCCATTTTTCGTAATGTTTTAATTCCAGACACCTTGTATATAGTATGTATACCTTTGACTTATTTACTGTATCGCTGCTATACTGTATATTACTATATTGTACTAGGGTTCTAATCTTAAGGTTAAATTGAGTCACAAAAACCACTTCTAAACATTTATTTTATCGGATTACTTATATTTCATATTTGTTTTTTGTTTTTGTTTTACCTATAAATATAGAATTAAAAGTATCCTTGAAATATCCTTGATAATAAAGTAGATTTTATATTTTATGATCTTGATAACTTTTCCTTTTAATTTAACATGAAGGCAAAAAAAGTTTTAAAAGATTTGTATTAAGTTCGTTTAGCCTTGAGTTATCATGCGAAATAGGATTCTTAATTTTTGAATCTGCTGCATGTTTTATTTAATCCATCTTATTGGTTGTAGGGGTAGAGTTGTGCCTACGCCTCTGATATTTTAAACTCAATGAGATTAGCGTGACGTTGATCAACTTAAAGATTCAGCATGGAAATAAGACATTTAAGCCCTTAAAGGAGGAAGTGAATTTTCTGATTTCAAAATGTATAGAGACGAACAGGAATCAAAAGACTGTGCTAAAGACAAATCTAGTTAAAAAGAGGTTAAATGCTTTCAAATGACACCGAAGGGAAACAACGGAACCTGTATAACACTACATTTTAAGATGAAATCTGAAATCTTTTAGATTTATGTTGGTTTTTAATAAACTCTTAAAATAGTTAAGGGTAAATTGGCTTTCTTAATAATGGCATGTATATACATTATTCCAATGAACAAAGCATGTTAATTATAAAAGTTTTGACGCCGTAATCTTGTTAACGATACAAAATTTCGCTTCTAATCACCTAGGCAATTTTTTGCTTACGTGTAATTTGTAAATATTTCTTGTAGCCATTATGAAAAGGTGTTAAAATTCTACTCTTGTAAATTTATTATTTACACGCTAATAAATATAGGGGTTGAAAGTATTTTTTGAAAAGTGTTTTTAATGCGACTGGGGGCGGGGAAGGGGGAGTAATAAAACAAACTTCTGAAAAACTTAAGTAAAATTTGTTAAAAATCTATAGAATTTCAATGAACTTTCATTTTTATTCTGTTTTCATGTTGAAATTTAACCCGATTATAGATATTATACCGGTGGTGTTAATAGTGTTAGTTGGTCCTTGTTACTTGTTATAAAATTTCTTATACTTCCTGTGGTTATTTCCAGTTGAAACAAAAACACAAAAACAAAATAAAATAACTGGGAATTTTATTTTTTATTTTTGTTTTAAGAAATGTTAATTGGCTTTAATTGTATATAGGAGGTGAAAATTATATTTTTCTGTGTTAATGAATTATAATTCTTTTGATTAATTTATTTCTATTTTTGGAATTAAACTCTTAATCCTGAAAGTTTTCATTTTGCATTTAAATAAATACAATTCTTGAAATGTTTTTTTTTTATAAAATGTTCTAGAAAATCTTAATTTCGTGTTATAATTAGAATTAATGAAGGAAAATAATTTTATTTGTGTATAAATTATTCTTATCATATTTTATTTTTAATTGCGTATCTTAAGATATTTTCTTTATTAATTATAAATTAGATGGTAGTAAATTAGAAATTTCGAAAGGAATTTTAAGTATATAAGCTTGAGAATTGGTAAAATAAATTATATTTTTTATTAAATGGTAATAGATACAACTTGATGTCTTTGAAATTGATTGCAATTAAATAACAAATGGAAGACAAATTATATAAAAATTGTGTTATTGAATAAATAAAATATTCAAAAAAAAAATTCCAGCTTTGAAGTTTTGCAAAAACAATTTGTTTATCCTAACACTAATTATAATTTATTGATTGAAAATATCTTTCGAAGCAAAATTCAGTATCGAATTACAAAAGAAATTTACTTAATTTACTTATTAAAAAATTAATATATTAGCTAATAAATGTTCGTAGTGAATTTTGTACAAAATGGTTTCACCATATGTTTGGTTGCATATTACTATTAAATCATCTCAAGTTAAATTACACATTTAAATTTAGTTCAACTGCAATTGACCATCATTCAGCTGAATTTTGTATTTGATACTTGTTCTTGTTATTGTATCGTTCAAATAAAAATTAAAAGTGGTTCAAATGCAAGTGACCGTAATTATGCTTAGTATACAAATATGTAGCTAATTACATTTTTGTATGGTTCATTAGGTACTATCTTGGTTGGCGATACCAACTTTGATATAACTTGGGCGAAAGAGTCCAAACAGTCCACTTTTTTTTAAGTTAAAAATCGATAAGACAACTCAAATATTTCCATTTCCACCCAGATACTATTCCGAGCGATTCTTTTATAATTTCAAACTTACATATTAAAAATTATTTATTATTAAAACAAATTTCATAAAATTAATCTTTCAAAAAATGTAGAATATTTACGAGTGAGGCTTAACTAAAACTAACTTAAGTTTTTTTTATTAATAAGTTATCACTTATCAGTGCTAAATTTCGGTATTAATTCTTTATTATTATCTGTTTTTTCTTATCCCAATTTTTTGCTTCATAAAAAACATTATGACTTCAATGACATTTTAATTTTAACTTCTATCAAACATATTAAGCCTAAAATAAAATAAAAATATTGCACTTAAAAATACCATAGCATTACGAATTGATCAAACATACACATGACGTATTAAATGCAATGACTTTTAACTTTAATTTTTTTTTTTACAACTTGTTAAAACAAAACTTAAATTGTATAAAATTTTGATAACCGATACCATATTTCTTAATTTATTTTAATTAAATTGTCGGTTATTTCAGCAATACAGACAAATAACAATCAAAATATAGAAAAACACAAAATCTCATTAATTTCACGATTTCATTGAAAAATTATTTCATATTCAATATTGTACCAAAAGAAATTGATTTATCATGGGAATATATTTCAGTTTAAATTTATTTTTTAAATACAACTTTAACGGATTCCGACGTCCTTAATTTTTCCCAATAAGGTTAATTATTTACACAAAAAAATAACATTTAATTTACAATTAAAATTTACAATGACGCGTTAAAACAACATCACTAATATTACACACAAACAATCTCAATAAATTGTCTAATGTATATAACTGACATGACAGTAGTTGGCAAATTATTAATAAAAGTGTAACATACACAATTTGAAATGAAAACAACATGAAGGCGCAAATTACACAGCTAAAACAAAATTTAGTTTTGGTACAATTATCTTATTACTTTATGTTGTAATTTAATACCGAAAAAAAAAACAATAATAATAAAAAAATAAAAAAAAAACAAATAAAAAGAAAAAAAGTTCAAAAAGTTTTTTTTTACCGTTAATATTTTTAATTTTAACCTTGACTTTAAATGGATTTTTATTCCCTTAGGATTGTTTTTGTCGGCTCTACTCTAAAAGTAAATAAAATATAAGATAAATTGTTATAGTGTTGGCACACTTTTAAACTTGGTGTGATACAAATTTATTGGTAGAGGTAGAAAATATAATCTGTTATTGTAAAATATATAAAAACTAAATTTAAGAAAAGTCGTTGAATTATGGAATTTAATACTAGAAGCGATCATCACTACGGTTTGTCATTTTTAAGATACCAACCAATTATTAATATAACCAATATCTGAAAAATTTGTAACGGCTGTTCAGACACACTTTTATTCTTTAGAAAGTGAAAAAAAAATTTTTTTAATAGGAGACAAAAGAACATTCCCTCAATTAATATTAGTACAATCACATACATTTAATAAAATCTTATTTATTTTTTAGATAGTGTTTAACGTTTTAATTTACTCCCAAGTTGCTGGAAAACTTTTCTGCTACCGAATTACACTAAACAATTGTTTTATACCAATTATTGCTTTTCTTAAAGGTTTTTTTAAGATTTGGTAAAGACTAACGAATAACTTAGGGTGCTTTTATGTTAAAGCTGCGATTAGTGATAAGAGCGTCGATAAGAGCATAGCTTAGAAAAATATATAAATGATTTAAAATGGAGGTATTTATGCTGGGGCATCGCTTTGATCAATGATAAACAATATAAAATTTTCTTTGCTATCACTTATCGCAGCTCCAACATAAACACACCCTTAGAACTACTCAACGAATTAAATCTTTCTTATTACTTTCTTATCAGTCCTTACATTAATTTTTTTTCAAGGTTAAATAACCTACACAAACTTAAATAGCCTACAACCAATTTTCAAGGTTATATATATAAAATATACTTTATATTTTTTAACCTTCCCAACTCTAATACACGAATTTCTTAAGTTCAACAACCAAAATATAAAAATAATGGTTTTGTTTTATTATTAAAAAAATAAAACCTCTGAATTCGTTGTTTAAGTTAAAATTTAAAATAAAATAAAACAAATGAAATTTTGTTTTTAATTTATAATTTGACATGGGAATTGGCCTCTCTTATTTTCGCATTTTTTTTTTTGGTTTTGTTTTTATTTAAATTATTTTTATTTATTATTCTGTTCTTTTTGTTTTTGTTTTTTTTTTTTAAATTAAAATGAAAATACAAAAAAAAAATGATTAAAGTTGCACAAAAATATTCAGACTTTAATTAATAAAATTAAATTGTCAAAATACCTACAAGTTTTCTTTTGACAAGTACTTTAAACCATTGAAAAAACTAAGAACAAAAGTGTTGCCATCTAATATTTGTTTTAATTTTTTTTCTATTGTCTTTTTTTTTTTTTTCAATATTTACAGAAGTCAGAGATTTTTTTCATTTAATTAAAAAAAAAAAATAATTTAATTTATGAAATAATTTGTATTTATACATAATAGCTAATAAAAGTAAACAGGTACCAAACCAACAACAAAAGAAACAAAAAAAAATTAAAAAAAAAACTATTAAATAAGAAATGACTGACCTCTGTCTGAAAAATCTTTTTTTATGAAATGTAAATTGTTACAAAATTATTTTGCAAAATATTTTTTTGACATTACTCAACTTTTTATTTAAATTGAAAAGTGACGTAAATGTTAAAATATTTAAATTAATAATTATATTATGACGTTTATGACGTAAATACATTATATTTGAAGGTGACCATTTGTTTTCATTTAAAAAGTAATGAACTTTAAAAAATTGGTTTTTTGGAATAAAAATCATTTAATATCCGATTTTTAAATTAATTTTAATGGATTTTTTTCTTAATTTAAATTAAACTTTCGTTCTGTTAATCTGAAAATTTGTTAAACCTTGATAATTTCTTCTATAGAAAAAGGAGAATAGCTGAAGGAGATATCAACACATTTCGAAACCAGTTTAATAACCTACAGTCCAAAAGTTCTAAAGAAACAGATGTAGTAGATGCAGCTATCACTTAGTTAAAAATGGAAAAATATTGAAATGGTAATAAAGAAGATGTGGAGATTAGTTGAAATTCGATCATATGGTTAATTTGAAACTCGAGTTTTTAAAATTTTCGATATAATTTTTAATATTTTTAATTTTAGAACTTCAAGTTTGAAATTTAATTTTGTGTCTTAAAAATCCAAATTTTGATCAAAATTTGAATTTTTAATCAAAATTTGGATTAAAATTTTAATTTTTAACCAGCACTAACACGAATTGAAATATTAATACATTTAATAATCAACTGTGCTTACGTTTTTTAACTTGTTTTTGTTTTTGTTGGCACCTCTAGATGCTAACTGTTCAACTGTGACAGGCTAAACAGCCTGACTGTATATGTGCATGTCGGAACAAGGGGAAATATATTCATATATTAGAACTGATCAAATGAATTCCATAACAACTATGCTTTATAACATGTAGAAATGTCTTAGATTTTCAATAGATAAAGTTCTATTTTGCTTATATTGTAATAATTTTATATTTAAGTTATATGGTATTTTATATCTGTGAGTTATATTATTCAATTAAATTATTTGTTTATATTTTGCATTTGTTTATATTGTTATATTTATCTTTTTTTTATTAAAGATATAAAATTATTATTTATTGATTAAGCCATTAATTTGAACCCAATAGCGAATGGTGGCTGATTCGAGTCGAAAACCAGATAAGTTTTTTTATTTTTCACTATTACTGGGATTCGAACCCGGGTCTTTCGAATGAAAGGTCTTCACTCTAACCACTGTGCCACCCAGCCGATAAAAATGTTATTAAATAGGTAATTTAAAATGCTATTCTAAATATAGGTAAAATGCTTTTTCTGAAACATAACCTAAAAGTTTTTAAAAATTTGCAATACCTATTTTGTATACCATATTTAGATACATTTAAAAAAGAAGATTTGGTATTCCCAAAACATAAAAAAAAACGATTTTAATTAAAATCAATTGATTTTTCAATTTAATATCAACTTATTCAGTTAAGTCATTCACCCATAATTTATTGTTTTAAGTGTAATTTTCATAACGCTAATTTGAAAAGTTTTAGTTTCTATATAAATTTTCAATTAAGTATGTTTTTTATAAATAAAAGATTTTATAATAAGTTTTTTTTAGAATTTGATTAATTTATTTTAATAAATTTAATAATAATTAATTAGAGATGAGTTGTTTTGTTACAAGAAAAAACATCAATAAATATGAATGAAATAAAAACGAATTTATAAGAAGCTAATAAATTTTATAACCTTGAAATAAAATATCGTGATTATTTAATTGAGCTTTTGGGGTTTTTTTTCAGTTCTTCCCAGAAGAAGTTTTAAAATTAAATTAATTGTATAGCAATTCTTTTATAATTATATTTCCGTAAAAAAATAAATTTGAATCTTCTGGATAAAAATAGTTTTGAAGGATATAATTTAGAATAATACGGGTTATAAATTAAATAATTTGTATATATGTATATAAATTTTAATGATAATTTAAATCGATTTTTATTTTTTTTTAATTATAAGATTAATTTTTTGTTCATTCCCCATCAACATGTTGTTATTTAAATTAATATGCAAAAGATTTTTTTGATGTGTTAGAAATCAGCGATTCTTGCTGAATATCAAAAAAAATTAGATCTTGATTTAAAATATTCAAATTTCAAATAATTTCTTTACCATTTTAGAATTTAGTTAAAGGAAGATATGAAAAGAACAAAGAATATAACTTAATAAGAAATAAAGTAAAATCAATTGATACTATTGTATCACGCAATATACTATGTATTATTATAATCCTGTAATTCGTATTTCAAACTTTAAATGCATCAATTTGTAGCTTAGATATATCGTAATGTAAATAAATATTGTGTATCAAATTTACACCATCAATTTGATCGGATCATCGGATTTTTTACTACTCAGAGCACTATATTAAAGGCGAGCGTATCATATGATTTATCTAGGTAATGTTTATCATATATGGGAGTAGTGAATTATCAATTAAATTAATTTGGCCTTAGCTAATATTAATGTAAGTGAAAATAATTCTGCAAAATACAGACAAATGAAATACAGGCAAATGAAAAACAGTCAATAAGAAATACAACCTTTTGATAGTAACTTATATTAAAGCACTATATTAGTGCAAAAAGGTTATTTAGAGTTGTCTAAGGTATTCGAAGACTTCAGTAGTTTAGGATTGATAGACACTCTTTTGAATTAAACACCCGGATAAAATACTTCAAGTTGACTTTTTGTTTAAAGTCATGAATAATCCTATAATGGTGAAATGTGAATGTTTCAGATAGTGTAAAGCCCAAAAATGTGATATTAATTAATTCTTGATTCTTTAATATGATTTTTATTTATCTAATAATTATATTAATTTAATTATTTATAAATGATTTTAATTATATGTAAATGACTTAAAATTAAAAAAAACTAGTTTTTAAATTTAATTCAAATAATATAATTGAAAATTTTATAACAATTTTTCGAAATTCATTAAAGTATAAGTTAAAACACTTTTCAATTTTCAAACAACTAAAATAAATAAGCAATTTACATTAATTACTTTAATTTAATTTTTTTTATAAATTTCTAATTCAAAATTATAAAATTAGGAAAATTACTTAAATATAACAATACCTGAAATTTAATGAAAAAGTGTGTATATATATACCAATTTAACTGTAATAAATTAATTATTAATGGAATTATGTAAAAGTTCAACGACCCAAAAGATTTCATTTTATATTCCCAAAAAGCATTAAGAACCTTGATTTGGTTACCGACTTTCAAATCTTCATGAATATTCTGGAAAAAGCGCAATCTGATTAACGGAAAAATCGTTAGCTTGTTACAAGTCATAAGATCTCTCCTGATTAAGAATATCGCATATATACTTAGATATATAAATGATTTTTAAAAAATTTGGGAATTATGCTTTTGAGGATTTGGGTTTTTGGGAATTTTGTATTTTGAAGAATCGGTTCTAGGGCATGCCGTCCCTAAATAAATTATCGCAATATTTGTCGCGATATAAATTTAACAAGTTTCTCATTTAAGCCTGTCCGAGAAATGCTACTCCCAAAAATCATAAGGCCACACTTTTCTCTTGTTCTATTGTTATTATTACAGTGTCTGTGACTGGATTCTTTAATCATGTGGTCTCGATTTCTAGTTCCTAATGTATGAATCTAATATGGGTAGACTAAAAGTCCGGGTAAACTAACGAAGGAGCCATAATAAATACGTCATTAAATTTAAAAAGAATTAAAATCAAAATTTCCACTATAAATGTAAAATAAGTCTATAAAACCTATTAAATATAAGTCATTTGTTATTTAATTAATCAATCAAATTTTAACCCAACCATAATAGCCATTTTTTTTATTAACCAATTTCCGCTTTCATCATAATTAAAACTATAAAGTTCCTTGAATATTTTTCTTCACATTCTAATTGATTAATTAATAAAATATCTATAAAATTTTTAAAATATTTTCCTTTCCCCTTTTAAAGTTGGAATTCTTTTCAAAATATTTCATAAATTACATTTCTTAAAATTTTTTTTTGAAAAAATTTCAATTAAACAATTCCATTTTTCTTAATAATTTTTTTACATTTTTACATTTTTACATTTTTCTACTTAATACTTTTCAAATTCCATAATTTGCTCTGTTTCCGATGTTCGTTTCATTACAAAAACAACAAAATTAAAAAAAATAATTAAACCACAAAATACAAAAAAACAAAATTAAAAAAATTGTTTTTAAAAAGTAAAAGAAGACAGAATATGCCAGTTGCTATACTGAAAGCATTCAACCGATTTTAAATCGATTACTTCTCCAAATTATACCATTCTAATTTTTCAAAAAAGCACATTATCTGTTATACTCGTAATACGAGACTTACGAGTGCAATATTGCACTCAACCCCAATTAAGTTCAAAAAAATAAAAAAATAAAATAATGCAAAGAAAAACTTAAAATTAATATTATGTACAAGATTCTATATTTAAAGTTCAGAAATAGGCTGGTCTCCATTTTATCTTCACTAATTAAAGTTAAGTGTTTAACCATATATATATATATATATATATTGTTTCTGGAAAATTAAATTTTTGTATTTAGATCAAAGTTCTTACCGCCATTACCATCGCCACCAACACTAGCCATATTAGTTTATTACATTTAAAAGCACAATGCAGAGAATGGTGGTCAATTAAAATTCAACATAATAGATATTATCTAATATTATCACTATTTTGACTCACAGTTTGTTATTAATTTAATGTGTACAATGAGAAAAAGTAGCAAAGAGCTTGTTAAAAATTAAAAGTATTGAATTACTGTGAAAAATTTAAGTCTTCAATATATTGGAAAATTCATAAACAAATTTATCCCATTCATTTTCCCCAACCTCCGCAATCAAAAAATTCCAAATATTCTCAATCCAAATACCGAAATTCTTCCGTATCCCAATAATCATTTTACCTGTACATTAGTATTACTGATCCCATTCTAAACTTTGGTTCAAAAAGGGTCGTGGTTTGGTTTGTTAAATTCCCACACTTCCCAATGGCATATTTCACAGTTGCAATGCTTTTTAGTGTTCATCGTAAAAAATATATGTATATATATTATATTTTTTTAGGCTTTCTAGACTGCCCTATCCTACATTGGCTCAACCATAGTTATTGTTTTTTCATAAGTCTGTATATCACCTTAGCTTTTTTTTATAAAGATCAAATATAAAAATGATACCATAAAGCTTCAACAACTTTTGAGATATTATTCCTGTTATATAAGTATAGATGTGAAAAATTTTAAATAATAAAGTACTATCGGAACCTTTTAATACTGAGTCTGCTAGTCAGAATCCTTACGCTGTTCATTATTTGAATAATATTTTATGCAAAATTTTTAAAATACAACATTGATCCTGCCCATAACAGATTCCTTAACAGAATTGAAAGGAAAATCAATTGCAGAGCGATCTATGAAAAGTTCCGATTTAAGAAAAGACAAGGAATAACTAGAAATGTTCTTCAAAAAAAAAACTGTTTTGACCAGAGAAGATCGAGGCCATGATTTATCATCCCTATAATAATAATATTTGATTTGAGGTGCAGGATTCTTTTAATTTTAAAATTTTTTTTAATTCCATGAAGGTTTACGATAGTTGTTGTTTGCTAGTGTGATAGCATGTGCCATCCTAACTCTTAGGCTCTTCGGGCCGTCTGCATCCTGCTTGCAATACTTACTATTAATTTATTACTTACTTACTGGATCCTAGAACCCCTGGTGGGGCATAGGTCGTCAACAAATCCTCTCCACCTTTCACGATCCTTAGAAATTCCTTTTAGCTGTAACCACGTTTTGCGTTGCGCTTCTGCCTCTTTCAAAACAGTACTTCTCCATGTTTTCCTTGGTCTACCCACTCGTCGTCTGCCTTGTGGATTCCACTCAAAACTTTGCCTTGCAATGTTTTCTTCTGGCTTCCTCAAGGTATGTCCGATCCATCGCCATTTTCTCTCTCGGATCTCGACCTCAATCATCTTTTTGTTCGTTTTTTGCCACAGGTATGTGTTGGTAATGATTTGCGGCCAACGAACCCTTAAGATGCGGCGTAGACAACGGTTAATATACGTCTGCAACTTTTTGGTGATAATGACGGATACCTTCCATGTTTCACAGCCGTATAAAAGTACTGATTTGACGTTTGTTTCAAATATTTTTAGCTTTGTACGCAGGGCTATATTATTTGACTGCCATATGTTTGATAGAGTTCCAAAAGCAGCTCTAGCTTTATTTATTCTGCTGTCAACATCAACTTCTGTTCCTCTATTTGATGTCACCATGCTTTCTAAATAATTGAACTGCTCTACTTCTTCAATTTGGCTTTCTTCTAGTAGAATTTGCTGATGTGTGGAGTGCTGTGTACGCATGCTTTTGGTCTTAGCTGCATTTATTTTTAGACCAGCTCGTTTGCCATATTTGTTTTGCCAATTTTGGCACATTTCGTTTAGACCACTTCTTGTTTGTGCCATGAAAACTACATCATCAGCATAATCTAAGTAGCTTAAATGTTTTCCTAGTCGCCACTGAATGCCATACCTCTCATCAACGCATACGGTTGCGGTTAAAATTTCGTCCATCACAACCAAAAATAATATAGGCGACAATATACAACCTTGCTTAACAACCTGCTGCACCTCAAACGAATCACTATTAATTTATAAGAACATAATATTATTTATTTTAGTTATATTATATATTTTGTATTTAAATTATATTTGGTCACCAAGGAGATTTTGTTGGAAAAATTATTTTTCAATATTTTTAAATTACATATTTTATGACATAAACTGTAATCGAACCTGGATTCCCTCGTTTAATAAGCCAAATGCTTTCCCGCTACACCAATGAGACTCCTTGTTAAAGAACTTAGTGTATTATATAACTTAAAAAGTAATAAAACAAATTATATAACTGATCTGATCAACAATACCATCATGTATTGAATATACAATCATTACTTAAGTTAAATTAATATTTAAATAAAATAATCAATTTAAAAGAACAACTCCTTATCCATTCCATTTTTCTTCAATATACAATTATTTCTTTTCTCATATTATTAAAAAGTTCTTTAACTTACAATTAAATTGTTTTTTTTTTCAAGATCTAAAACTATATCAGCATTACAATAGTATTAAACTAATTTATAGTTATATTTCATTATTCATTATTATATCCATTATATAGCCATAAGTATATACTTAAACATTTAATTTTAACCCTTAATATTCTAAAGTGTATAATATATATATATATATATGTGTATATATAAAATGGTAATGAACCATTTAAAAACTGTTTCCATTTCATTGACATCGACCTACTATATTCTATACATAGTTCAGATTTCATTTTCAATTTAAATTTTACTTTTAATTTTAACCTCATGTTCTTTAACTATAAATTGTTATTGTCTTGATTATAATGCCACAATCAATGGATTTGCCCCTTTATATATATATATATATATATATGTATAATAATGCCCCCCTATTTTATGTCTATTCTGAACAAAAGTTAAAGATGCTTCTTTTTTTTTTTCATTAATATAGTTAGTGTATATTATGTAGAAGTATGTCTTGCATTAAATTAAATTGCCAGAACGTACGTTCAAATTGTAATCGTATATTAATTGTATATATATATATATATATATGTTGGTAGTTGGTACTTGTGTCCATTTCTGATGACCTAAAAATTAAAAAGAAAAACCGAATCAAACTATGGTACAAAAAAAATAAATACAAAAATATATATATATATATATTTTAATTTTAAATTTATTCACTTGCAATTTGAAATTCATTCTCATTCTTCCATTCTTGATCTTTTTTCAATTATTTGTCCTTTAATTTTGCCTTTATTTTTTGTAACTCATTATGCATCTTCGTGGCTTCGGTTCTCTTTTTTTCAACTATTTCAGTCAGTCACAAAAGTAGAATACATGATAAAGTAATACATGGTTGAATATCTACTGTAATAAGTAGCGATTTGCTTTTCAAGTTCTCATGTATAATTGAAAATTTTCAATAATGCAAAAATTGTAAGGTATGAATACGAGTAATATGGGTATGGAGTGGAGTTATGGTTAACTAATTTCACTTTTATCTCTTGGGTTTTGTTTTTTTTTTTTTTTTAATATGGAATAGTTATGGATGACTACTATAGATCATTAAATGATTTTGAACTGGTGCAACTTGTAAGTTTAATATGTAACATTATAATAAATGAAAAAAAAAATAAAATGGAAAAACTTTAACGAATGAGAAAAAAAAAATAATCCAATTTAAGTTGAATACTTTTTTAACTTTTGCAAATTAATTTTCCGTCTCTTTCTTTCCCGGTATCTTGTGTTCTATATTTATGTATAGAATAAAAGTGAAATGGATGAACAAGTGAATAAAATTTGCATAAAAATAATTACTCCTTTGGTTTCAATTTGTTTTTATTTTTTTTTTATTTTTTTATTTAAATTCTTTAGTTAGTAGTAGCTAAGCTGTACTTGTGAGTACTGGGGACTGATAATATTTGCAATGAGATGCAATACAAAAATTGTGTAAATCTCGTGTATATATAGTTATATTTGACTTATGTAAGTATGTATGTATA
This sequence comes from Dolichopus griseipennis, assembly GCA_963082915.1. Taxonomy (NCBI): domain Eukaryota; kingdom Metazoa; phylum Arthropoda; class Insecta; order Diptera; family Dolichopodidae; genus Dolichopus; species Dolichopus griseipennis. Next base: position 105,043,316 of record OY720444.1, on the reverse strand, counting down.
TGCAAATGAATAAATTGGACGGGATAAGATAAAAAAAAACAAATTATAAAGTTAAATGTCCAATGGAATTGTTTGGTGTATTTTATCCGTGTATGACTATAAGTCATAAGGGTATACTAAATTTGCATTTACTTTTGTGACGCAGAGAAAGGGGGAAGGCTAGATATAGACTCAAAGGTATTGATCGATTCAGAATCGGAAACTTAATCGATTTAGCCAAGTCTTTCCGAGCGTACGCACTATAATTCAAAAACTAAAGGAGCTAATGATTCTGAAATTTCAACAAATTCGTTTTTATGCAGAATCGTCAATTCTATTTAAATCCAACCGGTTTGATTAACAAGTTCTCCTTTTATATGATATTAACTCTATACTAAATAAAGCTTGTTGCCTGAAATTTTGCCAAAAATAGTTCAGTTTTGTTGATAAAGTTTATGAAAAACTTGATTGGTTTATTGTAGCAGGTTCGAGTAGATGCGTTACAATTTGTTTTTAAGTATAAGAATAATTTAATTCTATTGAAAATGACTATCAGAAATTTTGTCAACGGTAGTAAACTTTAATGGCCAATATTTGCATGAAATATAATTGGTGAAGTATAAGAGGTTCGAATTGCTGCCCAATAACTTTTATACATAACGCAGCTTCTATTAAATTATGTTTTTGAAATTTTGCTAAAAGTAATTAACAGGATGATATAATGTATCCTACAGTTGACACAGTCCACTCTACATCGTTTTTTTTAAATTTTATTTATCTTTGTGACATAAAGAATCCAAATAGGGATTAGATAAAGAATTAAATACTTTTTAACTTCCATTTTCAAAGATTAGCTGAAAAAAAATGATAATTACAAATTAATGTTTTTTGAAAGTTATAATTATTAACTTGAAGCAAATATTGTATACTAATTAGTTATTATCATAATATTAATAAATTTTTAATATTTTCTTTCAAAAATTTTGAAAATGTGCTATTAATGTCATCTTCAATCACGTATAAATATAATTTAACTCAATTCCTTTGGCAAGTTTTTATTTTTTTTAAATTTATAACTTTATATTTTAAACTTTCTTTTACTTCCAGTTGATTGACCGATGATATGATAGTTTCCGCACTCCATATAAGTTCTATTTTAAAGCTTCAAGTTGTAATCGCGTGCACTAAAATTACCTTTTCTAATTTAAAGACAAAATATGAAAATTTAATACAAAATTTTATATATTAAATGAGCCAAAGAAATGTTTGTGTTTAAGTTTTATGAGTTCATTCAGATTTAACCTGAACAAATAAACGACTTGTAAAATTCATTATGAACACATTCGAACAAGAAAATTTTCTAAATTAAGTTAAAAAACAGAAAAAAAATGGTAGAAACAAAGAAAAATACCGAACTACCAAAAATTCAGTTAACCATGAAATTTCTAATCATGTTCGCGATGTTGATCATTAAATCCAATCAATATACGAATGTACGATTGATTGTATATTAAAGTAAAAAACAAAAGTGTATAAAAGTGTATATATACATATTTAGCTTGTGGTCAAACCAAAAACAATTCATTGATTCGTAAACATAATTTCCATTAAAAACAAAAAATCAAAAAAAAAATATCAAAAAATCAACAAAGTTAAGAAAAAAATCAAACTAATCAATCCAATTTCACTCGGTAATTTTTCATTTACAAATATCATTAATGTTAGCAAAAACTCTATAATTATAATATTATTTTAGTCAGAGGTGTATATAAATGTAGTGTATGAGGCACGCATGAGACGGCACATTGTAGGAATTTGGTAAAAGGGATACTTTTATAGGCGGGTTGCATATAATTTAAAAGTTGTATATCTTGAATCTAATTAGAGTGATAGAATTTAGAATTAGGAGCTAATTGATGTCTTTGATTTTAAAATTGTGCATAGTCAGTTACAAATTTGTTTCCAAAAATAGTGTTTACTTTCTTCAGGACATATCTTGAATACTCAGTTGAAAAGTTTCAAAAGTTCAAACCCTGGTCGGATCATATCTAATAAAAAATATTGTGTATATTATAATAGTTTAATAAGAAGTCCAAATGCCAAATAAGCAAAGGACTATTATAAATAAAATACCTATTCAACACATTTAATAAAATAATTAAAATCCAAACTAATCTAATCAACTTAATCTCATTAAAAACACAATATAATTCATTAAAATACATTACAAACATTTAAGGTTTTCCACCCCTGACATCTTTAAAAATAAAATCAATGACTGATTTAATAAATGAATCAATGAATCAATTATAGTACAACTTTATACACCACAACTATTTTTTGATTAAAAAAAAAACTTAAAACAACAAAAAGGCCAAAATAAAAAAGCTGTAAACATTTTTTTCAACTTTGAAATGTCTAAAAAAATTAAATGAAAATGCGTTCACTTTAAACAAAAAAAAAAAAACAACAACAAAAATACTATTAAAAGTGTGTCAATGAGTTAATATCGAAAACGGCAACTTTATACCAATAACAATAACAATAAAAACAACAAAAGAAAAACCGAAAATGAAAGAGTGAAGAAGAGTGAGAAGAACAACATAACTGATTTTTAACACACTACGGTGAATTAATGCGCTGTGCTACTGCTATCACCAAAATGCTAAAGTTCGTTACAATTAATGCGTAATCTTTATTACCAAAATGAAGTGTTTTTAATTTATGGAATTTCAACTAAAACTTAAAATAAAAACAAAATAAAAATATGCTTTGAATTTAATTAAAAAAATTAAAAAATGATTTTAGCAATAAAAGTGCACTCTTTATTATTAATTCAAAAAAGTACCATTTGAAACCGAATTAAACCATTTGATACCAAACTGATTTGACTGGATTAAAAGATAGGCTAAATTTGGTTTAAAAAAAAATTTATTATGGTCAGTGACTATAAATTGATTGTATAATTGTGGAAAAAAAAAATGGATCATGTAAATTAAATAAATATGTTGTAATTTTATGGAATTTTAAGATTAGGTGAATATTTATGGTGAAATAGAGAAAAGTAACGGTATTTTTTTATGGGAAAAAAATTTAATAATAATATAAAATTGGAATTAACGGATTTTTTTGAATATAAGACATAAGAAAATTTGAAATTCGATCTGGTGGTAATGTGGTATTGCCGCTAATTTTCATCAATTGTTCCATCTCTTTAATACGTAATTAAATTAAAAATAAATAAAATTGTAATTATTATTTAGATATAATACAAAAATAGATTTTATAACATGTTTAAAAAATTAATTAAACACTATATTAAGTTAGTTTTCATTTTAAAAAGTTTTAATTGATTAATTTTTATTTCGTTAGCTAATTAATTGCTTAGTGGCAATTTATGGTAAGCAAAGTTAACTGGGTTTATTGCTGTCAATAAACCATGCGTCATAAAATTAATTAAATGATTATTTTAAAATTAGATAAATTTAAAATATTCTATTAAATTTTAACACACTGTTTTATTATTGTAGGTGCAATTTTAATGTACTTTTACAAAAATGAGGTTTTCTTAAAAATATTTAACTTTGTTTTTATTAGATGCGTGGTAGCTTCTGATCAAATGTCAATTTATTTAATATGCAAATGAAGTGCATAAATTTATACGATGTAAATTTATTGCAGTTCACTTATTTATGGCGGTCATTTTAGGGCTGAAATTGGAGAACATTTTAAAACTATAAAATTTATTTTAAATTTTTTAGGAGATGCAATTTTTAAAGTAAGTATTGAAACTCGTTATAGACTTCAAGCATACATAGATAATTAAACATCCACCCATGAAACCACGGTCATTTGGTGGAAACTTTTACTACCCATACTGCAGCTGAAAAATGATTAGAAGACTTAATCACATCCGGAAAATGTGTATAATTGTAGAATACATTACAAATATCTGTTTAACAGATTGATTTACATAGGGAATTTAAACATTCCAAAATAAAATTCTAAAAAATGATGTTAAGACAGATAAATATAGCAAAACGTTCGGAAGAACATATTATTTCAATTTATACAACACTTAAAAGAACGACGCGCTGTGTCAATGGGTGGCTTTCAATGCTTTCCATAACCTTCGAAAAAAATATATAATAATAAACCAATTGAGATGTAATTTTCTTAATATTAATTAATTACCTAATAACATCATTAAAATCTGATCGTCCCACATTAAGCATTTTAAATTATTTGGAGATTTTACCATAATTCTTCCTTCCTTGCTTGAAAGAAAACTCAATTTACTAATTAAATCAAAAGTTGTTTTACAAGGAAACATGTATTTTTAATGGCTTTTCAATATCATTTTACATTAACAAACATGTTAATTTCTAATTTATTCCGAAATGTTAAAAACTTAATTTAACATCAACTTCAAAATATTTAATAAAAACAAAAAAAATTAATGACTACTGTCATTATGTCATTATGACATGACATATATATTTATTGAAATTTAATTAAATAAAACTATCTTTAAAATTAAATGATAAATACTAAAAATGGACAGGACATGTTTTCTATAATCAAACATTTATTTTAATCAGACACAAAATAATTTTTCCTTGTTTTTAATGAATTTTTAATATGTATTATGTATTTAATATCTGACATGTTTTTCATTTTCTAATTTTTCAATTTAATTTCAATTTTTGTACATTTTTAAAAGGAAAATATGAATTTTCATTTAAATATCTAAACTTAAAAAAAAAAAAAAAATTGTTATCAATTTTAAATTGTTGTTTGAGGCAAATAAAAGGAAATTCGATTTCTGGTATTTGATACACAACCATACATACATACATACCTATATTTACATAACAAATATTATTACTATGGAATTTTTAAATGTCAATATTTAGAGCAATTTAGTCAGGTTATAACAGTGACATAAAAAAAGAGAAAAAACTATTAATCGGAAAACAATTTTTATAATCCCCATGATTATTAATAATTTGAAAAATCAATATTTACAGGAAATTCAAGAAAAAATTGAAAAATTAAAAAAATGGTGCATTTACATAAGATGCATGCAGAGTGCATCCAAATTGGTTGAACATATATGTCGTATTTATGACAGACTCGCTTTCGTATATTTATGAAAGAAAAAAAACACAAATCCGAACTTCATCCAAATTCGCTCCACTCAACTATTTTTTGCGAGAAGAAACAATATAAACAAGAAATATCAAAAATTAAAAAATGAACTTGTCTAAAAGAATTCGAAATCGTAAAAGAAGAAGATGGTGGGTACGGGAAGTAAATTTAACTCGAGATTAGTTTGGGTTTTTATTCAAAGTTTAAAATTGAACTCATTATTAAATGTCTAAAATAAAAGAGCTCGTTCTTTGTTTACAAAAACTTATAAATAAAAACTTTTAAAAATACTGTCAAAGTCAACTACAGCTAAAAAATTAGAAAATAAACCTATTTCAACGACGACAAAAATTTGGTTGGGCGAAGATCGTCACAATTATGTGCAAATACATACGAACACATATATTTTAAAATATCCGCCGCAAATATTTCGTCGGTGGTTGGAATTGTGTTTTTAACTTAATAGATCAAACGTCAAAAAATAAATACATCAGATTTGTTACATCATATTACTTCATAAATAAACATTTTCTTATATTTTTTGACATTGACAACTAAAGACTAATTCACAATATAAGATATATATTATTTTATAATTCACAATGCATTTATCTTATAATTTTAATAATCTAATTATACTAATATTCACAGTACGTATACTTCAGATTGTATATTTGCATGTAAATATGATAGGTATATTAAATTGTCTAATTCAAATTTAATCGAAACTTTGTTTACTATTGTTATGTAGTGCAAAAGGTCATCGCTTTATATATTTGCTGCCTTAGTGGTGCTAGTAGATTCAAGCCGATTCCGAATCCAAAACTCTGTATTAATACTTTCGTAAATATTTCAATTTTCCTAATATATTATTATAAAAATTTTTATAGTTTTCTGTTACAAATACAGTGCTATTTTGCATATTAAATTTTTTCATATGTGCATATTAAACAAACATTTAATTTAAATTTCATAAAAAAAAATTAAACAGGTAAAATTTAAGGAAGAGAAAAAATAATATTTACATATTTATTAAAAAATCACTTTTCCTTTCAGAAATTTCGTAAGTAAAAACAAATTTGAAAAAAATCGAATTTCTCAATTTATAGATTTTGCATTAAAAAATCGAACATAAAAACTTGTTATAATCTCGTTTTATCTAGTTTTAAATGGTGTGAAATTAGAGTAATATTCAAATAAAATTTTGGAATTTAAGTGTTATGACATGTATCGTAAGATTACTCTCTATTGTATAAACAAAGCTGTAAGGTATAAAAAAAAAAAAAAAGCTGTCCATTTTCCTGTATGCAACAAATCAGTTTGATATTATTTTTTTATTGCAAAAATCTATTTAATGAAATGTAATGTAACGGTAATTATATCCCCAATGGGGAGGTTTTACCTGACAAAAAATAAATTTTTTTTGTTAATATATTAAATATTATGAATATTATTAAAGAAAAATGCATAAAAATATGAAATTTTTTATTTATTATTTAATGGTATTATAAAATTGATTATATTGTGATTTGAAATTATTAGAAGTCTCTGAACTGAGTCATTAAATGTCAAATAAAATGATATGACATTGTAAATTATTAGCAAAAGTCAAGTTTAGTTTATTAAAGCTTTAGTTTATTTGATTTGTTTATTTAATTTTAGTACCTAAGTCTTAAAATCAAATTTAGATCAATTGGTGGTATGAAATGTCAAAATATAGAGTTGTCAATTTATTATTATAACAGTTTTTATTTATTTATTTATAGACAATAGTCCCTTACTTTATAAAATTTGATAAGGGAGTGAAGCATGCATTTTCTTCTGAAGCGTGCCAATGTATGCTATTTATTAATTTAAAAATAATATAATTTATTTATAATATCATACATTTTATATTTTACTATAGATATATTTGGTCACCAAGGTAATTTTGTAAAGAAAAATTATTTTTCAATTAAAGAGTTCATGACCTGTACGAAAATCGAATCCATATCCCCTAGGTTTAATAAACTAAAAGCTTTCCTAATAAATCAAAGAGGCCCCTAACTTGTGTTTATATGTAAAATTTGGCATTGCTTTTAACAATCTATCCATCTCATTCTTATAGCAACATATAGAGAATATCCGGATATTATTACTGTGACCATTTTTTCTTAAGAAAATACGATATACAATTGTGATATATTTTTATTTTTAAAATTTTATTTACCATCCCTTTAGCTTGCACCGACAATTGGAGCGTACATCTCGATTACGGAATCAGTTATCCAATAAAGTTTGAGAACTTACCTTTAAATTATACCCTTTATCCAAAAAATTCCCAATTCCCAAAACCTAATCCTAATTTCCTTCTCAATTCCGATCCTAAAGCCCAAACAATACATATATGTATTTAATGTCCATTCCAAGTATGGTTTAAAAAAAGTGGAGTGATTTTAGTTGGTTAAAGTCCAATACTCCCCAGATGAACCCCATACCATACAGTGATTCTGGGTGGCTGTCGATGCTTTCTATCAACACTCGTACAAAAACAAAAAAAGACGAGGAAGAGTGTGGTAGAATAGACTGTGTCAACTCTGGGATACCCGTATGACCGTAACATATACATTATAACATCCGGTTAATTACTTTTGGCAAAATTTCTGACACCCAGCTTCGTCAGGTGGAGAGTAATGCTCATATAAATTAAGAAGTTGTATGGCAGCCACTCGAACCCACTGCAGTAGACCAACCAAATTTTGCAGAAGCTTTGGCCATAAAACTAAACTACTTTTGGCAAAATTTCAGACACGTAGCTGTAATATGTACAGAGTAATACTCATATAAAAAAAAAGTTGTATGGTAGCTACCTGAACCCATGGACCAAAATGGCTGGATTTAAAAAGCAATTACGGCTATTGCGAAAAATTTGCGGAAATTTCAATTCAGCAGTAAATTTCAAGATCCTAGCTCCTTTAGTTTTTGAGTTATCGTGCGGACAGACGGACATACATAGCTAAATCGATTTATGTTTTGATTCTGATCCGATCCATACACTTGAGTCTATATCTACTCCCCTTATTATCTGCGTCACAAACGTAATGGCAAATTAATTATACCCTTTGACTATATAGTCATACGGGTATAAAAAGCGCTGTGTAATTCACTTTTTTGTTTCAGCTGATATGCCATATAATAACCAAGACCAACTAAAATATTAAATCTTTATTTTACATTTAACATACTTGCACTAATTCTTTAATCACATATTTTTGATTCTCTGATTATTTCTTTTGCGCAAAATTTGTTTATTACTGCTTTTATAAAATTTTTTTTAACCCTAACATAACAGGGCAAAAAAATGTTTTTTTATAAATTTAATTTTTTTTTGCATAATTATTGTATCTTAAGATATAATTTTTATACCTTTTTGAACAATTTACCTGATTTAATATATATGTTGGTGATTTGTTTTGAAACTTGTTTTTAAATTTTTTATTTATTTCTACTTATGACGTTTTTTTTAATTTTTGAATTTTTGACGGAGGTGATTTTATTTCAAAATTTAAAAATAAATAATTTAAGAATTAACTTTAGATGTAGACACCATATAACTTAAGATTTATAATCCATTTAAGTTTTTAAGAGTTCGATTGTACCTAAAAATATATTAATGAGATTTGTTATGTCATTTCATTAATCATGACAGAGTATACAATTATAGACACGTACGATACGATTGTGAGAAATTAAGTGATGAATTGCGCAATTATATTTTAAAATTTTTTATTATTAATAGAGTCAGGTAGTATTAGGAGAGGCAGAACTTTGTTTAAAAAATATATTAACAAACTGATATATTATTGAAATAACAATGGTTTTAAATTATTTTATTTTGAGAATAATTCGAAATGTATTAATTATTTTTTTAAAATTTAATTATATACAACCAACTAAGTTTTATAGTAATATTATAAATTTATATAAATGATTTAAGAATGAATATTTTGATTTGCGATTTAAATCATTATAATAAAAATGATTCATTATTATTTATTTTAATAATAAATTCAATATAGATAGTTGTATTCTATAATTGAAAATGGAATATAAAATTTTGATTGAATATTAAACTGGTATATTGATTTAAGCCACTTCATTGAAGAATTTTAAATATTTTAAACATATTCATATTAGTTATTAATTTTTTTTTAAAATTACGTAATGCTAATTAATCTTAACTCAACTTGTTTTTCTTCCTCTTTATCAATTTACGAGTTCTTCAAGTATTTATGTGTTGTGTACTATTTGGAATTAAATTGATTCTTGAGTTCTGTCATATAATTTATTTAAGTCTGAATTTGTTTTTGTAAAACAAGGTAATCCAATTAAGAGTTCAATATAACCAATTAATACATATTCCATTTGATTTAATATTATCTTCGTTCCGATTGGTTCTGATTTTAAGTCCGTGAAACTTATTAAACACAAGAACTAAAGAAACCTTTTAAGTAAGCTACTCATTTTATCAATGGCTCTTTATTTTGAATTAAAAACCAAACAATTTTAGTAATAAGCAGTACTGCCGTGCTAAGTTAAGAAGCGCTAACTCAAAATGGCGCATTTTTAGCTTTACGCGTTTTTGAATACTTTAGAGAAAATAGGATCCTGTCAATAATATAAGTTGTGATATTTCATTAAGAATATTATTAAAAAGCATTTCTAAAATTTAATCTGAAACACCAAAAAAACCAGCAGTATATCCTAGTTCATTAGCATATTAGCGACATATCAAATTGAAATTCTGCAGTATCTCATTCAAAACCTAAACTACAACAATTTCACTATTCAAATATATATTTATAAAACGTTTCCCTAAATATTTATTAAATTTGTTATTTTTAAGGTTTATAAAATCAATTTTAAGGGGTGCGAAAATCATTTTCTTGAAACTTAAAATTTTGAGTTAGCGTTTATTTACTTAGCATACCACAGTATATCTCTCAACTTCCAAAACCTAAGGTGACCACCCAATGCTAGTGCCATCTCTTGCGTTGCTTTTTAAATTTGAATTGAATACCTTAACTTAAATACGAAGTGCATAAAAATAAAGCGTCACCAGAAGCACTGCAACGAATCGACGCTGTAGCTTTTTACTTTTATATTCCTTGAAAACTTTTATATAAAGAATTTTTTGAGTTGAAGGAATTATGACTCCGATCAATTTTGTGAATTATTTCAAAATTTTCTATCCAATAAATCATTTTTTCCTAAATGTTATTAAATATTTTTTAACATTTTTATTTTTGATAATTTAATTCGCTTATGCTTTTAATTTCATTCTAGTAAATGAAAGAGACAGTTTTTATTCATAATAGCTCAATTAAATCCCTGAGCAAAATAACAAAATTAAATTTTATTGTTATACTAAACTAAACTAAATTTAAAGTTTTTTAATTTGTTTTTCTTTTTATTATCATTTAAATAAAATTAAGCTATTTTTGGCGATTTCTCTTTCTCTTAAATTATTTTTTAAGTCATTAAAAAACTCTTATTTAACCGATCTACATTTAATGTAAAACTGAAAAAAAAAAACAAAAAATTAACTAATTGAGCATTCGTTGGTTTTATAAAATTTAGATTAAACCATGATTAAATTCATATGAAAATAATAACAATATGTTATAAATTTCTTTGAACGTTAGTTATATTTAAATTTTGGATAGCTATTATCTGAATGGATTATTGATAAGTCTCTTTTACTCTTTTACACCTTTACTCTTTTATTAACTGCACTTAGGCATAATATTTTTCGTGATTTTAAACGAAATGAGAAGAACTTATGTTAGAACTTAACTTAGGTTTCGGCAAAACTAAATTATTAAAAATCATAGATTCACTTGTATTCATGATATGTCTTTACAAACTTTCGAGTAAATTCTTAAAATTAAGTGTGACCATTTCGAGATAAGCTATCACATCTTTTGGACTGCAATTTGTTGTATTAAATAATGATAATTCCTCCATTGTTGTGCCTTACTTTCTTCGAATGAATATGCATCGCTTACTCTGTCACCGATTATTACAGACGATTCGTTGAAATTCATTGATTGTTACTGGCTGTTAATTGTTTTACATCTTTTGCAGCTCCAGACAGCATCCGCTTTCTTGATTTAATCGAAAAGATCATCTGCATCTCCAACTTTGTGTGGAGGAGGAGCCTGGAAACTACTACTACACAATAGTCTTTCGATGACTTCCTCCGGAGACTTAATTGAAAATCAAGCTATGCTTTCCCATTTTAAATTACAAAATTTCAGAAATTGTGGTATATTTAATTGGTATAATTTTATATACCACAACTCCCCAACAATTTTTCAATGAGTCGCAAACTGAAATATCAAGCTGTAATTTTAGTTTACCTTCCATTAACTTTTCTACATTAAACAAAGGGACCACTTTTTTTTTCTTGGCCATTTCATCTTTCCTTTAACTTTAAAAAAATATCCCAATACATCTTGGTACAACTAAATATAGAGCATTTCTAATTTTAATTTATTTTTGATTACTTTTTTACCAGAATTATTGTGTGCAACAACGGTGCAACAAAAAACTAAACACTGAAAACCCTCTAATTCAAAAAAAAATAGCAACGCAATATACCTTAGTAAATTGATAGTTAAATTAAATTTATTATATAAAATAAGTTTTGTATTTCCATTATCGGGTAATGGCTACTAAAATTACAACATCATCCAAAATAAAAACAAAAAATTATTTAAACAAATTTAAATTAAATAATTGTAATAAAAATAAAACCATGATTACATTAATCAGTACGTACTTTTGTATATATATTTTGTAAAATGTTGTAACAACTATCCCATGCATTAACTAACTTATACTAAATTTAAATTACCAACTAAACTATAATGTAATATAATACTATAAATTTATGTAAAAACCTTTTTAATATATATATATATATTTTTATATTAACCCTATATTATTTCTATCATCATAATCATAATCAACATTATCAATATCATCATCATAATCATCATCATTTACTCTTAATAAATGATAATCCTAAAAAACCATTCAATGTTAACATTTTCCGCAAAAAAATTTTCACAATTGTTTAAATGAATGCATTTCATTTCCTGCTGCTTTTAAATTTAGAAAAAAAAACAACAAAAAAGTAGAACAGTTGGTTGGTTGGTGGTATACTCCAGGAACAAGTAGGTGCACAACAGGATATAAAATTAGAACAAACTATAATTTAAATCATTTTGCACATGAAATATTTACATTGGTATAATGGTCTTCTATTACTCTATGCATATACTATAAGAGGACCCTTAATAATCCTATATTCTCATTTAACACACAACTACAACTAAAACTTCATTAAAAGTTCTATACTTGCATATGTATTTCAGTTTAAATTTCTATTCTAAATTAAAAATTCACAATTTCGTATATTTTACACCAGGTGGTTTTGTATTGTGTTTCATGTTTCATATTTCTGGGTGGGTGGTTGGAGTGGGTACTCTATTATTGCGCTTCTAATGAAAATGAATTATTTTTTTATTTATTTTTTTGGAAAAATTTTACAGCTCACATAGGATTTATAACGGTTCTAGTTTTTTTTTTAAAAAAAACGCATTTAACGGTATTTATTTACGCAGTAAAAGTGCAGAAAAGCAGCAGAATTTTAAAAATTGTGTTAAAGAGATTTTGGTTGAAAATATAAATTAAAGTGGTAGGTAGTTAAATGAGTCTCTAGTTAGTAGTTATAAAATTGAATTGAAATTAAATTATTTTAAATGAAAATAAAGCCTTGGATAAGTGCGTGTTGAAATGTGTTAATTAAAATATTGAAATTAAATTTAACACATATTTGAATCAGTTAAAATATTAATTTTATGTTTAAATACGATATGGTATCAGGTTTTCATGTGAATTGAAAATGAATTTTGAAAAGTATCAAAATTAGTATTAAATGCTTTGGGTTATGGAAGAGTAGTTAATTTTGTTTAATATATTATTATAGGTCAATTTTGAAATATGATACACAAAATATTTATTAAATTTCAAAAGAATAGGTAAAAATCTTCGATGTTTGATATGAATTTTAATTTAAGTTTTATAAGGTTAATGGTGTTTTAGAACTGACTTTACATTTTTGTGAGCAAATTCTTTTATCTAGGTTTATCAATGCTTAGGTGGTTTTTAAAGAATTTGATGATATAAGAGGAAGTAACTCTGCATTCAAAGTGTCATTATAAATGAGGTGTTAGTTTCTGCCGTAAACAAAATTGCTTGGTTTTGCTCATTAACAAAATTGATTACATGTGTGATGACAGAAAGCGTGAGAAATAGGACCCACTTGTTTTTTCAATTTCTAATTCTTAATTAAAAAATATGTTAGAGCTTAATTCAAAAACAAATTAAATTTTGTTTTGTCAGCGTTAGTTTAAGGGTGGAGCCTCATTGTTTTATATACTTTGTTAGGAAACCTTTTAGAAATGTTTTTAAAAAATCAGGGTTTCTATAAATTGTCTAGCATGGTTTTGGATTAAGCAAGCACATGCGATCTAGAACTCTGAGTAGAAAAACAAAGATTACACTGTACAGAACACTCATCGTACCAATTCTCACATATGGTGCAGAATCATGGACCATATCCATTCATCTTTTAAATTAGCATTGCTCTATACCTAATAAAACTGGATGTCTGAAAATTTGTCAATAGTACTTAACTTTAATGGTCAACGTCTCAATAAAAAGGAGTCGATGTAGTGGAAGAGAATAGCTGCTTTATATTTTCTTTTGTACATAACTGAAAGTCTAATAAGTTGTGTACTAAAAATTTTACCAAAAATAATTTACCGCATGATATAATATCTATATATCACTCTTCCTCGTTTGTTAATATTCAATCCAAAGTTATCAAATTATTGTTATTTTCAAATCAAATTTCAATAAAAGAACATTTTTACCAATGCCTAAACACTTTAAAGAATCTAAAAAAAAAAATTAAATCACACCATCTGTCAAGATTAGATCTCATGATCTTTTCCTAGTTTTGATAAAATAAACAATTAAATATTTTTTTTTTGCATATATAACATAAATTTATTTTAAATGTCAGACCCTTATCTTATAGATTGATTACTGGAAAACCAAATATTTTACCACATTATAATTAATTAGAAATATTTTAATTATTATTATTTAAACTAAATATAATTGAATTGGTATTTTGAGGTTTATATTGTTGTTTCATTATTAACGGATGATGATTTAAATAAAAAAAGGTTTAATTTAAACGAATATCCAATATTTAAAAATGAAATCTATAATCTTTTATAATTTAAATATAAAATTATAAATATTGCATTGTCTTTGTTTGATATAAAAATGGAACTATTGAAGTGTTTTATTTAATTTTAAATTAAATGGACAGGTTTTAAATAAATTCTATTAAAATAAATATCATAATTATCATATGCATTTTCAATAATTCAAAATTGAAAATTTAATATATTCAAATAATTAGAGTGCAATTCTGAATTATGACAGAAATATTTTTTAAACAGAACCAATAAATTTTCGTTTCTAAATTTTAAATTTTGAATTTAAAATTGTAAAATTTTTAATTTCCAAAAATTGCGCTATTAAAACTTATGGAGAATAGTTCGGTTACCAGATGATTATAATGTTGGGTTTTAGGAAATCATTAAAAAAATGCTAGAGAGAAGAAAGGCGAGTTGGAAAATGTCTCTATGAAAGTTTAGAATTCTAAATAACCAAGTAATAAGTTAGAGGACCTAAGTTCTTTTGATTAAGTGAAGATAGAATCAGGAATAAAAATTTGGAAGGAATTCCACATTCAGAAGAAAATACAACATACTGTTTCAATTAAATTGTTAAAACAATTTACTTGTAATTAAGTTTAAATTCAAATTGAATCATTACCTTGAAAAATCACGGCCTATTATAAGAATGTTCAAGGCACTGTAAACATCAAGGATCTTAATATTAACTCATAATAAAGTTAATAATGTTTAAATTATAGATAGAATTCATACTGGCATAAAGTCTGACTTCTAGTATTGGATGGCTTACATTAATATTGAGTGTCAAGAAACTCAAACGGTATTTCCTATAGTGTTTGTTAAATTGGTTCGAATCTAACTTTTGCTTTGAAATGATGTGAGATATTAAAAAGTTCGACAGTAATTTTCTTCATATTAATGATGGTTTCCAATTAGTAATGGATCATTGGTTCTGCATTGCAAATAAATTTTTCAAAGTTATTAATTCAAGGCCCTATAAATTTTTGCCATATTACTAATAAAGCCTACTTTATGTTTAATTTTAATATGTAAAATATATATTTCTAATCAAAATACTTCAATAATTAAAATATATATTCAACTGTTAACAATTCTATGCACTAGTGGTCCTAAGGAATTTCAACAAAAGAATTTTACATCTTTCTGCTCTTTTGATCATTTTAGAACCCTTCTAATTCTTTAAATAATTTCCTTCACAAGCCAATGATCATCATGTATACCTAAAAAATTGTATTGTGTTGAATAAGAAGGTGCAACTTACAGTATTCCCCTAATTTTTCTTCTTCAACTTTCAAAAAAAACATACTAGGAGTTAAAAAAATATCTTGAATCAGAAAAAGCTAGTAATGAAACCTTTTATAGTCATAAAAGTCATGGTTATAATTTTCAATAAATCATTTCCTTTTCCTAAATTTTATTTCAAATTCTTCAACTTTTCAATTTAAAATTTAAATTTCAATATTAAATATTTTGTTAAATTTTTTTTCCCTTTAAATCCCCAAACATTTTTTTTTTGAATTCCCTAAGAACCTTAAATTCCTTTAAATCCGGAGAAATTTTAAAATTTCATTAAAAAAAAAAAAAAATATATAAAAAATCGGATCAATTTTCAACTTGAGGTTGAACTCATGATTTTTAATAGACATTTTTATGATATTTGCCATGTCATTCATAAATATTATTTTCATATATGTGGATGTATACATACATATATATCTAAATAAAATTTAATATATGTATATATAATTATTACACATTATTATAAAGAAAAAAAAAACACATATGAATATTTAATAAAGTATATTATAAGTTATAACCATTATTTTATTACCGTTATTATTCAACATAAGAACATTAATCATTTCCTGCCGCTCTTTTTTATATTCTTATTATTCTTATTTTTTTTTTTATTTATTATTTATCTCTTTTGCTCTTTTGGGAAAAATTTAGAATCACCAACACTATATAAATTTATAAAAAAAATTCAAAACAAACAAAATAAGAATAATCCGCCTTATTTTTTTTGTACTTCCCAGTACCCAGTCGCCTTATGAGCCTTTTTTTTTGAATTTCTACATAAAAATCAACAAAAATATGAAAATAAATAAATAAATGAGTGAAGCTTATGAGTATAAATCTACAAAAATAAAGGGCCTTGAAAGAAAAAGAATGAGATGAGCATTCAACATAACAGAAAAGGATAAAGATAACAGAAAAGGATAAAGATATATTTTATTTCAATGGAATTTTACAGTAGAATTAAGAATTTTTCTATGTGATAACTTTGTTTTTTTTTTGTTTTTTTTTTTAATATCAAAAGATATTAATTGAATCCTTGTTAAATGTTCACATAATGTGTTAATATTCATGTACATATATTAATATATGTGTATTGTGTCTGTATATATACTTTTAACAATTTTAATTACTCTTTAATTACTCAGATCTATTAAAGTCGTTTTCGTATTTAGAAAAAAAAAAAAGAAAAAGTAAGAAGAGACCATGCAGAAATTCTGCTGTAATTAAAAACGTAATAATGATTACATACATATACATACATATTACATATGTACTTGTAATTGAAATAATATAAAATAAGTGTTGGCTATAGTAGAAGATTTTATATTAGATTTAAGATGCATTTTTGAATCAGAACTTATGCTAAGTCAAAGCTCCTGGGAATGCACTTGTAATTGGAAAAATTTTGAAAAAGTAATGGTTTTATAATTTCGAAAATGTTCCCCTGTTTCGAAATATTTAGAAATTTAAGTTTTTAGGATTTCGGACTTAATTTTTTTTCTAAAAATTTTAAAATTTAAGAGTTTTGTAGTTTTTTGTCTATTTCGAAAAAGTTCACGTTTATTAGGAGTTCCGAAATGTACTCATATTCCGAAATATTTCTAAGCTTAAGCTTACGGGAGTTTACTATATTTATAAATCAAGAATAAAAATAGTTTATTAAACTTTTTAAAACTTTTTTAATAATTTAAAAAAAAAAAACAAATTAAATCGTGGGTGAATTTATTTTCAATTCGAGTTGCCAAGTTGTAAAAAATTTCAGATACAAATAAAGGTTTCATCATTTGAATATAAAACTTTTTCGAACTTTAGAAACTGTAATTAAGATTTGGGTATAGTGTCAATAAATAAGTATTTTATAATTAAATTTAATATGGTAATAACTAATTATATATTTAGTATCTGATTTCTGTGTAGAAGAGTAAAGTAGTATTAAATATCCGACACAATTCAGATGTAAAATTTTATTTTAAAATTTTAAGTCCCCAAGTAATCATTATTTCAAAAAAAATTGTCACCTACATCACAATTACAATTGATTCAAAATTACTTTAAATTTATTCCCCCTTTAAATTTATGCATTTTCAAGAACAATTGAGTTTTCAGATATGGCAACACTGAATTTTCGAAATATTAAAACTTTTTTAAAAGTGACGAATCTAAATGTTAAATAAGTGCTTAATATTATGTTTAAATGTATATAAATTTTCGAAATAATCTAACCACAGCGTTTCTTGGATCTAAAGATAATCTAATCGATAAAAATTTAAAAGCTTCAACTATAATTGCGCCAAAACAAGTTTTTATAGTAAAAATACAATTCTTATAAAATTATGGTCATATTTCTAATATAAATGTATTACTAACTGACAGAATGAAAAATAAAGCCATAGACACAGGCAAGTTCAACTAAAAGTATATAATAACGATTATATAAAGGTTAAACACATATTAGCTTTCAAAAACTCATGACTTAAGATATAATTCTCAGTTGTTCTTTTTTGTTGATTTCATAATTTATTTTAATTTTAAAAAATTTACAATCTAAAAAACTCAAGATAAGTATCCATCTCCATTATCTAATTATCTGTCTACAAAATATTCAAATGCTTTTGATATTTGAGAATATTTATTTTTAATTAGAAAATACATGAACATTGCAAAAATTTCAGTAATTCAATCTGTAATGTAAGCATAAATTTTTATTAGTTTTTTTTTTTTTTAAATTTTATCTTTTAAATTGTTGTGACAAAATTTATAATAAATTTCATCAGATAAAATCTTCAATTGAATTCAATTGCGGAATTGTATTGAATTAAAAAGAAAAAATAAATAAACGTGACTAATATGACTTAGAAGTGCTATTTTATATTCAATAAACAATTTCATAAAATTACAACAAGAACAACAACTAAAATTTATATTTTATTTAAATTTAATAAATATAAAGACTTCTTTAAATAACGACTAGCTGAGTCATTAATTCATTTTAATTTTATATCAATTTAAATGTTTGTATATTTTTTTTCTATAATTCTACTTTATACTTTGAAAAGTTATGAGCTCGCCTTAAATAAATCCAATTCATTTAAGTTGGATACTTGTTTATAATAATAAAAAAAAAAATTCAATTTAAAAATATAAATTATATACCAGCCAGACACTAGACATTGTAATTATGATATTTGTATTAATATAAATCAAATGCATAAGTCTGTTTTAATAACTTTATTCTGTAGTCGCCTTTATGAAGATCAGAATGGATTTTAAACCCCTATGACGCTTATCAAAATTTAAAGATTCTGTGTACCTGATACTTGGCTTCCAACAGAGATACATTTTTCCCACTTGTAAACGTTTTAAATTAATTTGAAGAAAGGGGAAGGAAACAAAGTACCAGTGGAGTGGAAGGAATTGAACTTGTTCTGTTCCAATACTTAAGTAAATATCATTAACAAACTACCAAACAGGATAGGTTAAGAAACCCTTACATTATCCTCCCCTAAAGTATGGATTTCTTAATCAAAGACAATGAGAAAGCCTATCGTTTGTATAGGTTTAAAAACTATGGCATGACCTATGTATGTAGAAACCAGGCCAGGATCAATCCAATAATAACAATTGAAAAATAATAACACTTTTATTTTACTTTTGAAAACTTGAGAAAAAAACAAATTTGAATATCGGAATTACTTTAGCTTCTAAGTACATCACAATCTGTAAGAATATCATTGCCAACATTCTATATCTTAGATTAAAGTAATTCCTTTATTTGAAGCCCTTTCTACTATATATACATAAACCTTTTGCATATTTTTCAGGTCACCCAATAAATTTTGTAACTTAAATCCTCGTGATTTTTAATCTGAATTTAAAAATCCCTTTTTGAGTTATAAGTTATGACATCAATTACTTAACAAAATTTTCTGAACCTCAATTGTTTCTCAGTTTAACAAACTCAACTTAAGAAAAAAAACATACTAAATTGAAATTCTAAAATTACATAAAAATATTTTCAACGAAGATCCTATTCTTTCTTTAATTTGCTTTTTATAAAAAAATTCATAACATAATATCAAGACCACCATTTATAAATAAAATTTACGATTAAAAAATATTTGAATACAATGGCCTTGTCAGAAACTATAAATTATAATGGATACAAAATGTGTAGTATATATATATAAATGGTGTAAGATATATTCTAATATCACACATGTTTATTAGATTTCTAGTTAAATTACAAATGTATATTGTTGCAGCAGCATTACCACAAATTAAATTCATGCAATACCACCAATGACGATTTTAGTTTTATATTTTTAATTTTAGATTCAACTGGCAATGCAATGCAATCCTTTTGTAATATTACCACCATTAAGAAAAAACGAATTCAAAATCGATTTATATGTTTTTAGACCTTGAATAAATTTTGTTTTTGTTTTTTTTTTTTTTCATTCTTCTTCAGTCTTTGTTCTCCACGTCCCTTGCAACACAATACAAATCCAATGCGAGTATAAAAATTCCAAACAGACCTAATAAAAGACAAGCCAGGACAGAACATAAATTATGATTTGGTATACTGGGTTTGATAATATTTACCAACTGTCGAATATTATCATTTAATTTATGAATCCATTTATAAATAGTATAATAACAGTTAATGGTATTACCAATGATGGTTGCCTTTTAATATTTTATATTCTGTTTTAATTGTCATAATGTTAAGTCTGGGGTATGTGTGGTTCATTTTTTTTTCTTTGGTTATCATTTTCATAATTATACTTTGCTGGTATTGTGTTATTGTTGTTGCTATTGCTGTTGCTGTTGGAATTGTAAAAAAAAAATGTTGCAAAGATTTTACAAGAAAAACAGTATATATAAAAAAAATAACAACAATATAACAACAAATTATTTAATGATGAGAATGATATCTATACCACCAGTGATGATATTATTATAATTAGCATTTCTTGAATTAAATAGTACATATAAATATAATTACATTAAATGTATTACTAGAGTTGCTGTTACTGTGACTATATTGGGTTTATTTTTGCCACATGCATTTTTGCTCATTTTATATACATATATTAATAATTCACAGTTGTATGACTGTGTAACAATGCACTATCACTAATTATATATTAAAAAAAAAAAAGAATTATAATGAAAATTAAAAAACGTTATGATAATAATGGGAATAATGTAAATGATTATATTGTAGTTTAACTCATTGTTGCATTGCTTTGTTTCAAATCAGTTGCTAAAAAAAATATATATATATTTAATTTTATTCTAATATTAAGAGTCAGAGTTCTCGCCTCGAAATCATCTTATCTCGAATCTAGGGTAATGATGAGCTGTATCGATTTTCTAAATTGGCAGTTTTATTGCGGAGATTACCCGAAAGTCAGTATGAATTTGTAGTACGAGGAAAGAACAGTACTGTTTTAAAACTTTCGGTTGCATAATATTGTATATAATAATATATTCCAATTCGGTTCCACGCTAATGCATTGGCCACGCAAAATACAAGCGGGCATTTTTTTGCGGACGATTATCCTACTGCGAAATTACCATACAATTTTACACTCCCTTGATGCTTTTCTTAATGGCATGGCGACTCATATGAATCGTTTTTAAAAAACATAAGCCCATTATTTGACCAAGATCTTAGGGATTACCCATTGCGAGTAATTTTTCGTTTTCATGCAAGGTGGTTCCAAATGATTTGATTATATTGATAAATTAAAGTCTTAACTTAACTGTCATTCGAAATTGAAGTAACCGGTTACCATACTTTGAATTAAGTTAAATAGAGCTGTAAATTCATGGAACCATATTTTGGAACTTTTGGACTTAATCAACGATTACAATTCTTTTTCCAATTATGGCATGAGAACAAGTTTAACTGAATATAATTGTATACATGTTAAACGTAAAGTTAATCAAATATCTATTAAAATAACATATAATAGATATATATTAAAATTATGCATTCGAGGAATATTATTTTTTAAATTAAAATTACATTTATTACGACTACAAACTATCTGAAGAAGATAACAGTGCACTTTATTTTGTTCATATTAAAAAATAATGATTTTGGGATTGCTTTTAATAATTATTATTGTGTTGCAGTTTTATTGTGGATCTGGGTACATACTCAAAAGTTTTCGTGATTTTCTACAAGACATGGAATTTACCATTATATACCATTATAACACAAATTTCATGAGATTCAGATTTTGTTTTTCAATTTTATACGATCAATAAATGATGATGATAATGATGATGTCATTAACACATATATCACGTGGGAATTTGAATTATATTAAACGAATTTAGAATTCAATATAACTATATGACAAGACTAATTCAATTGAATTAAATGCTAATGCAGGTATTGTGTATATTCAGAAAAACAAACACGAAACGATTATGTTAATTAGATTGATGATTTTTTGATGTTAAGCGGAGAAAATTATTATTAAACTGATAATTAGGTTTGTATAACAGATGTATATAATAGAAGTTATTAAGGCAGTGTTATATCCAAATATAATTTTGGATGTGATTATTTCTGTATTGAAAAGGGGAATTCGATTTTGCATTTTCGATGACAAAAGGAGGTTTGCAGAATACAACAAAAAGTTTAATCCGAAGAAGTTTTAGTAGAAGAAAATTTATTTAAATCTTTGGAGGCGTTCAAATGCACCTAGAAAGTTGTATTCATGTAGAGTCTTAGAAGGCTCCGTCAAAACTGTATCCATAAGTATATGTAAGATTTTGTAAACTGTCTTAGTTAAGAAGTTTATTTAGGGTTGATTCTGAAATCTTGTTTTAAAAAATCTCGCTTAGAAAATCTCGTTTTTAAAAAATCCCTTTTTTTATATTCTGGAAAAAGCTGATAATTTTGGTTTTGTATCCAACTCAAAAATCCTCAAAAACCAGATTTTTCAATTAAAAAAAAGATTTCCTATAAAAGCGAGATTTTTCAATAAAAAACCAGGTTTCTAAAATGAAATTTTCTAAAAACCTATCCCTTTTCATCGTTTTTATGGTTTGGTAATTAAATAAAAAACTTTTATACCTTATAACTAATGTAGGTCGAGAGGTATATTTAATTATGGCACGGTGTTTGTAATCACCTTAAGGAGCAAGCAGGATATATAAAATAATATATAGTGTAGCTCCTGAATGTTGATTTAGCAACGTTCGCCCGTCCGTAAACACGATAACTCAAAAAATAATGATGCTATATTCATGAAATCTGTACTGAAGACTACCAACAAATATAGAATCTTCAAATTTAGTACAAGAATGTTTTTTCCTATTTCCCTTGTGTCTCTAATATTCTAAATGAATTAGAGTGATATGCCAAGTTCCTCTCACACACCTTTCAATGCTTAAAAGCATATCTTAGAAATTGATAAATATACAAGAGGAATTAAAGTACATATAGTGTTTCGAATAGCTAGCACACACCTCCCTAGACCTTACAACAAAAATATCAGGGATTAATACAGAAAATTAAAATTTGGTAAAGGGAAAGTCTTTCCTGTTTGCTTAAAGTTCTTAAAAAGCTGAGACAAATTAAAGTGGGGGTTAATGCAACTTTCTATTGAATATTTAAAGTGTCGGTTACTAAGCCGTTGAACCGACTTACGGTTGCTTTTTACTTGTTCCAGAATATTTTTGTTTTTTTTATAATCTATATTT
Organism: Dolichopus griseipennis; assembly: GCA_963082915.1. Taxonomy (NCBI): domain Eukaryota; kingdom Metazoa; phylum Arthropoda; class Insecta; order Diptera; family Dolichopodidae; genus Dolichopus; species Dolichopus griseipennis. The sequence goes on along the minus strand of OY720444.1, from coordinate 105,019,818 downwards.
CCAAATTTGTTAAGGTTTACCTTGGTATTTAACATTTTTTGTATCATAGTAATGATTTTGTAACCCTAATGACAACTTTTCTCATTTCTCAACATAAAAATGTTCTCAAGTGAAAATTAAAGAAAAAAAGAAAGAAAAACTAAGAAAATTCATATAAATTTTTCCATGTTCATAATTCTTTAATAAAATCTACAATCAGAAATAACTATTCTACCTTTATTACTATTTTTTATAATTTTAACTCTGTATAATTAAAAAAAAATTTTCACTTAAAAATCTAGATCATTTTCATTCACATAAATATCATATAAATTTTTTTGAACTCAACCCTACTTCAATTTTAATTTTCTTTCATTAATTTTTTTTTTGTTGTTATTTTCTTTAAAGAAATTTTCCCTATTGTCATTTAAGAAAAAGAGGAAACTAAAATGTAAGAAAGAGATAGAAAGAAGGAAGTTTTTTATTTTACTTTATATTCATTAAAAAGTTTTACAATTTGAATGTAAATGAATTTGTTGAATTAATATTACTATGTATACTAATATATATATATCAAAATGTATGCACATGCATTAATGCATTAATGTTAGAAACACATAATTTTGTAGTATTTTGTAAAAACATTTATTTGTCGGCCGATTGCATGGCGACTCTGTAAAAACGAATCTCATACGAAATTTATGAAGTTTATATATTAAGTAAAAATATTCTAAACATTTATTCACCAAAATTAAAATTTTCGCTGCATTTTGTTGGAAAATTAGAAAAATTAGCAGTGCGTGTTAGATATAATATACCTAAAAATTATTTTTCAACTAACCAAAGTGTTTGTATTACATAAGATACCCAATCTATGAATTATAAAACAGTGTTTAAAAAAATTAAATGAATATTATTCAGCAAGGGTTTAAATTCACAAGTACCTATATATCGAAAATATGCATCGAATTCTAAATAGATAATTTTTATATTATATTATAAATAGAAAATTTGAAGATCATATGGGTGGTTAAAGTAAACTTCATAGAAATAGTACTTGATGTTTTGTTTAACCCACCATCTGACTCTATTTTCGGTTGTTGATTTGACTCCTACCCATTTTTTCCGCTTTTCTTGTATTTCTTTTTCCATCGTTCTTTTCCAAATATTTTTGAGTTCGCCCATTTTTTTTTCCTTGGGAGTTCCAATCTAATACCAGTTTTGCAGTGGAATCACTTCTTTGCATGTATCCTATCTAACTGTATTTCTTTTTTCTTATTTCTATCCGGATAGGTTCATGTTACGTCATTAGCCACAATTCTTAATTAGAAAACACATTTTGATGAAAACTGGAAACTTTTTCCGAAAGCGCTCATTCATCAGTCAGGTTTCACTTCCATAAAGCAGAATTGCTTTCACGCCGAAGTAAAGTTTTTGATTATTTAATTTCCCAGACTATTTGTAGGGATCTCCATATTCTCTAGAGTCTGTCGAGAAGCATGATATCCTATAATATGAGGTTATAGATCCCAGTATTAGATTTCATTAGTCCTCAATTTTATGACAGTGTTGAGTATACCGATTTTTTTATTAAGATGTACTCACAATAGGTTTAAATATTTAAATAGATTATCTGGTTCTGTTAGTCTATGAGTAAAGTTGAATCCTATGTTTTAAAGATTGCAACGAATTTTTCTCAATACAAACGTTTTTAAAAACTTCTCAGTTCATGTAAAGTCATTTAAAATATAAATATTTTAATAAAAATTATTATAAAACAAATTTATATAAAATTTCAACAAATTTTGCTCAATATTGTATACGAGTACTTAACCTCGTGGTAACTTTCTGTATAACTCTTTTGCAAGCATTTATTAATATTCACATGATAACTTGAAAATTTTGTTAAAAATTTTAATGAAGATTTACTCACTTTATAAATTCAAAAATAACAATTTTAATATTCAACTAAAACACATAAAATACATGGCCAGTAGGTACTCCCATACTTTGGACACACATTAATCATCCCGTTAATTATAATAGAAGTAATAATTTACAAATGAATTATGATTTAGGTTTGTGTCCGTACTATAAAATATTGCATACATTATAATGTGAAGGAAATTTTGAATAATTAATTACTTTAAAAATTGTTAAAATTTTATGTGTATGCAATTCATATTATATATATTAAGAGTTTTACATACCCACACATTTTAAAAACAAATTTTTAAATATTCTTGTGTATTAATTATATTGAGGTTATGTAGGTTCGTTTAATATTAATTTTTACCAAAGGTATTTTAGGTTTTCATGATTTTAATGTGGTCTTTTTAAATATGGAATTTGGTAATCTGATTGGTTAATTGAAGCTTCTTCTACCCAATTTGCCTTTAAGGAATAAAGTAAACCTACCACTACTTTTAATGAAGTATATATAAAAATAAGTGTACCATGTAGCAACATATATAACTCAAATTTTTGGAATTCAATCAATTAATAAAAAAAAAGAGAAAACATTTTTAAAGAGGAAAATTCTAAGAATAAAATTTAATAAACTCAAATTTATGCAATCATATTTAAATATTATTAAACTTACTGAGAAATGACATATTATATACTAAAGTTATTCCCTATATTTAGTACTATATACTAATATAAAGATACACACACATATTAAACTCGTTTTGTTGATAAAAATAATTACAACATTCAATTGCTTGGTTTAAAAATTATGGTCTTCATGTAAAATTTTTTTTATTTCCCATAATGTGGTAGACCTATCTTTAATAAAAAAACACAGACTATATATAGTACATATTATGTATATAAATTTTCATATTAAAAATTTGTTGTAAGTAGAAAATAACTGGAAAAAACCGCATCATTTCGTTGATATTTTGGATAAATTTTAAGCCCAGAGAAAAATAAAAGATATCTGCCATTATTTTATATTATTAAAATAAATTTATTTTTTATAGACGTTAGTAACAAACGCAAGCACATTTTCCTTAAATTTCAAATATAAAATAAGTTTCGAAAAATTTTTTTCAATATTGGGGAAATTTATGAAAATTTAAATCCACTTCGTGACCTAACAAAATTAATAATAATACGTTGAATAAATTAATAGAGAATGTTGGCCATGGGAGATGCCCAACAGGTCGCAAGACCTAAATTTTATTCCAGTATAAGCCATCTCTTAAATTAAATGACAAAATAGCACGCATAGGAATTGCAAAGTCTGCGTGGATAATGCTTGTAAGAAATTTCACAAAAAAATATAGAGTTTGACAGACATTTTTTACAACGGCTTAATTCGAAATTTTTCTAGCATAGGACATCTACTTGTCATATCTTTCTGACTTCCCTTGGAGAAATTATTTATGCAAAAGTAACCTTATGTAAACCTTAATTTAATTTGAAATAAAAGAAAACTGACATTTCGAAATTAAAGATTCCTCGCAGGCTCGCAGGTATCTTTTTACTTGGATGAGTGAAAAAACTGACTTCATTTAGAGAACTGCTCGAGGGCAATGAATGGGTGTGCATTTGTATTATTATTACATCTAAGTTGGAAAACTTGTTGAACGCATTAATTCTTTTATTTCTATAAAACAGTTGTTTTAGTGCCTACTAGAGTGGGCCAAAACCACCGATATGGTTTGAATGTTTAATAACATTTTAATTTAATGGTTAATTATTATTATTACTTTTTTGTTATACAATATATTAATGGGGAATATTTTTAGCTTAAGTAGAAAAATTTTATCCCGCAAGTGGTGACCATTTTCAGCTTAGCATATTCGTGTTCTTTCCAGTATATTCTTCATAACTTTTCGTAATTTTTAATCGTTGTTCTGTTGTGTACTGTTCCATTTCCAATTCCTTAAGTTTTCTTCACAAAATTCTGAAATGGAAATAAAAAATATAAATAAATTTAAAAAGTTTTTAAAAACATTCAAACCATATCGGTCATTTTGCGCTACCCTGTAGATATTGCAATAGATTTTCCCAATTAATTTTATGTTTTTAGATTTTTTTATAGAACAATTTCTCCCAGGTTTATTTCGTTAATTTAAATACGACCTAAAAGCGCTGGGAGCAGCTATTTTAGTGGTTTTAATACTAGTTTTTTTAAATCAAGTAAAACTAAAAAAAAACTGTACATACATTTGTAAACATTTTATTTAGAGAAAAAACAATTCGCAAATTACGCCAGAAATGACACTCTTTGCGATGTGTCAAATTGATTTCAAATTGAGAGCTTTTACATTTGGTTTTGCAATATTATATTTAATTAGTATTATATTAATAAATAATCAAAAAGACAATCAGAAACCAAATAACTATTTAATTTTATTTAAAATATCAGACTATTTAAATAATAAAAAAAAAATAAAACAATTTAAAAAAAAAATATTTTATTAATACAATTAAATAGATTCGAAATATGAACACAAAAAGATAAACTGATGAACTGTGAAAAACCACACAACTACCAAATTAATTTAAAATGTTATATTAAAATTTTTTTTTGTTAATTAAACTAGTTATTGTCATTTGACCCAAATTTTAATAATGAAAATCCCGAAATTTATTTTTTTAAAAATAGAATAAAAAAAAATCGGGAAATATTTATTTTTATTTATTAAATTTTAATTTCATATTTTAAATTTTAAAATGATTTTTTTTAAGTTATTTTAAAAAAATTTTTTTTTAACCATATTAATTGGTTTAAAAAAATACCACACAAAATAATTTAAATTCAGTTGGTTTTATTTTTATCATTCGTATAAAATATTATTAAAATAAAATAAAATTTATAAAAAAACTGAAATTGAAACTTAAAATGTATATTTCAATTAAATTAATTTAATTATTAAGTATAATTATTTTATATTTTTCTGATTGATTTATTTTCATATTTGTTTTCCAAAGAACTGCTGCTACCCTTGACTTTTTTTTTAAAACAAATGACAACCGCACCTAAATTCCAATTCATTACAATTAATTTACTTGAAAAAATCTGAAAAATTATTTTAATAAGAAAATATTATTCTTAATTTTTATCTTAAATATTCTTAATCATGATTGTATTAGAATCTTGAAACAGTCGTGGTAAAAATTTTAGGTGCTTTTAAGGTGAAGCAAGGCTTTAGTAATCAAGCGTACGCGAGTAATCATGTCAATCAATTATTTCTGAAGTGACTAGTTCTCAGCTAGAGAAATCTGAAAAATAATATTAAAGTAAAAAGGAATTATAATGATTAATTAGCAGAATTAGCATCACCTCCCATTTCTTCTGAACGTATGGGAAGACACCAAGGTCACGGGGTTAACTAGAATATACAAAGTTGTTTTAAACCTTTTGAAAATATTCAAATTTTAGAGTCAGATACAAATTTGGAATTGACATGGTGACTAGCAGATGAGAGACATTCAGACCAAATTGAGTTAGGACAATATCATTCAACTGGGACATAATCTCATCAGAAGTGGGGCATAACAACTAACACAAATAGGGTGTTTCCTAGACTTAATAGTTATGCTTCAGATACTCCAACATAGGATTTCTTGGACAAGAAAGAGAACTAAAAACATCTTCAAGCTTATTTAACAGTTACTTTAAACCATTTTTTTAAAAAAATACCTTTGTAAAAAAATGTAATAAAATATTGCCACCACTTTTCACCAATAAAATGTCATAATGTCATTAATTTAAAAAAATAATTTAAAAAGTTTAAGATTAAGTTTGTGCTTTTACTATTTGTATTGAAAGCTCATCTTTTTTGTTGTTTTAAAAATTTAAAAATAAAAACCTGCTCATTATATAACAAAATTTATTCATTCATAATTATTGTTTAGTGCAATACGTTCGTCTCCACACAACATGCAAATCAATTTAATTCACATATATTTGAAATGAATAACTAAGTTAAATATGCGCATATGTTAATAACTAATAATAAATAGCATATTTTTCTGTTAAATAACGAAATGTTATTATGTATATATATATATATTATACAGTATACCGGATTTTCATGGGAAAAACTGAATAAAAAAGAAAATTAGAAAAATAAGCAAAAATAAATTATAATGAGTGTCTAATGCACTTTAAAATGTTTTATCAAAAATCAAAAGACGTTAAATGTTATTTTTTATTTTTATTTTTTATACGATGAGATGTTGTTTCACTTCGAATGGAGTGACTGAAGTGACTGGAAAATTACTTTTAATATTAACAACATTTCTTAGTCATTTTCAATAATGGAATCTTTTGATAAAGAGCGTGTTATTTAATATTTTATAACTTATATTATATATGTATATTTTAATTATTTGATTTTATTAGGGGTTTTCTAGATATAAATTCCATACCATATATTTGGGCAACTGCATAAAAATAATAAATATTAACTATGTCTAAATACAAAGAACTACGCTAATAATGAAACTTTTTTCTTATTTATTTATTATTTGTGTATGAAATATAACAAATCACTTCAAATTTGCAATACGACACCATGAGATACCAAGACCATTTCAGATTCAATTCTTTTATTAAACTATAATACTATATTTGGTTTGTAAATATTTTGTATTGTATTTATAAATTATATTTACTTGTAGACTCTATATTAATAAGATATTTGTTTAATACCTTTTTTCAGTAATTACCTTAAAAAAACTATCTATGGAAAACTCAATATCCGGAAATTGAACCCGCACTTCCTAGGTTAATAAGGCATGTGTTTAGCCAATATGGCATATTTTAATTTCAAAAGCTTTGCTATTTGCATCAGAATTTAACAATCATTGCACACTTTTAGGAGAATATTCGTTATATCGAATCATACAATCCACAATTGAGAGTTTGAAGAAAATCATTGTCATTGTTTTAAATTCGATATTTTTGAATCACTTTGGAAATTAATAGAAAAATTAGTTGATCAATATCGTCTACTGACGCATTACCAATATTACACTTCTTGTCATACCAATGATATTTGCATACTTTAAGGAGACATTTAAAATTTTTTGACATATAAATATTCTACAGTTATTAAGAGTTTGAAAAAAAGTTAAATTCACCCCTGTTAAAACTAATAAAAACATTTTTTCTACATCTTTAATACTTTAAATAATTTTTTATTTATTTTCACTTCAAAACACTAAAGACTATACAAAATACTTAATACCATTTTTTAAATCCAGCTAATCTGACTAAAATTATGATGATGGTAGCATAAAGCAACTGTACAAAACCCAGTTAAAGCTTCTTCAATTTCAAAAATAAATATTAATATAAGAACGTACATAACCAATAGTGACGTCATAAATGATTCCTACTGTTCTGTTTCTAATAGTTTTTACTTTCAATAGAATACTTTATAAAATATTTTATATTAAATAACAATATATACAAACTTACAAAACTATTCTAAACTATTGAAATTTGACTACATTAATTCAATTTCAATTGAATTTTCCATTGAATTTAATTATAAAAATCATTTAAAAATCAGTTCATTAGATAAAACTTAAAATTTAGTTCATTAAATAAAACTCATACACTTGGTTTTTGGATTCTTTTTGAATTCATATTACATTTAAAATATTCTCTTAGTACTGAAAAATAAAATTTCATATTAAAGCAAAGCTTATATTAATTATTTACAAATTTTCGAATGACCAAAGATGTTCAATTACAATTTAAAAAATATACGAAATACAAAGTAAAGTAGTTACTGTTCAAATTGATTTTAAGTTAAAAGAAAATATTTTGAATCAATTCGGTTCATTCTCATAAAAAGAATACTTAATGTTAAATAGTAACGAATTATCTAAAATTGTATATTGCTTTGTATTCGATTTCTCAAAGAACGGATTCTAGGGTATACATATAAACAGAGCACCTATATGTGAATGGTGGTATTGGAAGAAATAAATTACATATTTTCGTCCATTAAATGTATGAGTTTACTTTGAAATTCGAATAATTCAAGTAGTAAATGAAATCGAAATTGAAATTTCCAAAAAAAAATTTATATCAGTTAAATGTTTTATCGCAGTTTAGATTACAGTATTTTAATAATTATATGTATGTGAAATTAACCAAAATAAATTACTTAGTATTCGAAAAGGTAAAATACTTAGTGATTTGCTGGCTCTCGTGGTAAAATACATTTGAAAGAGTTGTGTTGTAAACCATCTATTTAAATTTTAGCCCACTCAGCGGTCTGTTTGCTTTTTAACAGTTGTTTACAGATTTAAATACCTGAACGTTATATTGGCAAGCTTTATACATTTCGTCGAGGTTTTAAATTTTTATTTGAGGATCATGACTCTAAGTTATCCTATTTGAAAGCTGACGGCTCTAATAAATATTTAATTTAAAAGTCATATCATTGAGAAGATCTTAAACCATTTCCATTAGAGAGTTTAAAAATTTTAAAAAAACTTAAGATGTTTTAGGGTTCCTATTTGTCATTTTTCCTGTGACAAAGTAGATGCTCTGTTTATCAGTTGACGGCTAGTTCCATTTTTTTTACATAAAACTTTAAAGGGTTATGATATAAATCATAAGGGTTACCAGAGTGAAACAATTTTTACAACCAGATAGGGACGGTAGACGAGCAATTGAGTTAGTTCAATCTCAATTTAAAATAAATTCATAAAATACAACAAAAATCAATTCAAATAAAATAATATGAATTATAAAGAAGAATTCAAATAGTTTTTAACTTGTATTACTGACTTTGTAACTGATATTACAATTGATGATGACAAAGAAAACTGATGATGATGACAATAATTTGTTTACATTTTACCGACTACTGTTTTTGTTACCAACTTTAATTTTATTTATTTATTTTTTGAATTTAATTTTTTTTTAATTTATTCAATGGTTCATTGCCTAAACTTCAATTGTTTTTTGTCTTATTGTATTTAGTGTTTTTTATTCTTTATTTAATTTTATTTTTTTGAGGTTTTATTTTTAATTTTATAATTATTTTACATATTTTTTTTTTTAGATTTAAAATTTAAATTCAAAATTGATTCGAAGATTTTTCAAAATTTGAAGAAACTTTGAGTGAAGAGTTTTATTAACCAAATTTTGTATTAAATCATATATATGGGATATTATTTGTGGTTTTTGAAACAAATTAAAGATTTAAGAAAATTTTTTAATTTATAAAGAATCAATTTCATTAGATATTGAGAGAGATTTATTTATTTTATAATATTTGGTTTTGATTTGAAGATTACTTTCAAAATAAATTTAAATTAACAAAGAATTTAATAAAAATCATTAGGTACCTAATCAATAATAATCTACAATAAAGAATTTGATTTATTTATTTTTATTTAATTAGGAATTAAAGTATCTAAGTAATTATTTAAATAATTTATTAAATTATTTAAATCTTTTTATGTGAATGATTTTTTGTAATTAGAGATCTCACAAACAATCATTTAAACTTGTGACCACTTTTGTTTTCCTATTACTCCACTCAGAGGCATAGGGCTTCTTTATTCATTTCTATTTATAACTTTTTTTACTATTTAATTCCAGGATATTTCGCTTCTACATAATTCATCCCAGCAACATTCTTCTCCATGTTCTTTCTGGATTAGATCTTGACCTGAATCCGCCTAGTGGATTCAAGGTTTGTGCCATTCTTGATATGCACCATTTCTTTTCCTTAGTATAATGCTAATCCCCTTCTATTGCCTTCTGGTGATTTGCTGCACTATTGGTTCTTCGTTTGTTAGTGCCCACAAGTTTGCATTTCTTATTCTGTTCGGCCAGAATATTCGGCATATTATTCTGAGATGTTTATTTATAAAGGCTTGTAATTTATTCTTAATGGAATTAGTAAGCAGTCATAATTCGCAGCCATATGTTAATGTATATTTTACGCACGAACGGAATATTGTTAGTTTGGTTTATCTCGATACTAGCGAACTTCGTTTATATGGGACGAAGTCTACAAAGGCTGTTCTAGCGTTATCGATTCTGTTTTGTACATCTTCGTTGGTGCTACATGTAGGATATTGTTTCATAATTGCTACTTAATATGGGTTTTATAATTTTGTAGGACAAATAATTATAATGAGTATTTTGTTCAAAACAACTGGAAAATTCAAAAAAATAATCAGTCGAGTATAAATTTTGCTTTGAACAAGCAGATAATTTTATCATTGAAGTATTGATGACTTTGGCAATAAATTACTATATAAAAAAAAATTGTTAATTTTTGCAAACTATTTAAGATAATATTAATATAAATTTTTATTAACCAAAAAATTATTAGTCGTTAAAAATCCATGTTTAACCTTCCTATATTTCATTAAAAAATAATACATCATAAAAAATAATGTGTTTTTATAATTTATGCAATAATTATATTTAATACTATATAATTTAAAAATAACTTAACAAAAAAATTATTTAATAATTTATTTAACAAATTAAACTGAATATTTACTTATTAAATCTTTAATTTTTAATTTTAAATTTATAATTTTAAATTATATGGCAAAATAATAATTCAATTTTATTGCTGTCACTTTTCAGAACTTGTCAAATTTAAGAATTTGACAATTGTCACAACTTGTCAAATTTTAAAATATAAAATAGAACTTTGTAGTTAGTAATAAAACAGTATGTTTTGTTACTACCCACTAAGTATGTAAACAATAATGTAACGCTTTAAACAATTCAATGAAATTAAATTAAAAACCACATCTATTCCTAGAACAAAAAACCATTAAAACCTAAAATATTTTCACGCTTACAATCGTATATTATCGTAATTTTCAATCTATGTCATCAAATTATTTTTGAAAAAATTAAAATTTTCTATTTGAAATACCGAAAAAGTTTTAATATTAAATACAACTTAAATTCTTATTTAAAGTTTAAAGTTTTATAATTAAAATAATCTTAATTTGAGATCTGTTCATTTAAGTACAGTCTACCTGATGTCCTTTATAATTAAGCAATAAAGTACAAGTACAATACGTGATATATTATAGAAAGTAAGAAATTTTTATAGAAATTTATTTATAGAAACTATTTACGGATATTTAAAATTTTTTATAATGCAGCATACTTTTAATATAGAGATTCAAGATTAGGTGTTAAAATTTGAAAATGTGAGATTTAAGAAAATATTACATCGGCAATTGTAAACACACTATTGATTTTTGGCAGCTTAAAATTTTCTGTATCTCTTCATTATTCACTACTATTTCCCCTGATTTCCAAATTGTAGATATACTGTAGTACTACAGTGACAAGCGTTGAATTAAGCTGCATTTTTAAAGCCAGAAATTTGCTGGCGGACTATTTCTACTTAATATTAGCGGTAAATCGTTTTGAATTAGAATGCTGCCGGAACACTTGTTTGGACCGGTCTAGTAGTTTTTCGAAATGAGGAATATCATGGATGGTACAAAACCTAGGACTTGCGACCTTTGCATTCTTCTTTTTATTTATAATCTTTTTAATATCCTATTTTTTTTCAATTGAATATTTTATGCCCTGTAGCGGACTCGAATCCGCTCCCTTCAGTTAGTAAATAGTAACATTATTTTTATTTTTTATTTTTAGATTATATTGATATGTATTCTACCAAACAATCGGTGAGATTCGGTAAGCACCGGTGAGGACATTATCAAAAAACATGTTTATCTGGCATTCTCATTCCCAGGATTCGAGAATTCTGTATAAAATTTATAATAATCATAATTTTTTTAAATCCAGGCTTAAATACAGTGTGATGTTTTACTATTTTTCGGAATCAATTAGGAATATAGTGTGACTAGTTTAGAAACGATCATTTTAAAATTTTATTCTTCTTCTGAATAATCATGAACTTAGAAGATATAAACATAAAGTAAACATAAATCCTTGACTTAAGTTCAAATTAACATAAGCACTCCTCTTTCCTCCCAAATTCTTTTAATTATTTTCTTAAACCACAGTTTGTATTCAAATTTGCAATTATTCTAGCACCATTTATTTATACTCATATTATTGATTACCTTCAAATTAATAAATTTAAATATGAATCTATACAATGCACTTACAGCATACTGCATACACATATGCATAGCAACTTATGAATATTTTTGCATGTATAGGAATAATTAAATTTTTTTAACATTATTTTTTAATTAAAAAAAAATTTTTTTTAAAACTTCATCAAATTCTCATAAGTTTTTAATGAATATTTTACTATATTTAGTGGTGATGAATAATTAAAAAAAAAAACTGAAACTGCAACAAAAATAATCTTTGTGCACTAAAGTCAGCAGTAGTATGTATATGAGTACATGTTTACTTGTATTATTCTTCAGTTTCCAGCATCAGTGCAAAGCTTTGTAAAATATTGTTTATATAATTTTTCTTAATATATTTTATTGTTGTTACTAAAATTTTAATTTAAAATTTTGCCTTTTGTATTTTTCTTCTACTTAATGACAATGAATCACCAACACCACAATTCTGATGTAAGACTATAAAACGTGCTCTGAACCTTTTCTTAGAAATAAAAACCTACAAAATAGCAACAAAAAATAATAAAAAATTTCTATTCAATTCATTCAGTCTCGTAACCGCAGCTATAAGTATTTACGTTGCTTTTTCTTCTATTTTCAGTTCGTTTTTTTTTTTTGTTGAAACATCGCAACAGTCGCAACACTGTAATCAACATTTATTATTTAAAAAATAAATCTTTTCATTTTTGTTTACTAAATAAATTAAAAAAAAAAAAAAAACTTTTAATCCCATCTCAACTGAATTGAATCAACCATGTAAATCCAATTCATTAGTTTTGAGCTTAGTAATAAACAAAAGCAACATGAATTTGTAATGAATGCAATGCTACTAAAAATAAAAAAAATTTGAAAAAAAAAACTATGTATATAATCTCCCGCCAGATCACCCTATCTGGTTGTTGATTCTAGAAATATTTTTTTAATAACAAAAATTGTATTCACATAGTCATCAATCCAGTTAAAACCAAGTTAAAACTGAATTACTGCAAATAAAGTAATATTTAATACCTAGTAGTAGTAAAAGTACCTAGTGATGGTAGTTGTGTAGAGTTGAATTACCTTAAAGCTATCTGGAACTAATCATGAGGTAATTGTTGCAATTAGATGGGCACATTAAAAAAAACGAAAAAAAATAAAAAAATGTAATTTTGCGGTTTACTTTTTGAGGGTTTTGAAGTCAAGTTTTTTTTTTGGTTTTCTAAAATTTATTTCTTGTATTTTTTGTCTATTTTTGTTAAAAAAATTTACTTGTCAAAGAAATGATATATAAAATGACATATACAGAGAGTGGTAACGAACGACGACTCTTTGTTATGACAGCAAATAAATTGTAAATACTCGTGACGAATAAAATAAGAAAAAAACAAAAAAAACAAAAATAAAAATGTCAGATTCAATACAACATAAAGCAATTACAAAAGGCAACAAATATAAAAATTGAATTGAAAACTTGAAAACATCTAAAATCTTCCGGTTCCTTGTTATAAATTTCGAAAAATTTTAACTTTAACTAACAAAGTATAATGAAAAACGAGGAAGATTATAGTTGCCCTTGTCAACTTTTAGATACCCGTGCATACCCACTATGGTGTATAAAATAAACCGTAATTTACTTCTCTTATACATTTAACTCATTACCCCATAATTTTGACGTAAAAAAAAAAAAAAAAATTAACAAAAAAAAAAAAAAAGTCACAAAACAAAAAACAAAATTTTCATTCATTGTCCCATAACTTTAGCTTAAAAAAAAAAAAAAAAAATTAACAAAAAAAAAAAAAAAATCACAAAAAAAAAAAAAAAGCTTTCATTCATTGTCCCATAACTTAAGCTTAAAAAAAAAAAAAAAAATAAAAAAAAAAAAAAAACAAAGAAAAAAAAAACAAAAAAAAAAAATTGGCCCACCCTAAAAGTCCGATGGTCCGAGTGATGTCCAACTTTGCCAAGTAACTTGCCCTATTAATTTACCTGCCCAATTTTAATTTTAACCTTGTAGCTTTATTAGATTCACAGTTATTGAATCGAAAACTTTGTATGGCAGCCCTTCGAAAATGGGGCCCTAACATTTTGAAACTTCATATAAGTGCTCGATTCATTATATAACTAACCGTGTGTAGTTTTCAGCCTCGTAGTATAATTAGTTTTGAAGAAATTCATATTGGTGCAAAGAAGTTGTATGGCAGCCCCTCATAAATGGGGCCCTAACATTTTGAAACTTCATATAAGTGCTCGATTCATTATATAACTAACCGTGTGTAATTTTCATCCGCGTAGTATAATTAGTTTTGAAGAAATTCATATTGGTGCAAGGAAGTTGTATGGCAGCCCCCCGAAAATGGGGCCCTAACATTTTGAAACTTCATATAAGTGCCGGAGTCAATATAAAACTAACCGTGTGTAATTTTCATCCCCGTAGTATAAATAGTTTTGAAGAAATTCATATTGGTGCAAAAAAGTTGTATGGCAGCTCCCCGAAGCCTTGGTCCGATTTTAACCAAAAACAATAGGGAACCTAGAAATTGTCTAAAAATGACTTTGTGTGAATTTCAAGACTCTAGCCCTTTTAGTTTTTGAGTTATCGTGATGACACACGGACGGACGGACGGACGGACGGACAGACACACATAGCTAGATCGACTAATTTTTCGATTCTGAGCCGATACGTACCCTTGACACTATATCTAGCTCGTCTAGATCGATGCGTTACAAACGGAGGAGCAAATCTAATATACCCGATGTTCATATATATATGCACGGGTATAATAATACCAAAGGGTTTTTAAAAAAGCACATTTTCAAAATTAAACAATATTCCATAATAAGTTTTGGTTCATAATCCAAAAATCCCAAATACTAAAGTTTGATTAAAAACTTTGATGCGTTAAAGTCGCACAGTACCCAAACACAGTCACAATAGGTGGCTTTCGAACTTTAATAATTTTTCAAAACTCTTGTTAGAAATTTATTATATAAGTAAAATTATAAAAAATTAAGAGAAACTTTTTTCAAAGGGAAATCCTTTTGAGGAGTGTTTCGTCCTGTAATACTGCTAGACTCATCAGTAGGCTGGTAGTATTACATTACCTAAACAAACTCCTGTTAAAACTTTGATTGATTTTTATAAAATACAGAAGATTTTTCGAAAATCTTTTTCTTATTTCGAAAAAGTTTTTTCTATTTATTGTTAATATTTGAAAAGCTTAAAAGTTTGGGCTTTTTCAATTATTTTTTATGTTTTAAGTACTATCTCCTCTCAAAATTCATATCTTCTCTCAAAGTTCCAAACTTAAACTTTATAGAAAATATAATTATTTAAGAATTTTACAAAAATTAAGTACCGTATGGCAACTCTATATATTTGAGTACCATTTATTTGCAAAGTTTATTAAATAAGCTATCGTTTGACGCTTGTAGATAGAATATGTTTTTTATATGCGGCTTTTACGAACTTTGAAGGGATGTAGCTCCATAATGGGTAGGGTTACAGAAAAGTTGGTCCATGAAATTAACTTTTTTTGCAATTAACCTACACTTAGTTAAAATTTCATCTCTTTATTTAAAACGGTGTAAAAGTTTTGTAAACACACAGACTGATGGGCGGAGTCAAACTATACAAGCACATTCTTTGAAAATTTTTTGATTTTTTAAAAGTTTTTTAACTGACAAACTTATTGAACACATTTATAACAATAATATCTTAAGAAATGTTGAAGCAACAATTGTTTTTTGTTTTTTTATTGCAACTTATGGACTTTTGGCTTTTTTTCAAATTTTTTTTTTTTTATTAAATATTTTGCATAATATATAAAATAAGTTTTTTTTTATTTAAAATAAATCAAAAAAATATTTTACAAGTTGAAAATAAAACAAATGATTTGTAAAGAAAAGAAAGAAGGTGAAAATTAATTGAAAGTGTTGTACAATAATAATAAAAACAATAATTGAAATGATAGCAACAAAATTTTTTTTTTTTTATTAATTCAAAATAAACATATGTACATAATTACATATGTATAACATACATATTATGATTAATAAAAAGATTGTTGTTTCTATATGAAAATACTTTTTATTTCGGATATCTGTTAATAAATTGTTTGTCTTTTTTTTTTTAAATTATAGAAACATCTTTAAATTCGTCATCATCATCATCATCTTCAATTGACTTCAATTAATTGTTATGAAAATATACATAATAATAATTGTGAATTGTGATCTTTTATATTAATGACAAAGTTGAAAATAAACAGTGGGTGTTAAAAATTTGCCCACATTTTAATTTTATTATTAATCTAAGAAATTAATTATAAATATTGCCTTATGAAATCCTAAAGAAAGTTTCCAACTGTGTGTTGTTGGAACATTGAAATAGGCACCTGTTATTGGTTGCAATTAAAATATGTGTAACTATATAAGGTATGTGATCTATCTATGATGGACGCCAGTGCTGAAATCATGTGTTATTGGATATGAATTGCTTTTACATGAATACCTTGCATGCACTGGCGTCTGTTGATTGTTGAAATACTATTTTTATTATATATTTAATACAATTAGATAACTTATAATAATCTATTACAAATGATAAATCAAAATAATTTTAATTAATTATTATTCAATATTTTTGAAAAGATATATTTTGAAAAGAAATTTTTTTAATAAATTTGTAAAATTGATAAATTAATTGAAGATTTTCAAGAAGTTGTTTATTATAGAAGTTTTAAGGAATGCATTACATAAAAATAGTGTCTTATAGAAATGGTCAAAACAATGCTAATTATAATTATGACTACTTATAAAATAATTTCTTTATTCAATTAAATGTTACGTAAATGAAAACTTTACAATGATTTAAATATGAATAGAAATCATTTTACAAAAAAAAATAAAAACCGAAAGCTTTTGTTATTATGACAGTATAATGCGCATTTTAGTGCCTAAAGATTTTGTATATAATTTACAGATTATACAATAGGTATTTGTTTAGTATGTGAAAATAAGTCATATCCAAAAGCTTTAAAAATTTATGATTTAATTTGGCTGCAACTCGATTTTTTCAAACTTGTACGAGCTATCGTAAGTCAGTTGGAAATTTTTATGAAAATATAATGAATACTGCAGTATAATTCACGCTGGATTTCATAGACTTAACTATACCTTTGCTCCTATTATAACTGGTGGAATCAATAAACTATTAAATTTCTTATTTCCTTTGTTTGTGTGGGTATAATTCATGCATATGTTCTGGCTTACTTTATATAATTTTAAGTTACTTCTACTTAGAACTTTCTGACGAACTAATTGTCAAGGGAACTTTTACTATTCTTAGCATTAGCTCACGTCTGAATATATGAGGATTATCTTTTTTTGTAAGAAAATATAATTGTAGGAATTAACGCTTGCTCCTTTAAAGTAAAATCTAAAATTTATTTCCTTCCTTACTTCGACCTTCTTTGATTGACGAACACGCTATTACCTGGTTTTGTGCTGACATTTTAATTAGCAATTATTTACACCATTGTTAGTAAAAAGGCAGAATGCCTATGTGTAAATCTAATTTCAGCTAGAAAATCCAAATACGTCAAAAACTAAATTTGCGAAACCGTGGAAAAACCGTATAATTATGATTTTGAACCCTATCAGCGGCAAAGTGTTTAATATAATGATGGCTTCTGTCCCCATACCCCCTAAAAAAATTATTGGAAACCTGATTTTGTATTTAACTTTAAGAATATCGTTTTTACCTTTTTCTTACATAATAAATTAGCAACGAAGAGTTTAATATAATGGGGCATCCTAAAACATTTAGATTTCGATAATTTGACTATTGGTTTTTGACTTCTTGAAAAATTTTGGAGTTTGACGCATTAGGATTTTTTTCTTGGGTTTCAACAGTGCTTTTATATATTTAGTCCATTCCTTTTAGTTAGATTATGGAACATTTTGAGTAAAATCTGCCCGATAGCTCAGTGGTAAAGTTGCCGCTTTTCAATCGAAAAGTCTCGGTTTCAAACACTGGTCAGATCATATCTAATAAAAAAATATAAGGTCTCTTCACGAACAAATAATTAAACTTAATTCAAGTAAAATCGTTTGTCTCGTGAGGATGGTTTTGGTCAAAAAATAATTGAGTTATATTAGTTTGGGAAACAGCTGATTTTGAAAATTTCATTTGTTTATATTAGAATAAGTCAAAGAAAAGTAAATTAATTTTAAATTGGTAAAAAAAAAAACAAAAAAATTTAAATAAAAAATTATTATTTTAGAAATTACTTAAAAAAAATTTATTTTTATTTATTAACATGAAAAATGTAAATATTTACCTTTTGTTTATAAACAAACTTGTTGTCATCAGTTGTCAAAGTAAAATAACTCAATTAACTTTAATTGAATTATTTAAAAACTAGTCCTGAGGCTTATTATTTTTGAAATAATTGAATTAAAACATTTTGTTCGTTTATTCCATTTGTTCGAAAAGTGTAGCAAACTTTTTATATGGCAATGTCATTTTTTTAATTTTTGGATTGGTTCAAAAAGCAAACTAGTCATATAAACGAACGGAATTGAAATGACAAAAATAATAAGTTAATTCAATTAAATTTAATTTTTTGTTCGTGAAGAGACCTACAGTGTATGTATATTACAATAATTTAATAATAAGTTCAAATGTCAAATCGGGAAAGGATTATTATTATCAGATAATATTTACTAAATTATGACAATTGTCTAGTGCTACAAATAAATAAATAAATTTTAAGTAAAAAAATTACATAATCATCATTTTCTAAAAAATTTTTCAAATTTATTTCCAAAAATTTACACCTTCAATTATTTTTATTAATAGAACTAATTAAAACGTTCAACTTCAAATAATACTTTAAATAGTTACTTAATTATGTCACATACTGTACGTGTTTAAAACTTTTTTTTGTAATAATGACATTGACAATACTAATTTCAAAAAAAATTGCGAATTTTGTTATTATTTGTTTGTTTATCATTTATTTATTTTTAAATTAATAAATTAATTGTGAAAATAAAAACAAATGTTTTCATCCTCATTAGGAACGTTTTTATTTTTTGTAATTGTATGTGTATTTTTCTATATCTTATCCATTTTTTATCTATGTCGGAAATTTTCTTTTGAAAAAATTTAATACGCAAAAAAATTAAGAAAATAAATAAAAAAAAAAAAATTTAACTGTGATCATGAAAAAGTTTCGATCGATTTTGTTTTTTTTTCGAATAAAAGACGGAAGTTTTAAATTTAGAAAAAAACAAAAGTTTAATGTGAGAAAAAATTACATACACAAATACACTTTTTTTTAGCAACATTCTAATTAATATATCACGGTTTCAGTTTTACTTTAGAATAATTTCTTTATTTTTTTTATGTTCTAAGTTCTTATGCAATGTCATAATATATATATCTGACAGATTGTTTTGTTTTTTTTTTTTGACGTTAGATCATAAGTACTATTGTGTTAATTAGATAATACTGATTTTGTAATATTCTTAATAATAATTTCATTGCCACTTTTACTAGGTACTTATTATTAAAAACAAATCTTTTGTAAAAATTTAAATAACTTTTACTTTATGTGCTGAATCATTTGATAGATTTAAAAAAAAAATTATATACTAATGCAATTAAAGTAATTACATTTCTTATGTAATAAAATGTTGAATAAAAAAATAAAAACTTATCTAGCTGTTATCTAAGTATCATGAATGAACGGCATGTGATATTGTTATGTGATCTTTACTCTTTAGTGAAATGAAAAGCGATCTGATAAACTTTTTTTTTTAGAATAATAATGAGTTTTTTTTTTAATTTTATAAATTCCTACAGATTAAATTTGTTTATAAATTCAGATGAATAATTTAACGCTTTTTTTTATATATATAGGTAGGTAATAAACTTAGAGCAAGATAAATTAGGTATTTAAAGGGTTATAATTAAAGATAAAGTTTTATTTGAGTGATAAAAAAATTTGTAAAAATATTTATTTGAATACGATGTTATAAGTTATATGAATATATTATTTTTATAATATTAAAAAAAATAAAAAAAATCGTTGATTAAGTCGTTAAGCAGATCAGGTAGATCTTCAAAGTTGCATTTTACTTTTGCTTATTTTTTTAAGTGTTTCTTACTGTTCAACTTTTAGGTTAATAAGCCCAGGTTTTGTCCCTGTGGGAATATAATATCCTATTATTAGAATTGATCTTAAAGAATTCCACGTTCAATTTAAACATCAGATAGTACTAGACCTTATAAAAAGTAGAAAAGTTAGATTGGTAATAGATACAATTCTATTTGTAATATATTGTAATAATTTTGTATTTGAGTTTTATGGTGTTCTTTATCTGTGAGTTATATTATTCAATTAAATTATTTGCTTATATTTTGCATTTGTTTATATTGTTATATTAATGCGTTTTTTATAAAAGAAATAAAATTAATAAATATTGGTTAAGCAATTAATTTGAACCCAACGGAAAATGAGAGCTGAGAAAGTTTTTTTACCATATCACTGGAATTCGAACCCTGGCTTTTCGGATGAAATTCGCATATTTATCAATGATCTATTTTATTTAACTTCCTGTCCAAATCACTGTTCCACAGATGACTGCATTCTTCTAGATTCTTATAACTTTCTGAACCTCTGCAACATAAATCATCAGGTGAATGTGGCAACAAGAAATTTTACCAACCCTTGAAATTTTAATAAATTACGCACAGTATCAATGGTAAAAATAAAATTCCAGAAATCTCTGAAGAATTTCTTTTTAAAATAATGCCTGTATATTGAGAGATTGAAATTAGTTTAATTACAATTACGTAAAGAATGTCAATTTTAATTTGCTACTAAAGGAGCTATTTAATAAAATCCAACATTCCTCGCCCATTTTTTTTTTTTTTTGAAGTTTCAATTAAACTTCATTCTAATAAATTCTTTTCTATAATCGTCCACTTCATTTATGAATTTTAATTGAATCTATATTCATTTTGTATTTATTCACGCTATGTTATAAAATTTCAGCAACAAATTTGTATAAAATGTACAGTTTTGTGTAAAATAATGTTGGCGAACCAATTTCATGAAGATCTAAAAGATTTTCATTCAAAATGTCAAATTTTTTTGACAGATCCAAATTGACATGTGCAAGTGCAGTTCCAATAAAACACGAATCCAATAAAACATTCCTTGGAATTATTTTAAAAACATTTAAAATGTTTTGGATTTAAAAAATCATTTGTCTGCTTTGTTCGTAGTCAAGGCTTGAATAGAAGAATTCTTAAGTTTTGAGCAAATACCTTTAAATATGAAACTCAAAATTTGATTCGTTACCTGTTCATTTAATTCAGTTTTATTATTTTCAAATAAAAATATATAACATATTTCTCTAAATTAAACCAATTTTAATAGCTATTATTTTGCAATTAAAATAAAAAGAAATTGTATTTTGTACAAAACTGTATTTTTGCATGTGAGATACATTTTATAAATTCCATTGTTTATTGATTTCAAAGCAGTGGAAGAAAGAAGCGAGAAAATCCAGACACAGCATTTATCAACACATCATTTAGCAGCTACTTGTTTTCGAATAAGTGGTCAACCAATAGCACGTGTTCTACAATTAAAGTGCCCATGAAGTTCGAATGTTTTTAGTTGAACAGAAACAACTTTAATAAAAAGAGCTATGAGTGATTTTTATTCTCTTTTCAAAGAATATTAATGAAAATTTCAAGACTTTGGAAAAACTATATTTAATTCGTGCCATATTATTATTTAACAAAAATTATATCTAAGACACGCAAGTTTCAAAAGATGCATCATCACTGATCTGGAAGTTAAAACTGTCAAATCTGTAAATTATAACTGTCAAAGTAACTGTTTTCGTGTGCACATTTTTATCTGCTAACAGCTACACCATTAATCCGATTGACATCCAGCTGTAATGAAATATTCATTAGAATCTGAAAAATGTTTACCATCAGCTATTTTTTACGGTCCGTTAACTTTTTTCAGCGCATCAGGCTGTGCCGGATAAAACTTGCATAAAAACAAAGTTGCTTGATCCTATGCAAGTTGCAGAGTTGGAATATTGCAACTCGCTTGACTAAAATAGAAATACAGGGTGGCACAAAATGACCGATATGGTTTGAATGTTTAATAACTTTTTAAATTTATTTATATTTTTTATTTTTATTTCAGAATTTTGTGAAGAAAACTTGAGGAATTGGAAATGGAACAGTACACAACAGAACAGCGATCAAAAATTACGAAAAGTTTTGAAAAATATAAAAAATTTAAGACGTTTTTACATGTTATTCAGGGTGGCGCAAAACACGGGATATAATTTTTCTACTTAAGCTAAAAATATTCCCCATTAATATACTGTATAACAAAAAAATAATAATAATAATTAACCATTAAATAAAAAAGTTTTAAAACATTCAAACCATATCGGTCGCTTTGCACCACCCTGTGTAAAATAAATTATTATCAGTTCCGTTAACCCATTTCAGCACAAGAACTTTTAAGGAACTTTTTATTTTTTCATTATAAATTTAATATATTTTATTAACCTGTTTCGGCAACGCATCAAGCAACAACGATTTAATTTAATGGTATATTTATAATATTTAATTTTCCAGAGTTTCAACAGGTTTTGTTTTTTCAAGTAATTTTATGTAGAAAAAAGACCTCTTCACGAGTTCCTTTAGCCTTTTGCCGTACAATAGCTTTGCAAAGGTTTTATTTTTTTTTTGATTTTTTATTTTCAAATTAAAGACAAATCAATTTTTCTTAAAAAAATTCATTTATTTTCGAAGAAAACAATTCAAAGCCGGGTATTTCTGATAGTATATGCTGTCATATACCAGTTCACTTGTAGTTTAGTTGTATTGTATTTTATTGAAATGTAACTATATAAAACTGTTATAATATTTATTTCTGTTATACTTACAAATTTTTATGTTTAAATAAAATAATGTATGTAGGAATGTATTCAGCAACATTTTACTGGTTTTTTAAAAATTGTTTTTGTCAACACACACATAAAAAATTTATACAAATGTAAAAATTCATTTGTATTTTGCTTCTAGCAACAATTAGCACTCAACATTCAATTTTGTTTTTGTGTTATTATATCAGAAACATTTACCAATGTTGCTAACTATTTATTAAGTATCAATAATTTGTATACAAAACACAAAATACAAACTTACTAAAAAAAAAACACAATAAAATAAAACCAGTTTTAAAATACTGAAAAAAAAAGTCTCATATTGTATTCAAATGATTTTCGCTTTCTTTGGTCGCGCTAGTCATTCCGGTACGAACTGTTCGTGTGGGTGCATGTATTTCGCGGTAATATTATACGATTTTTATTAAGTGTCAGTTTTTTTTTGGTTTTTTTTTTGCTTTTAAAAAATTTTATTCAACATAAAAAAAATTCATACGAATCAAACGGTATACGTACGAGCTGTATTTTTTAATTCCTCTACCTATAAGATACATAACTACAAATTTATTTTGTGGAATAAAATTCGATTAAAAAAAAAAACAAAGTGAAAACTATTTAGTGAACATTTATTTTAATTTTCGAAATTCGAATTAAATTTTGTGAAAAATTTAAAAAAAAATAAATATTGAAATTATTAAATACGTAAATTAATGAAATAAGTGAATATTTGAAAATAGAATTAAAAAAAAAATAAGTAAATTATCACGAAAAAAAACGGCATGTGTTAGAAAATATTTCGAAATTAAATATTGAAAAAAGAATACAAAATTAAATATATAATAATTAAAACAATTAATTCAATTAACGAGTGTTTTTGTTTTTCAAATTAAAAAAAATTGTTTTAATATCAGTTATTTTCAATTTATATTTAAATTTATATTTTTATTATTATAATTATTTTAATTAATCAAGTGTTTTAATTTTTTTTTTATTTATATAAATATTTAAAATTGAGTTTATTTTTCATTAAATTAGAATCATTAGTAATTAAAAATAAATATCTTTTATTATAATATTAAAAAAAAAAAAAAAATTTTAATAAAAGTATCTTAAAGATATAAAAGTTAATTAACCAGTTGTTTATCTCATCTTTAACAAATAAATTAATCAAATATAAATATATAGGTAAATTAAATTCAATAAAAGGTGTTTTTAATTAAGGTCTTAAAATTTTAAATAATATTTGTGTATATATAAATATATAGATACATATATTTCTTAGAAATATCTATAGATATATTCAAAATTCAAAAGTGAAATAAAAAAAAAAAAAAAAAAGTTAAAATAGTGCTTCAAAAAAAAAATTTTTTATGAAATTTTGAAGGATTTAAAAAACAAAAAAAAAAAGGATTAACAGGATTTCTAAAGGAATTTTTCACAACTACATTTGAATAAATTTATAATAATAAATAAAATCAAAAATAGTTCTACATTGTTTTGGGTTCTTATATTTCGGTAAATTGGAATATTAAAAAATACATGATAAGAAATATTTAAAGATACAAAAAAAAAAAATAAAAAGGGTAATAAAAATTATTAAAGGAAATTCGCAGAAAAAAAAAATACGGTGAGTTTTTCAAAAGAATTATTTTTTTTTCTAAGTTGAAATTTGAAACTTTTAATTTTTTCTCTGAATTCTGGATTGACATGACATTTAAAGGCATTAGACAAGTTCTCAAAAATTTAAACAATAAAAACCACTAAAAAATTTATATGATATAAAATTTATTTTTAGATTTAAAGTACCATTTCAAAATTTTATTTTAATAATAAATTATTTTTAAAATAAAATAATTTTTATATTTTGAATTAAAAGTTTACATTTTAAAATTGGTAGAATATGAAATAATTGTTACTTTTATAGTTACTTATGTTTGAAATATAAAACAAGTAATTCCTGAATATTATTTGTTGAAATTTAACAAGACGAGGGTAAAAGAAACTAGAATTTAAAAGAAACTTAAAGAGGTTTTGTAAAAAAAAATTAGAAAGTAAATGTGAATTCTTTAAAAATTTAATTTAAGGAAGAGTTATTAGTTTGTGTTACTATGGGTATTCAAATATTGAATTAGAAGTTTGATCATAAATATTTTTAGAAAATATTTTATAAAATTATATTAACTTCTTTGATTCAGATTTAAAAATTAAAAAATACTTTAAATATCTTAAATTTAAAAAATAAAATAGTCTTTGAACACTTTGAAACCGGAGTATGAACTATTCTTCGAGGATGCAAGCATTTTTCGAATTATTAAACAATTTTAAATTTAAGGCCCGATATTTTGTACTTTAGGTAAGCTTGAGTTGTGAAAGGATAAGAAAAACTTTTCTGATAAGAGAAAGAAAGAATAAACAATACTTATGCATTAAGAATTTTTCTTAAGAAACTCTTATTGTATTTATAAGTATGTATCTAGTTAGTTATAAACTAACTAACGAAGTAGATGTTTAAAAAAATTTTTGGGGTTCGCTATCAGAAAGTCAAACTGTTTTTGAATTGTAGAATAAAATTATTGAATAGTTAGGTTTTTGTAATTGAAATTAAATGAAATATGTAGTTGAAAAATAAGCAATAAGTAAGCTATACCTATACATTAAAATTACAAAAAATCTTAAAATAAACTTAAATTTAATCTTAACATTCAACTGCCATAAACTTGAAAAGTATGAATACTTAGTATGTATTTATAAAAACTTCTAGTGCGCAAGTGCAAATGCAACTAAATAAATTTAATTAACTGAATTATCGATCATTGTCTTGAAAACATGGAATTGCTCTATTTTAACCGCTAATATATTCAGAAATATAAATACCATGTATTACGGAACTAGAATACCATGTATTACGGAACTAAAATAAAATTGTGATTTGATAAGAGTGATATATTTAGATTTTGTTAATTTTCAATTTTCTATTTTCTTATCAAGAGCCTTTTAATTGTTTCCTTTAATTTTAATGTAAATAACAAATCTATAAAACAAATGATTAATTAGTACTTAACAGTAATGAATAAATATTGAAATTTCTTAAATTAAACATAAAATTTTTAAAAAAAATTTTAAATTTTCTGATATTTTTAAAATTTTTAATAACTTTTAGTTAAAATTAGAACTCTTATCACTTATCATGAACAATTGTTAAATGTTAACACAGATAACATTAAGCAAACAAGGTATTTCGTTCTTAATCTTATAAAATACATTCAAGTTCGTTCTTAACTTTTGTTTCATGTTTAACCTATCGCGGCCTTCTTAATCTTTTTAAGACCTTAAATAATATAATTTTTATTTTAAAAATTTTAAATAAAAAAACAAACCGATAATAATAACAATATAAATATACATATATTTGAGATTTTTAAATTACTTTAATTACTTTAAACTTATGAACTTGAAAATAATTTATAAATAAAAAGTACATAACGACATAAGTAATAAAATTAAACATAACAAGTTGTAAATGTATTGTTTTATTTGAATTGTAAACACATTTAAAGATCAATTATGGTTCACGGAAATTTTTTATTATTATTTTGTCTTTTTTTTAAATAATGATAAGAATAAATTTAGTTTAAAGAATTTTACTAATTGATCAATTTGTTTTGAGAATTTATTATTAAATTAGTAAATATATATATATATTTATATATGTGTATATGTATAAGTACTAAACGTTCAC
Organism: Dolichopus griseipennis; assembly: GCA_963082915.1. Lineage (NCBI taxonomy): Eukaryota > Metazoa > Arthropoda > Insecta > Diptera > Dolichopodidae > Dolichopus > Dolichopus griseipennis. Next base: position 104,993,048 of record OY720444.1, on the reverse strand, counting down.
GTGTTTTTTCTTTATTTAATGATCGTTATTACGTTGTAAACGGAAATTTTATTTCAATAATTCGAAAAATTTAAAGATATTTTTACTGTTATAAAAGATTATTAATAAGTACTGAATCATTTTCTGAATAAACATGTTCTTATGTAAATTGTACTTGAGATTATGGATTTAGTACTGAACTTTTGAGAAAACTTAAATTATAGAATTTTATTATTTTAATATTTCTTAAATTATAGAATTTTATTATTTTAATATTTCAATTTGGAATTCAATTAACTTATACTTTATACTAGGTCTTTGCCTGGTTTATTTATAAGGCCATGGTATCCAAAAATTCAAGTAAAATAATAACCAAATTATGTATAGATCATATAAAAGTAATTTTCAAAAGATATATTTAATTTCTGCGAAAAATTTAAATCTAATGTATTTTACGTTACCTATAAAAAAGAGTTTAATCTATAAATATCTATAGCTGTAATTAGTTGAAAAAAGTGTCTCGATATTTATGGTAAGGCTGGTAATCGGCATAACTAAAAATATTTTTCATATTCAATTTCTTTTTGTCATTTAAATCAGTAATAATACGAATATTACTTAATGTTCGAAAAATATTTCAGTATACCGGCCTGAAAAATATATAGGGCAATGACATGTCTTGAATATCTTATAATATTTGTTTCGACTGTCAGAAAAAAAAACTTAAGTTGGTATTTCATTAACAAATCGGTATAACACTTAAGTTCAAACGAATACTAACTAATTTTTTCATTGAAGCCTTAAAAGAAGTCGAAAAAGGAACTGGGAACCTCATAATGATCTTCAACCCTAATTATGATGATAAAAACAATTAATCAACAAACTTTAATTTAAAAGAAGCTTATTTTTACAAAACTCTTTAATTTTTCATTAACATTTTTATTAAATTTCTGTTATATTTAAAATTTCAATTAATTATTTTTATGAATAGTTTTTGTATTTTTTTTATTCTATTAATCGACATTTGAATCGTTTTAAGAATTTTTATATTTTTGTTTTGTACTTGAAAAACATAAAATCGATTTTTAATCTTTTTCTTTATCTTTAATATTTTGTTTTCGTTTCTTCCATTCTAGTTTAATTTTTTTCATAGCTATTAAAGCACGTGCATTCTTCAACATAACTGTACATACTATACAGCATATCCTTTTTCATACAACTCTATGTATAAGTATAGTAATAAGTAAAGGATACAAACTATTTGAAATACAATCTTAGAACTAATCAAAATCACTTATCGATTTATAATAAAACCTAATGATTGGGTTATCCCAGAAAAGGAGTAGAGAGACTGCGGGTGAAAATAAAAACATATAGAAAGACATTGTTTTTATATTTCTGTAGATTATACTTTTCCTTTAGTTGAATTTTCTTTTCATTTAAATAACATTAATACATTATGTTAGATTTGAAATCAATAAACAAAAGTATTGTATTTTTTTGGATAGGTCTGACATAAATTGTAAAATCTTATTAAGATTTAAACTTTTTAAGATCGGAGTTTTTTTGTAATTTAGGTACAATGTAATCTGAATACGAAATGATTAAATTATAAATTAAAAATTTTTCATTTCTAGAATATTGAAAAGTTACTTATCAATAATTTTAAGAATTGATTGTTTGTCTGTTGATTATAAATTAAATTAGAACAAAGTCTTACACACTTAAATTGAAATTTTAAAAATCTAAAAGATAACAAACTCTCTGAGATGAACTGAATGGCGATAGCTTTTAAAAGTTATTCTATTATAAAGTAATAAATAAGTACTTGCATCATACTAAAAAGTCTAAAAACTTTTTAAGAAATATAACAATATTTAACCACTAGACAGTGACAAATAACGTAGGTTACAATGTTACAATCTACGATTACATTCTAAACAAATTAAAAACTTTTATGTTTTATATAAATTTTTTTTGTTATAATTTTTTTTTAAATTGTTGAGCAACATTTACTTATAACTGAAAAAATTTAAGAAACTTTTAGTTTAGAATAATATGGTACGTTGATACACAAACCCACTGTTTTTTTTTTCTTTAACCATTTTCTATTACATTTTAGTTCAAGACTTAAAACTTAAACGGGCCTTAAAATATGCAATATTAAAAAAAAAAACTAATTACATACTTTGCGGCGCTTATATTTCGCCTCAAAATATGCTTTTTAACTAATTGCATACTTTATGGCGTTTATATTTCGCCTCAAAATATGCTATTTCCATAATACTACTTTATGACACTATTTATTTAATCAAATTATTAAAAATTGTTAGCATATGCCTAAAGATTACCAAAGATAAATAATTTAAAATAATATCACCATTTTTCGGCTTTTAAAATCCGCCTAAAAATATGTTCTTCTTTACATTTAACTTAATTCCACTAAAACATCAGTCAAATTATTAAAAATTTTTAACACATGTTTTAAAATGATCAAAGCTAAATATTATGTAATACAATATCTTCAATTTTAAAATTGTTAATTGTTAGCATAAACCATTCAAATGTAAAAGAAATTTTTCTCAAAAATTTTCAAAAATACAGCCAAAAAAACATTTTTTAAAGTTTGAATCTAAAAATATGAAACTCTTAGATCTTCAAGTTCTAAACTTTTTCTCTTTTCAAATCAAAGGAAAATTTTTTTTATTCCAAACGTTTTCAACTTATCGAAAAACTGTTAAAAAATTGAAATAACTTTTCTTTTTTTTTTTTTTAATATTCTGTACTACTGTTATTTATGGTTATTGTTATACTCGTACACTTATAACCAAAAAATAAAACCATTTCCAAAAATACAAGAAAGTTTGAAAAAACAAAACTTCTATGAAAAAGGGTTCAGTTGAGAGTTGAATTGAGTTTTTCAAGTTTTTCTTCTATGTTTTACAGTAAAAAGCTGCTCTTGAATTTCGTTACAAAAATAACTAAAAATAAAAAAAAGTCCAATAACCATTTGGGAATCCTTTGACTTCCTGTGTACACACAAAACAATATATACAAAGTGTAGGTATTTTTTTTTTATTATTTTATTTCAACTACTTACCGTTATTATATTGTTCAAAATTTTGTTCAAAATATCAAAAGGAAAAGTAAGAGGAAAAGTTTTTTCAATGATTTGTACATATATATATATATATATATATATACAACACAAAAACATAATCAATTTGTTATTGTTTTCTAGTTGTTTTTTTTATTATAAATAAAAATTTAAATAAAGTTTTTCACAAAAAAAAACAGAAAATTTAATGAAAATGAATCCTTTTGATTATTTACGAGAGGCAATCCTTGGAGAAAGGACTTATCGAACGAAAAACAAAAACAATAAAAAAATTGGAAAGGAAAAATATTTTTTTAAATAACAATAATAACGATTAAACGAACTGAAAGAATTTTTCAATTGTTAAGTAAAATGTAAATAAATTTTTTTTTAAGGAAAAATGAAAATGGAAAAATTCATTTGAAAAATTTGATTAGGAAAATTTTAAAATTTAAATAAATGACAAAAAATGAAACGTGGAGGAAGAACCAAATAATGAAGGAACTAATTGTGATTAATGGAAAGTTTTTATTTTATTTTTTATTTATAAGTAAAAAATTTTTTTCCTGATTACTTTGATTGTTCACATTATAACAGGTTTTTTTTTGTAATATAATAATGTATCTTTAGAACCTTTTTCTCTGTTGGAGCTGTGGGTAGTAGGTTTGATATAGGTTCAAAAACTTTTTATATATAATCTTTTCATGTGAAATTGGTCTTTTTTCACATGAAATTTGTCAATTTTTAAATGAACTTGAATTGTTTTCAAATACAAATTGTTCTGAATTTTGTTCACTTTTAATCAGCCCCGAGAATTCCCGAGATCCGGCCTAATTCTCGAAATTCAGCAGTCAGATCAACAATATATTTATAGAAGACCCTTCAGCAAGAATAATTAAAAAAGTTCGATTCTTAAGCCCGCCCTAAAACTGCAGGTGCCATTTTTTGGAACTAAGTCTAATTTTTTTTTCAAAAAAAAAGGACCAAATTCATGTGAAAAGAGTATATACTTATTAAAAAATTTTAATTATGATTTCTTTGAAAAAACAAATATTTATAATTTTTAAATAAAATATAAGGAAATCCTTAGATCACGCCAGACGAAAACTTGAAAATCAAAATCACGAAAGTCAAAAACTTCAAAAAATAAAATATTTTTTTTTGGAATTTAAAAAGCTTAATAAGCTGACTTTGTAACGGAATATGATATGAAAGTCCCTAAATCAGAATCTTATTTTTACACAAACGTGCATGGAAAAGAAGGTCAATTCCCAATTTTGGATTAAACTATAAAATCTCTGAATTTATTCAGAACCTTGCAAAACTATATACTTCTAATAAATTACAGTGTATCACGAATATGCATACTTTATAATTGTTTCTAAGCCTTCAGGGTTTGGTAACCCGTAGTAACCAAATTATTAAAATCCTATTGCACCAGCAATTTATCGCATTTATAAAATAATCTCCACCAAAACCACATTTGATAACAAAGCCATGAATTTATATTATTAAAAAACACTCACTTATCAAAACATGATTATTTGATTCTAGCGATAAGTTTTTAGTGTAATAGCGCCCAAATTTTAATATTTTAATTTTTTTCATATTACATAATTAGGTGTGTAAGATGCCCATCACCCAATTTGTTTTTTTAAAAACATTAAATTAAATATTTTGTCCATTTAAGATTTTCCATTTCGAAATAACATTATGCCCCTGAATTTTGATTCAAAAAATACTGAAAAAATTTTAAATTGAAAAACAAAAAGATATTCTTTGGGTTAATTCTGTAGAAAAGATTCAGAATTGAACCGGAAAAAAACTTAATCTGATAATGAAGGAGTTAAAAAGATATCTTATAGATATAGATTATACAATTAAAAAAAAAATTAATTCTTTAATTATAGTGTTGTACATTTATTGAGAAAAAACAAACAACAATTGTTTTGAACAACAAGTGTTTTTTGATTTTTATTTTATTGAAAAGTACTGAGTGTCTCTTACAAATTCTCTTACAAAATATTGTTTAATTCTAAAAAATATTTCAAAGTATAAAGGGTGGTTAATTATTGGTTTAATCAATAACAAAATCTAAAAACTCCTAATTCCGATGTTGATATTAATAATTGAATCATTAATTATCATCAAATTACTTTTTTTTTTCAAAACAATTCTTATAATTCTTAAATAGGATGCCATTTTAAATTTTTGTAAAATGACTCAGAATTAAGACGAAAACAAATTAAGTTTTTATTTACAAATTAATTAATAATAAATTTAATCTAAATCTTAATCAAATAAAATAATAAATAAAAAACAAATAATTTGGAAAAATTTTTTAATCATTTAATAATGTTTGTTAATTTTTCTCTGAAAGTCTTAAATGACATACCAACATTTTTAATTGTAGAATATTAAGTTTCGCGTTTTATGAGTGCTTTAAGAACTTATGATTTTATTAAAAATTTTAATATTACTTTACAGGGTTGTTATAGTTTCCTATTTTTTAAAATTAATTTCAATATTGTTCCTACCTTTTCAAATTATATTAGAGAACGCTTACTTTATTCAAATTAATTTATTTTTTTCTATATTCTTTACCCTACAACAAGGGGAACTGAAGTGTTAAGGGGCTCCAAAAATGTGGTTTCCATAAATTATAAAACACCTTAAAATTCTAATTAGTAATCAAAAAATATCTTATGGCTTTCTAAGAAAATTGAAAAATAAAGATGAGCTTATGACGTAAATACTTGTATCTGAGAAAAACATTTTAAAAGTAATGATTCATAAGTTAATTTGAAATCCAATAATATATTTGTCACATGTCAGTGTATATTGAATAAATATAATACAAATTAGTAAATATCTATATAGGTTTATATTATATTTATTTAAAATTAGTATTATTTGGTATGAGTATATATTTAAATAAACCGCATACTTTGAGTAAACCGCATATTCACACTTAGTTTAGGTAATTTGGATTTACCGAAGAATTCAAGGTTATTTGAGAATAAAAATAAATTGCTTCAGTTTGAGGCCCTAAAATATATAAATGAGTTCTATAAAATTTAAATAATCACAATTATAGAATTACTGCTTATTTTGAATATTTATTTACCTAGGTACTATCCCAAAAGTTTATAATAATGCATGGATGAAGCTAATATTGAATACATGGGTCATTGGAAACAGGTGTCTGTAACTTATGATATCTTCGTTATAGCCTATCTAAAGTGACGCTCTTGTTTCGCTTTCGTTTCGCTCTTATTATGTAGTCAAAAAAAGAGTGTCCACAATGAAATGTACATGACAGCCATTTTTGATATCGTTTAGTTTACAAATTTCATCTTTCAAAGTTCAATTATTTGACATTTGAATACGTAGAGAAAGCGAAAAAGTTAAAAGTTAAACAACTTGTTTAATGACTGCGTAATGGCTGCGACATGACTGGGTCGATTGTAGGCACTTTCATATAATTCAATATATTTACCTTAGTTTGACAGATAGCTACGTATAAAGAGCGAAACGAGAGCGTTCATTATAGATAGGCTATTAAGGTTGAGCTGCGTAATGTTTAACTAGACTAGATTCAACTTAATCAGATTAACTCAATAAACCAACCGTTTAAAATTTTAAATTCAAAAATTTTGTAATAATTTTAATTTGTTAAATGATAACATTTAAGTAAATATGTAAAAATATAAACATTTAAAAATATTCCATTTCCAGCAAATGCGTATTTCATTATAAATTCTAATAATTTTACTACTCAGTTTTATTTACAAGATGTCTTCCAACGCATTATCGCGTTCTTAAATTAATATTTACTTTTAAAATAAGTTTATATGAAACATTAGTTGGAATGTGGATTTATACTTATGTTGTTTTTTTATTGAAATTATATTAATATTTATTTAATTCTTATCTGCAGCTTTAATATAAAGCATAAGCCTACATATACGTACAGCTACACACCAGACCTACTTTAATTAAAAGCTAAATTAAAAGTACAGCCTACCTATATATGTATATAAGTACTAAGTACATATGTATATATACTAAGTACTTTTATAATCATATCTTATCAATATTTTATAACTGTTATGTTTTTTTTATTTAATTTTTTTAATTATAAAAATATTTGCAGAGAATATTTTTAAAAGCTAGGAATTAGATAAAATATTATCTTATCTAAAGTATAACTAAAAAGAGTTGACTCAAATGTTTTAATATATATATAACTATAAAATTAATATATTTTTATAGGTATTTCGTTTTATTTCCTAGGTCATAATAATTTTCTAGGCACCCGAGAAATAACTCCTAATGAAATAGCATCCAAAAATTAAAACCGAATATTTTTAAACACTTACTTACCACTAGAAACGGGTTCCTTTGCTGATAAGTAAATTAACTTGAAAAGAGATGGAAATAGGAATTTGGGAGTAGATTGGGAATTAGCCTAAAAAGATTAATTTTGAATTTTTGGAAATTGTAGAAGAAAACGTTATTTATAGAAGGAATGGAAGTATTTTAAACATCTTAAATGTTCTCAGACCACATAACTTCCAATAATCAGTTTTAAACCTAGTTCATTCAAACTGGAGCACTTTGTTCCTTCGGAATAATTTGAGTAGTCTAGAAGGAGGCATGTTACTAGAAAATTATCTAAGAGGAAGGGTTAATTAAAAAATATCTATAAAAATAACTCATAAAAGTTTTTAATATTTTAATTTAGAAAATTAAGAACCTCACTTCTAATTTAGTTAAAAAAAATTACCGAATAATTTTGTACTAATCTCATATTTAAAACAAATGCTAAATTTTTATGAAAATTTTTTATTGAAGGGTTCTTTTATGCAGTCATTGTTTGTTGCTCAAATTTAATAATAAAATTAATCATATTTATTAGATAATTATTAATCTAGAACTTATATTTTTATTAATAAACTATATAGTAGGTTAATAAAATATTTTATCATTGACTTCAGAATTGATAAAACTTGGAATACTTAATTAAAAACCTTCCACACTATTGATAAAAAATCATTATTAATCGTTGACAACATAGAAATGATAAGAGTTATTAATAATGGGGTAGGTACACAATATTTTGTTTGATTTGCTTAAAACTTATGCTAATAATTTTAAAAAGACAATTTAATAATAAAATTGATTTAATATTTGTTTAAAAGCTTAAGTCTTAATTACTTAATAAACTATTTTATCATTGACTTGCTTTAGAGAAGAAGAAATTAAAGTTTAGTGCCTTAGCAGACATTGTAAATTCGATTTAATAAGTCTTAAATTGACATACAGGAGTTGAAGGAATCAATAAAATAACATAAATAAAAATTGTGTGCAACATTGTGTTAGATAGATACGAGTACTCTAATCCAATTTTAAACATAACTTCTTTCATGCATTTTGAGTCATTTCAGTACATTTTAAACTTTGGAAGAATCTTTGACTGATAAATCGTTAGCTGATTAAGTTGTTACAATAATTTTTAAATTCAGTGTCCTTCCTTCTAGTCCTTTCATTACTCACATCATTTTTTTTTAATTAAATAATGCAAATTTAATTTTAACCTAAGTACTTACTGAATTTTAATATTGATAAGAAACTTATTTTTCGATAATTACTTTCTGATATATTTTTAGAGTTTATTTTTGGTATAATGCATAACTTAATATTAATTTGATAAATATTTATTTTTTAATCAGAAATTACTCAATTGTTTTCCACAATTTTATTTATTTTTTATTTTGGGAAAAACCTAAAAAATTTTTTTTTTTTCATAAATCGTTCTTGAATAAAATTATTCAAATAGTGCTCGCAGTACTCGCATATTTATTTTGTGGTTTAATTCGATACAACAATAAGTTTTTTTTAAAGTGTTTTTAATGTCATATTTATTATTTACATTTTTTATTAAAATTTGTAAACAATTAATCGTAAGTAATCTTTTTTGTATCTCTTTAAAGTAACTATAAATGTCTAAATTCTTAAGAATAATTGGACGTTAATTTAATCCTCAAATACTTAGAGTCTGAGCGCTCTTTCAGTAAATGAAATGGGCATACAATCCAAGAGGTCACAATATCTGTTAGACTGTGAAAAGGAAACCAACTGTATATATCCCATTCCCAATAGATTAATAAGATTTTAGGCATTGCAATATTTCAGTAAACTTTAAACAAACTAAAGATATTTATCTTAAAATTTATAGGAAACTCTTACTTTAGTTCGAAAACAATATTAATTTTCTTAAAACTATGCTTTTCTCATTGATAAAGTTCGGAAAATTATTTAAAAAATTTCCGAAATCCGTTTAATTTTAATGAAAATTTTGGTATTATAAATTTTATAATGTATTATGCCGAAAAATTCTTTTATCTGACCTTCTAATTTAAAGATTATAAAATAAATCACCTGGAACCTGATAACATGTATTTTAACATATTTTTAATTACTTTTTATTTCTAATTGTTTTAATTGATTATTTCTATTTAGTACATACTTTTAATATAGTTTAGTATGGTATGTATATAATATAGTCATATTTTGTACTTAATATTAGTTTTTCAATAATAAACAATCATCATATAAAATTTTTTGAAAAAGCTTAAATGAAACTAGTGATCCAAGATCGTTGTCTCCTAATTATCTCCATAATCTGAAAAAAAGGGTTCTCCATACAAAAAAAAGCTAGTTTAAACATTTCTAAATCTAATCAACGCTTATATTTGATATCAAAATGCATTTTCGAAAATTCGAACATATGTGGAAGATAAGGAATAGAAAAACTTTAGTTCTGTGTAATATTTTAATTTTAAAAATATAAGAATTTGGAGTAGATAGATACTTAGGTATTTTGCGAAAATTTTAATTTTTTATCATTTTAATTCAATAATTTGAAGATAAATTCTAAAATTTAAATAAGATAAGCTGTTATTCTATTCTAACTAAGTATAATCATAGAGATAAGATTATACTTAGTTAGTAGGTAGATAATCTCAATAGAAAGAGATACAAAATTCATATAAACTTTTTTAGTATGAAATATTTTTAGGAAAAATAAACGATGTTCAAGGTTTTGAATGTATTAGTGAACACTTATTCTATTCAGAAAAGATTTTGTTTACTAAATAAATAAAAGTATTTATTTACCCTTTTTGTTGTAATTAAATTATATACACACTTGCTCACATATTTATTTACTAAAAAATAAAATTTCAAAATACACTTACAATGCACACACAGCACTTAAAAAAAGTACTTAAAAATTAACTTAAACATTTTCATTGAAACAATATTGGAAAATTTTCTACCGAGCAATTAAATTTTTTTCAAAAATATTCAATTTCAATTCCACTTTTGGTGTTCTTGAACCCCTTTTACAACAAAAAAGAAAAAAAAAGAAAAGATAAGCTCAAATTATTTCTTGAATCTTTCAAAAAAAAAATTTATTCAAATAATTCATAAAAAAATATCTGAAAAATTATAATTTATTTTCTTTCTTATCTTAAGGTTTTTTTTTTATTAATTTTTATTATTAAAATTTTTTTTTCAATTTTTAGTTTTTTTTTTTGACATCATCTTTAAAATTTCGCGTCGTACATATCTTTTCATATACATATATATATGTACTCATATATTAAATATTAATATATTTATATTATATGTGTATACATTAAAAAAGTCAAACCCAATGTTCATAAAAAAACAAACAGGTTTTAGACTTTTTTATTCTTAAATATTCGTTAATTTTTAAAAACATAGTTTGAGCTCAGCTCCTCTTCGAATCTCTTCTGCTCTCTTCTTCCAACATCTTCCCACAATCACAGTCACTTGACTTTTTTTTTTATTTTTCTTATTTTTTTAATTTTTTGGTTGTGCAATTTTTCGTGAAATAAAAAAAAAAAAACAATAATTAAGTACTGCTCATCTCTTATCGCATTGTATCATTCTTTAAATTTAGAATATTTTTTGGATTTCGTTCGTAAGTCGTATTTTAAATTCATTTTTTTATTTTTTAATATTCAACACACCACAAGTATCGCCAATCGTGTAAAAATTTTCTGAAACTTGTTTTTGTTGTTTTTTTTTTATTTTGCTGGTTTTTTTGGCTTGTTGATGGGTAAAAATTCATACCTAAGGTTTTTTTTTTTAATTTTAAAATATTTCATTTACAGAAGAATAATAATTATAAGATACTTATGTAGGTATATAAAATCGCGAATTTAAAATAAGATACAGAATATAAGATACAAAACTTAAATATGTATTTGAAAATTAAAAAACTAACTTTAAAAATTGAAAATCGAGTGAATAAATTGTGAGGAGGAATGATAAGATGAAAGGAAATTGTAGATAGTTATCTATACAGGGTGTTTCAAATACGGGTAGAAGTGTTTCAGGAGTGACGTTTGGTACTAAAATAAGATGAAAATTGGATGGCAGATGAAGGAATTTTAGATATTAGCCATATATACAGAGTGTTGCAAATAAGAGTAGAAGTGTTTAAAGATGTGATACAGGTCAGTCGTTTTCGAGATATTGGGTATTTTGTTGTCTTACATAATATATTGGGTCTTTACATAATATAAAAGACCCAATATTATGTTGTCTAGAGGAAAGTTGTATGGGTTATCTTTTGCATAATCTAACGTATCAAAGTGTTGAATCAGACCTGGTTTTATGTCACTCTAAAAATATTCCATTGTTATTGTATATAGGTATAAAACTATCTGTAACTATATAATTAAGGGTTAAATTATTTTGAAACTTTGGTTTCATATATTCCAACATTTCCACACTATTGGAAGTTTGTTTGTCGGAACATGAGCATGTAAATGAAAATGATGTGCAAATATCTATTAAATCGTTTCATACACCGATGGTTTCTGTGTTAAGTGTTGAAGATTTACGAAAATGCATTAGAGAATATCATGTTAAAAATACAGCAACGAGCAGAAGATTTTCAAGAGAAAGATAGTGTATGGGCACTATTAAAAATAATTGGATTAGAAATAAATGTTAATGAATATCAACCTCTTAGAGGATCAGGTTATATTAAACTTCCTAGAAAATAAAAATGCTTGCATAAATATTAAAAATTCAGATATTTACTGCTTTAAATGGGCCTTAATATCAGAATTTCAGTCACCAAAAAATAATATCTCACTACCTCGATCGTATAAAATAAAAAACATTAATTCAACTAAAATAAAATTAAATAGCGGTGCAGTTTCGGTTTTAAACTTTAAGGGAATTGAGTTTCCAGTTAAAGTTACACAAATAAAAATATTTGAGAACAAAAATCCAAAAATAAGCATTGACGTTTTTGGAGTTGAAAAGAATAAATTAATAGGACCGCATTACCTATCAAAAGATGAAACAGAACATCATGTCAATCTAATACTTCTCGAACAAAATGAAAAAACGCATTATGTTTATATGAAAAGTTTACCAAAGTTACTTCACACTAATTTAACTAAACATAAATCAAAAATTTATATTTGCAACAGCTGTTTACAACATTTCCATTATCCAACTCAGCTTCAAATCCTAAAAAATCCTAAAAAGCAATGTAATAATGTGATAACAATTTTACCAACAGAGACTGAAAAAAGCTTAAAATTTAAAAACCATAACCAGCAAATGGAAGCGCCTTTTGTGATATATGCAGATAGTGAGAGTATATTAAAACCAATTTCAACATGTCAGCCAAGTACAGAAAAGCCATTTACAACAAATATTCAAGAACACGTCCCTGCAGCCTTTTCATATTTTATAAAATGTTCATTTAATGCTTCTCTAAATAAGTATTTAGAATGCATTGGACCAACTTGTGACGACGACTTTGTTAAAAGGTTAGTTCTTAAATTTGATGTGTTTATCTTTATTTCTAATTTTGCATTTCTTACAGATTAACAAAAGACTGTACAATTCTTTACTTAACATATTTTAAAAATCCAAAACCGATGACCAAAATGACTTTAGATGAAGAACTTAGGCAATTAACGGAACCTACATGTCACATTTGCAGTAAGTTTTTATACTTTACTAATCGAGTAAGGGACCATTGTCATTTTAGTGGTCAATATAGGTGTCCTGCACATTTTAGTTGTAATATTTTATATAGAAAACCTTCATATTCCCCTGTATTTTTTCATAATTTCTCAGCATATGATTGCCATCTCTTATTTAAGTCATTAAACATAGTACCAGTTAAGATATCGGTCATTCCTTTGACACAAGTTCTATAAAGTACAACAGGGACTATTGTCATTTTAGTGGTCAATACAGAGTTCCTGCACATTTTAGTTGTAATATTTTATATAGAAAATCTTCATATTTCCCTGTATTTTTCATAATTTCTCAACATATGATTGCCATCTCTTATTTAAGTCATTAAACATAGTACCAGGTAACATATCGGTCATTCCTTTGACACAAGTTCTATAAAGTACAACACCATTTTTAATCTGAAAACGTTAGACGACAACTTAGAGGTTAAGTCTTTCTAAATAATTATGAGTTATTTCAGAATATATTTTTGTATAACCACCACCGGAACACCCTGTAAATATAAAATATTAATTTTTTTTGTTAAACTGAAAACATGAATGCGATGCTCAGATGATGAACAGAACATAACTTTTTTGTTTTAAAGAAATTAGTAAAAGTTGTTCTTTTGATTTGTAATCACTAATCAGTAATCATTAATCAAAAATGATAATCATGTTAGTGATGCTAAAAAAAACCTTAAAATGATGGTTGGCACAGGTTTTTTTTTCATGTTATTTAAAATATACTTAATTACTTCCTTTGAGGCAAATTTTAAGATCATCGGTTTTGGGTTTTTGCGAAACTTAAAACAAAATAAGGGACATTTTTCATTTCAAGTTTATTTTTATTTTTATTTTGTAAAATCTGAAAAGAAAGGGGCCATGTTAGTTGTACTTTCTTTTTATGTTATCATTTTAAATCAAAATTTTATTTTATGATGTATCTTAAGATACCGCGCATACTATAATATACAATTAATTAACAATATGTTGTTAAAAAATAACAAATATATTAAATCTGTTGTATGTTAAGTTTAATAATAATTATATAGTTGTGTTTATAAGCCATGTGTAGGTACTCATAATAATAACGGGTTATTATAAGTTATTGGAAACTCATTAAAAGAAATTAAACTGGGTTCAAAAGAAATGCAATTTCTTTTCTTAAAACCAAAAAAAAAAACAAAAAAAAAGGTCTTGTTAACTTTAATTACAAAACTAAAAAAAAAAAAATTTATTTAATTTGCATATTTATAAGTACAGGGACAAGATGCGAATTTTTAATGCGTATTGAACTTAGTTAATCGAAAATAATATTCAAAGGGAATGAATAGTTAATTGGATTTTTAAAGATGTTTGAAAGAACAGGCAAGGCATTGCGGTTTTCTTTTTTGAAGATTGCATATTTAGGAAAAACAAGTTTCTGGTTTTAAATTTTCATCATTTTAAGAAACTTGTTTGAATTAAACAAGTATTAATTTCATTTAATGGTAGTTTTAAGTTAAAACATTTTTTTTTTTTTATTATTTTTAAACAAGGAAGAGCGTTTTTTAAGTTAATAAGAGTTAATAACCTGTAAGAGTTTTAAGAGTTAATAACCTGTAAGACATTTGTTTTTAAAAGAAAGTATATAAGTAGAATTAAATTACTTAAAATTTAAAATTTTTGCATAAAAACTGCAATATATTTTCTTTTGTAAAATTTAAATGCGTTAAAGTTAACTGTTCTTTTTAAAATTTTGTTTTAAATCAATTTTTATATGGAAATAGTTACGGAAATAGTTTTAATAACAATTGCATTCTTTTATACTCGACTATTCGCTCCAAACATTGTACTGTCGCTTTCGTTTCCCTTATTTTTCGATGAGAACTTCTTCTGAAAATCTAGTGAAAAATTGTCTTCCAAAATTCGGTACCATCATTGCTTCTAAGATGGTTAGGTTTCCTCTACTTACTTCTCTTCTAGTAAGTGTGCTAAAAATATTTTAATTCCATTATCTAAACTCTAAGAACGAGTTATTTTATATGGCAAGAGAATTAGGGGGTAATGTGGAAATAAGCTTTAAATTAAGCCTAATATTGAGCTCCAATGTGTTTTTTTCCTTTTTCACTCCCAGTATAGGGCTGCCATAATGCTTCTAAACGTATTATGTTTTGGGCCAGTTGCTCGATTTCTGCCCATGTTTTCCCATAGTTTTCAATTTTCTTTGCAACTAATCTTTTCCACGTTATTCTACCCATGCTTCTTTTTCCCTGCTTGTTCCAATCAAGCCTCTGATTAAAAATGTTTTTTGTTGGTTTGGCGAAGTGTATGGCCTTCCATCTTCATTTTTTTCTTCTTATTTGACAAAGAATGGTTTCTGGTTTAGAAAAGGTTAATAGTTCCCCATTCGTTATTCTTCTAGGCCATCTTATATTATGTTTTGTCCAAAGCATTTACTTTCAAATACTTGACGCTTTTTAGTTACTTAGGGTTTGAGTAGCCGATGTTTCTCTGCCGCAGAGGAGGATTAATTTCACACATGCTCCGTATATTCTTGTATTCGTGCGTATGTTTAAATGCGGTGGTCTCCAGATTGCCCAAAAATTCTCAAACGCCATTGTTGCTAACTTTATACGGGTTTCAATATCTTCTTCCGCTTCTCCGCTTGTGCAAAGGAGTCGAACATGTAGTGGAATGCTATTGTCAGAAGATAATCTATTTAATGGTTGTATATTTCAGACTCTATAGTATTTCTCAATACAAATGAGTTTTCATAAACAGGTTTGAACCATCACAGAATTTCCTTGCAATTACAATTTTCAAGCCACTTCAAGTTTTTCCGACTTGACTTCAGTACAATAGAGAATAATTTGACTTCAGTACAATAGAGAAAGGTTAATTGATATATCAAGTCTGATGTCTTTTTGACGATCCAATTACACTTCGGTTTATTACAGATTTATTCTTCATTCTTTACTTGATATCTAATTTACTAATTAATCTCTTAATCCCCCTTTTCTTACTAACAAATAACTATTCACATTTGCCTCTATTTCATTCTGTTTTTTTCTCAAATTGAATTTGATTAATCTCAATTTAATTTTTTGACTTACTACTTATATTAACTTCAAAATATTCATAAGGTTTTTTTTTCAATTTCGAATGTGCATTAAAACTGATTTTAGTGAAAGTTTGCAAAATATTAATATTGTGTATTGTTATAAATGAATGTTAATGACATTTTAATTTAATAAGTTTCACACTGACATAATTCGCATTGTGTGTATATGTATGTGCGAATTAATGTGTGACAAAAGTATGCATAAAGTTAATTATACATTAGCAACATGAATGAATTTTTTAAAATGAATATTAAATTTTTATTTAAAATATAATATAATATCATCCACATTAAAGTAAATTAAATACTTATATTATTTTTAAAATTTTTTTAAAAAATTATTAAAACAATTGTAAATAACATTTATAATTATATACTATTTAAAAACTTAACATAATTTAATAAAAATGAAATGAAATAATACATATTATGAAAAATTAAAAGAGTTTAAAAAATAAAATGTTTATTAAAAAAAAATAGTTTTTCACGTCTAATTAATTAATGAAATTTTTAAATTTTTTTTAAATTTCTGCACAATTCCATAATATTTAATATTTTTTATTCGCTTGGTTTTTTTTATTATCACTTTCGTGATAAATTTAAAAAATAAAAAACCATTTTTTTTTGTTTTAATTATTATTTCACATTATAATTTTTTTTTATTAATTAAATAAAAAATAATAATAATAATAAAAAATTAAAATAAAAAAAAGTAAACCACAATTGAATCAGCGTAATTTAATTAAAATTAATATTACAAGCCGTTTTAATTTCTCTGTTTTTTTTTTACCCTAGATTTAAAAATATTAAAAAGTTCGTTTACTTTTAAATTTTTTTGTTGTTGTTTTTTTTTTTTTTTTAACAGTCATCAACATTTTTAACAGAGAATTTAGGTCCCAGAAATTTCATCAACATTAAATATGTATGTAAACAATGATTCATTCATGTGCAACTATGTAGTTAAATAAAATAATAATTAAATTTTTAAATTTGATTACATTTTGATATCAGATTATTTTGTTGTAAGTAAAACTATGTTGGACATATGATAAGTAATAAGAAGTAATTGTTGTGTGTTTGTAGATACTTTGGTGTATCCCTCGAGTTCTTCAACATTACTTCACTTTTACAATGAAAGGAATATTAAATTAAAGTTACAAGTTTTTTATTTTATTTAATATTCGAATTTCCTTCTATAGGATAGGATGTTTTCACTTATACTTGAAGTTTTGATCTACCTATGTAATTCTTCCTTAAGAAGGCATTCTTTGTGACTTATGCCATTTAAGATTTGAACCACCAAAGAGATCTTTTCTTAAAGAAGCATAATCTAACTTGCGCAAAGTTTTAGCTATTTCCAGGTATTCGCTAAAATGCCAAGCCACTCATAAGATTCCTCCATAAAAAGACAAACCCAGAAGAGGCGTCATCCCACCTTCTCAAAGTTTTGATCCACTAAAGGGTTCTGTCTTTGCAGAAGCATCTGCTGATAATTACTAATGTTTTAAGCCACTAAGAGGGGTCCTTCGATAAGAAGTCTGACCCACACAGGTATTATCTAATTTGCTCAGAGTTTTGATTGATCTAAAATGTGTGTCTTTGAAAAGGCAACTTCAAATATTAGCTAATGTTTTAAACCACTAGAGCGATCAGAAGGCTTATTCAGAGGGGGCATTAGCTAATTTTCGCAGAGGTTTGATTCATCTGAAGATTGTACTTTTAAAAAGACAACTCTAAATATTTGCAAATTCTTTAAACCTTCAGAAGCTAACCATTAGATAAGTAGGTATAATTTCACTTACTTAAAGTTTACCTCTACCAAAGGAGTCCTTCCGTTAGAAGTTAATCATTTACTTACTAATCGCTTAAATCCACCAACAGTGTCCTAATCAACTGCTCCAGCATCTATTTACATTTGTACTCGAAGCTTTTTACATTTTTAGCACAAATTTAAAATTAAATTTCCAAAATAAAGTAAAAAAGTCCCCAGAATTTATTTTTCATCATTAAACCCACATCTCAAATATTTCCACTTTGTTTTAAGTACTTGAAATAAAATACTCATAATATTAAGTACTTAATATTAATTTTATAATTACCAGATCCATTCCAAAAAAAAAAAAAAAATAACAAAAACTATAAAACTTATCGTAATTTGATAAAAATTTAAAAAAACAATTAAAATTTATTTCATTATTATGAAATAAAATTTGAAACAAAAAAAAACAGAATGGTGGATAATTGGCAACATTTTTAATATTCAAACCACATTATAACCTTTATAGCTCCAGTCTTTTTTTTTTGTTGACTTTCATATTCCACTTAATCTCTGTTACTATTAATATTATATTTAATAATAATGTTTTTGTTTTTTTTTTGTTTATTAAATTTAAAAATATGTTTTATAAAATATAATCATGTTTTAAATTTTTATACTGCCATTTGTTTTTTTTTTTTCTGAAAAAAAAAATAAGTAAATTAAAATTTTAATATATAATTACAAAATTTTTTAATATTTATTTATATTAACAGAAAAAAAAACAAAAACATGGCGGAATTTTCATGGTAATTTTATTGTTTTTTTTGTAAATGTTTGTTATTAAATTTATGCTCTGATTTTTTTTTCAATTTTGTGCATTTTTTAAGTAAAACTTTTGTAAAAAATATTAAATAAAATAAATTTTTTAAATTAAAATTTATAAGTCAAAAAATTGGAATTTTATTTATTTATTTATTTATATAAAATCCCGTACAACTATACAAATGTCAAAAGCGAGTGGATCAGCCTTTTCTTTTCAGGTTTGGTCAATGTGTTTATTTTAAATTAGGATGTAAACTGTTCTGATTTAAATTATAAATTATATTATTTTATTAGATATGACCAGATCAGACCAGGGTATGAACCAAAGGCCCTCCGGTTAAAAAGCTGACGTTCTTACTCCTACATTATCAATCGAATAACAAAAGTTAAGAGTTAAAAGTTTTGGAGTTAAAATAGCATTTTAAAATTTTATTATTCAATGTTAAAATTTGGTCCAGCGGACAAAATTAAACCAGGGTTTGTGACATCTATAAAATAATCTTGTATTACGAACTTTCACTGCTTGAGAACACCAATCTATCCTTTATGTATACACAGTATTTGCAGATTACATTCAGATGGAATACCACCTTTTGAATTTAGAAATTTGCCTTTCAAATATAGCAACTGTAGCTGAAATTAATTTTTACATTCATCATAATGCAATTAAATCTTCTCTTTTGAAGAACTACCTTCAATTCTCTAAAAGCAAAATACTTTTTTTTATACTCGCATTAACTTAATATAGATGAAGTTTTAACGTTTATAGATGAAGACTTAAGTGTATGAATCGAATCCGAATCGAAAAGTAAATCGATCTAGTTGCTTTAAATTCCTCCATCTGCAAGATAAATCAAAAGTCTTTTACTGACGGTCTACTCTTCACTTTTCCTCGTTTTTTATATAAACTAAGTTTATTCAACAATAATCTTTATAGATCTCAGCAGGTTTCCTTTGCCATATGTAAAGCATTTAAACCATGAATCTTGCCAAATTCCCTAATGACATCATGAGACTGTCAAGAACCTTTGATAATACATTAATTGCACGTAAAATGAAGTCCGAAATCAAAAATATATTCAAAAATCTACTTTAAAGAATAACTAGACCTCAACTTAAAATTTGACAGAATGTTTCAAATAGTATAAATTTTTAAAGTTAAATGAATGGCGGTTCTTTAAATTTAAATTTTGAAATTAAATTTAACAAAATTATTCCAATAAAATATTATTCACTCCTTCCTACTTCAATTTTTTACAGAAATAAATTTAATTTTTATTTTTCTCCAATTAAATTAAAAAAAAAAACATTTGAAGAAATTGAAAACATTTTAATTATAAAATATAAAAAAAAAACCATTGTTTCTCAAAGAATATTTTATTCAATCAATGAAATATCGATTTCAATAATTAAATTGTTTTTTTTTATTTGCAGAAATCCTAATTAATTTTTTTTTTTGTTTACATTTTTTTGTTGACAATTAAACTGTCACATTTTTTTGTTGTTGTATGACCATATCTATGTCATACCGCATAATGCATTCTATACATGACACATACATTCTTGAAAGTAATATTAAGTTACTCATGTCACAGGTGAATTTATTTAAAAAAAAAAAAAAAACAAAATTCAAAAAAAAAATTAAAAATCGATTTTTTTCTTTGTTGCAGCCCTGCTTTCAAATTAAAAAAAAAAAAAACCTTTCAAAATCAATGATTTTATTTTTATTAATACAATTTTCGTATCAAATAAATTGCTTGCGTGTTTTTTAAAAATAATTCGTTTTTTTTATTGTTTAAATATATAGGTATGTATATACGAGTAACCATGAGTACTTCTTATTTATATTTATTTATACAATCATATTCCGAAACTCATAAAATAAAAAACGAACTATCAAATGATAAAAAATTGGAGTAAAAAATATTCCACAAAAAAAAAAAAAATCAAAACAAAAACAGGTTAAAAAATTGAAATTGATTAAAAATGGCATAATATTTAACAATATCGTAAAATACCACTTGCATACCATTTTCTTACCATATTGTACAACCAACTTAATTGAAAAATATATGCTTTTAATCTTAAAAAATTTTATTTTTATCAGTAAGTCTGTTTTGCTTCTTATTGTTGTTATTTTTAAGGAGTACTCACTAAATACTCTAACAAAGTACTTGATAATACTCAAGGTTTCTTATTTACTTAATTTAATATGTATAGAGTAATAATAAAAAAAATTTAACTGTATTTCTTTGTTGTTTTTTTTTTTGGTGATAACCAAGAATTTGGTAATTTATGACTTTATACGTACTTGTCATAAAAATATTTTAAATATATTATATGAGTACTATTATAATTCGATGACAAATAATATTAAAATTTATTAATCAGTAATCACTAAACTAAGTGTTTTTTTCCTGTTATATACCTTAACAAAAAAATGGTCTAATTGTATATTATTCACTCAGGTTTCTTTTGATATTCAACATAAAATTGATAAGTTTTAAAGTAAACAAGACCTATAAAGAAATTATTGTACTTATTACCTACCTATATAGATATTCTACACAAGGATTCTTTTTTTTACAAATTAAAATAAAACTGATAAAAGTAATTGTAGATTTTGCACAAAGGTTTTTTCATATCTATACTATACTATAAAATTGCCATAATTGAAAGTCATTAAATTTTATCAGAAGTTTTTTTTAATGATTCAAAATTTTAAAATACGTCAGACTGGATCCGATACGGCACGAAGAAATGACATGGAAAAATAAGTTCTTTTAAAACGATATTTGAAATACTCATATAATCTTGGGCAAGTTTAAAATAGTATTTAAAGTCAGAAAGGTTTATAAACTGTTCTTATCTTTCCATGATTTAAAAAATAGAGTGACCACAATTGGGCTGGGCCTTATTGTTGGTTATATGTTATATCTTATTTTTAGTAATAAAGTACTTATCAAATGGGAATTTCGTGCTTGTCATCAAAA
The DNA here is from genome assembly GCA_963082915.1 of Dolichopus griseipennis. Lineage (NCBI taxonomy): Eukaryota > Metazoa > Arthropoda > Insecta > Diptera > Dolichopodidae > Dolichopus > Dolichopus griseipennis. Next base: position 104,971,210 of record OY720444.1, on the reverse strand, counting down.
TGAATCAGCATTTGATTGTGAACTTAATAGATAATAATGATTAGTAATCGATTAGATAAGTTGTTGGGGAAAATAAGTTCAAAATAATGATTGTGAAAAATTAAAGTTATTTTTCTTTTAAGTAAAACTAAGGGAATAACAAAAACAAGCTTTAGAATTGAACAGAGTTGTAGTTTAAGAGGTAAAGATTCTAAGGGGTTTTAAAATTTGATTGAAGGTTGATATTCTTCTGGCTCAAAAAGTTTGTTAAGTTTTTATCAAATATGACTTTACTTATCTTACTCACTTATCTTACCTACTTACTTATCTAGGACCTATTCCACCAGCAACTTATCACTAATCAAATAATCTTATTTTAATAAATATTTGTTGCACCAAAACCATAGTTGACGAATTACCACTTAATCTTGATGATTAAAAAACAATCACTTATCAAAAAATGATTATGTCCTTAATGGTGCGTGATTGGTTGGTGCAATACGGCTCCTGATTCTTTAATTTGTGATAAGTTGTTAGAACAGCAGGACTAAAATCTTACCAAGTACCTATGCAGTATTCTTAAAAGATATTTAAAAGTGAGAATTCGAACTTCTAATTTAGGTTTTATTTTGTTATAGGCAACTACAGTTGCAGACAAAATTTTTAATTTAAACTTAAAAAAAAAAACAAAAGAATAATCAATTTAAAATAACGCGGTCTTGTGTTATACTTTTAATTTTTTGTGGGTTAAAAATTTTTTTCTGTTTTATTGGTTTCGTTTCATAAATATTTTAAATTTTTGCACAATTCAATAAAAATTCAAAAATTTAAAAAAATAACAAAAAAACAAATAAAAAACGCGAAAACCTTTTGTAAATCAGAGCGCGCATTTTTAATTTTTGAATATTTGGTTATTGTGTTTTTTTTTGGTTTTTATTAATTTTAAACCACGGATTAAACTACAAAAAAAGAAAAAAAACAATTTAATAAAAAGTCAACAATAGTCAAAATCTATTAAGATAGTTTTTTTGTCTTATTTTATTTAATATTATGTATTTCATTTGTTTTTTATGTCTTTGATTTCGAAATTCAAGCAAAAATATAATTAATAAGTTTAAAAAACAAAAAAAATGGAAACTTTTTATTCAAAGGCTTCTAGAGATTGCACATTTAGAAGATGGTGGTGGTTAAATGCATTTTAGAGATAGGGCGATTTGGTATTTTACACTTACGATTTTTTTAATTGTAAATTTTGTAGATTTCTAAGGCACGGCGCCTCATAATTCTAGAACGAAACTGAATCTTAAAAAAATCTTCAGTAAAACTGGAGCTTTGATCTAATTTACAAAAGACTCATTTTTTAAAATTAAAGCTATAATGTATTGGGGCGGACTATAGTATAATATCTAAGGTCTTGTTTAAGTGCAAGGAGGAGTGTTTTTGGTTTAAGTGCAAGTAGTTTCCGTAACAGCAATTTTTTTTAAAAAGTTTCATAAAAAGAAGCTCTTCAAATTAAAAATCGAACCATCGTGATTTAATAAACCAAGTCATCGGTTTTGAAATCTAAGGAAATATATTGGAAAAAGCCAAAAAATCGTAGCTTCGCTTTGGTAAAACTTCTTTTGAGAAACGCTTTAACTTTTATTGTCTTGTATTTTTAGAGACCTATTTTTAAAGTTTTTGGAGGACTTTTCATTACTATTAGATATTTTAATTTTTTCCATAAAGTTACCCTTTCATATTAATGAGTAACGGGTTAAGAGAAGTGCGGGTAAGGAGTTCCCCCTTCTTTGAAATACATACTTTAGAGATTTATCTATGCTTAAAACTGATTTGTAAACGGTTAGTTTCAAAAAACCATGGCGGATTGACTGACTCAAACTAAAATATAAGCACATTTTTTTAAAAAATTTATATATATGTATATATATATATTTAATTTTTTAATAAAAATGTGTTACAAAAAAAAAACATTGGTTCATATATGAATTTAAATTGGTTTTTTTTTTTATCTTATAATAAATTTTTTTTTCACCTTCGAAAATTTCAGGTGTTTTTAAGCGTTTTTTTTTTATAATACTTGTGGGTATTAAATAAACATTTATAATAACTAATACCAAAACTGTTGATTTAAAAATTTAAATTAATTAAAAATTATATTGAACAAAAAAAATAAACAAGAGTCTTCAATCTCTACATAATTAATATACAAAAAAAAATTACTTTAAAATCATCATCAGATTTGTTTTTATAAGTGTGCATTGCAAGAGAAAATTCAAAATTGCACAAAAAATTAAAATAAAAAACAGTTATAATTTTTTTTTACAAGTGATCAAAAAAAATACTGTTTTTTTTATGAATCACGTAAATTTCGATTACGCGGAAATTTATTAAAAAAAAAATAAACAAACTTTTAAAAAAATAAAATTAAATATTAACTTTTATGGGTTATTTGTTTTTATTTTAATTTTTCGCCATTTTTTTTTTACTTTGTTTTTTAATATTTTTTAATTGTTTTTATCACAATCCAGATATTTTAGTAAAAGAATTTTATTCATAAAATACAAATATTAAATACTTACAACATAAAAAAAATAAATAATATGCAATTAGATATGCATGCATATATTATGCATATTATGTACACAAATGTGTTGCGCATTGAGAGAGGGATTTTATTTTTTAAATTGCAATATAAGTGAAAATGTAATTTAATTCTTAAAATATTTATTGAAAGCTGGTGATATGTGCATTTTTATACTACTAATACCTACAAGGGTGGAGAGTTTTTTTAAATGCATGCATCTTTACACTTCTGCAGATTGAAAATTTTAAATCAGAAAAAAACGCAACAAATAAAAATATCAAACTTTTCAAAATTGAAATATAATACTTCAGCTGCCAAAATAAGTAAAAGATTGGTTTGTTTTAAGTTCAAATTTTAGATGTTGGGTGGTAGACATATAGTTACGCCTTTAATGGAATATTGTTTTAATTAAAAGATTAAATTATTGCAATATGGTTTTCCAGTTTTATTCTGCATAAAATACAGCAGACTACACTGCAGCAATGCATCAATATGCAATACCTTAATATGTCAATAGTCTCCGTTAAGACACTTGTATATTCTATTACAGAGTTTTAAATAAAATTAACTTTAAGTGAACGTTTTTCCCGTTAAATTGCAATTAAATTAAAGAAATAATTATCAGCAGATATTTATTAAAGGTATACAATTACATTATTATAAAACAAAACTTTTTACATTTAACTTTAATATATATGTACTTCTATATTACACAAATAATGCAGAATATTTTTAATAAATGTGTAAGGCAGCCACAAAGTTTACAAACCGATGGCTGGAAAATTTCTATATGAATACCTGAAATGTATTTTCTCTACCTTGTACGAGAGTCTTCAGTAATAATATCTGGGTTTTTTTTTATATATTAGGGTTCATTTAAATTAAAGCTGCGATAGGTGGTAGGAGCATTGAAGCAAGCTTAGCTTAGAAAACTTAATATATAGGTTTTGAATTGAAGTTATCTTATCGATGCTTTCAATAACACTCTTATCACTTACTATTGTCTCAATAACAAACGCACCATTATTCTGAAGAAACTATCGTAAAGTTTTATGGGAGTTGTTTAATTTTGAGATTTTCAATAGGATATATTTAAATTAAAGTCCGCGTTTCCTAGGTAGAGTACATAGTTGTAGAATACATAGTACTTATGAACTTTGTTACTTTAAATAATTGATTTTAACCGCATATGCATAATGTTGCTTTTTAATAATTTAAATTTAGTTTAATATTTTACAATTTTATTTAATTTATTTAAAAAAAATCAAAATAATGAAAATAAAAAACTTATCTCATTAATATATTATTTTTATTATAATAGGAAATTATGACATTAATTTAAATTCATAATTATTTAATATAATATAATATATATATATATATATATAATTAGATTATATACTTGGCTAACAAAATATAGAAATTATAATGAATTTAATTTTTTTATTATTTAATTAAAAGTATATTAGTTTAAATTTTCTGTCCGTCCGTCTGTAAATCTATAGTAAGCCATACTCCCTCAAAATTTAAAAAGTCCGAAATATATTCAACGGCTGAGTGGCACAGTGGTTAGAGTGCCGACCTTTCGAATCACAGTGAAAGTGAAAAATTTTTCGGCCTGACTCAGCTACCAGTCGCCATTGGGTTCAAATAAATGGCTTAATCAATAATTAACAATTATATACTTATCTCTAATAAAAAATACATTATTATAACAATATAAACAAACGCAAAAAATAAACAAATAATTTAATTGAATAGTAAAACTCACAGATATAGAATACCATTTAACTCAAATACAAAATATTACAATTTAAAAAAAAAATAGAATTGTATATATTGAAAATCGATATATATAATATTGTAGAAACGTCTTACATGTTATAAGACCTATTACTATCTCATGTTTAAATTGTATGTGGAATTCATTAAGATCATTTCTAGTAAAACTATTATAATATGATCCCCTGTTCTAACATCTTCCTATGGTACAGACAGGCTTATTATATAATAGTTGAACAGTTTGCGCTTAAAAAAAAAAATATTTTTAAAATTTAAATTTTCATTTTAAATGAATCACAAAATTCTCGAATTTTTCAATCATTTAATAAATGTGTATTTTGAAAAATCCAGAATTTAACAAACCACTTTATTTTAAATATATGTAATATATATATTTTTTATTTAACTAATATAAATATTATAATTAGAAGATAATTAAATAATAAATTACTAATATATAACTTACTATTAATTACACTTTTGTTTTTTAATTAGTTATTCTAAATTCAGATTATTTTATTATATTTTTTAATTAAATTATAAAATAAAAATAAATTTAGTAAACTATAATAAAATGGTTTAATATAATTATATATTTACTAATAAATAAATCCATATAATATCAAAATACTATGTTTTGAAAATTTTTTAATATTTGATATTAATTTTTCATTCAGTAGCTTTCATTAAATTTACAAATGACTGCTCTTCGTACATAAGTTTACCAAAATAAGAAATTACATTTAATTATTTTGCTTTTTCATATATATACTTAAATTAATTAATTCTAAATTATTAATTAATTATTGCCTAATTGTAATGAAAATTTATTATATTATACATGAGTGGATAAATTCGTTTGAGTAAATGTAGCTTAAAATAATTATAAATAGCTATAAGTATTTTTAAATTGAATTGAACAATATAATTTAATTTTGTTAATCTAGATTTAAGTACGAGTAGTAGTAGGAGTTAAAATTAGTGTTAAAATATTATTAAAAGCCATATTTAACAAATTAAAGTTTTATTATACAATATAATATGTCTTGTAAACAAATTAAATTGTTCAATAGAGCATTTAAAAATGTTTTTATTTAATTAAATCAATGATCCATGGTTTTTTATCCATTCAAATACTCATGTGCAGGAGTTTCACTATATTACTGCACTTTAGCCAAAATTTTAACTGATGATCTAAGTAACTTTGAAGATCAAAAGGTTTAAATTGTATGTAGAATTCATTAAGATCAATTCTAATAACACGAATATAATATGAGTCCCCGTTCCAAAATGAGCCATTAAAGTATTTATTTAATCCTTCTATCTTGTAACCTTTGTCCTTCCAAGTCCTCATAAGCGCACTTATATATTGACATAGTTATTATAAAAGAATTCGTTCCTGTTGTTTGATTAGCGCTTAAAAGAAAAAGAAAAGTCGAAGCACGATGCTTGTATATGACGTGGTAAGCATTCTCCGGATGATCTCCTAAATACAGAATAGCAAAATCTAGCTTAGTTTGTATGCCATTTAGAAAAATTGTAATAGACATACAACCTAATATTAATAGATACATATATTTTGTAATTTATATTTAGATTTAATCCCATACCATACGTAATTATCCAAAGAAATTCATTTATTCATAGGTTACATGAGTTACCATTCAGCTTGCATGAAATAATTTTTAGCTAATATTTACTTAGTATTTTAATTTAATATTATAATAATAAAAGACAACTTCGTGTCACTATATCTTAAACAAATAAAAGACATGACATCTTAAGATACTCCAACATACAACATTATAAAAACAAAATTCCTTATGAATGCACATTTTTTACAATTCAATTGAAAACTTGCATTGAACCAAGTGTTAAACGATTTGAATGAATCATGCACCATGAACATTTAATAATTATAATTTCAATTTTCCATTGTGTAAATTTAAAAAAAAAAATGAATTTAATAAAAAAAAGTTATTTTAATATTTTCTTGAATTCCTACATAAAGTTGAACATTAAAAAAAAAGAAATTTAAATAAAAGTTAAGTTATTTTGTAATTTAATTATGCAGAAAATGAAATTTTATCGAAACTGTATCCAGATTGAAAATAAAGAAAATCCATAAGATATATAATAAAAAAAAAATTTAAACTTTTCTTCAAAAGAAATTACAAATTTTTTCATTATTTTGAGTAAAAAATGAAAAGAAAAAAAATTTTCCAGATCATTTCCAAATTAAAACAAAATTTTCTTAAGTTCGTTCTATGAATCAAGTGAATCAAAAAGAGTTTTTGAAAGTGAAAATTAAATTATCTGAAGAAAGTCATAAGTAAAAGTTTTGATTTAATTTAAAGTTATTTTTCCCTGCATGTTTTTTTTAAGAATTAAAAAAATTTATTTTTTTTAATTTAATTCTTTTGAGAACATTTTTAAAATTTTATTTTTACTATTATTTTATTTCTTTAATATTTATCGGGTCAATTATTGAATAAATTACCAAAAATTTTAAGCTTTTGTACTAGATCAAATGTTTTATTTCAATTTTTAATTCTACTAACATTTCTTACTTAACATTTACAATCTTAATAAAAAATAAAAAAAAATAAAATAGAAAATTTGCATTAAATTAAAAAACATAAAATAAATGGGGAGCGGCGCTCCCTTCCTAAATTATAGTAACAACAAATCTACACGTTTTTTTTTAATGCTGTTCTTGTACTTTCTTTACATGTTCTTTTAGGTTTTTTTTCAAATGACCCAAAGTTTAACAATAGAATTTGGCATTTCATTTTGTTTTAAATTTAATTGTGCTTAGAATAGTTTATTTTTTTTAAATGAACCGTTCTCTACTATGATGACCTAGAAAATATATTTATAAAATTTTTTAAGTAACAACAGGAATTAATAAAAAGAAATAGGTAAATCAGTATCTACAACACCCAAGATAATTATTATTTAGTTATAACCAACTGCTACCGCACTTTATTTATTATTATATTATTAAGGTTGATTGCACTGGCTCAAATACCAAATATATATTATACATACACTAAAATAGGAGCGATACATAATCTTGATTTACGAGATCCTTTTTTTAAAAAACCTCGTTTTTGGAAAATCTTACGTTTTTTAAAAATCTCGTTTTTAGATCTTAGAGTATATACAAAATCAAAACTATAAACCTTTTCCAGGGTTGGGTCTGAAATCTCGTTTTAGAAAATCTTGTTTTTAGAAAATCTCTTTTTTTATATTCTGGAAAAAGTGATAATTCTGGTTTTGTATCCAAATCAGAAATCCTTAAAAACCGGATTTTTCAATTAAATATGAGATCTTAAAAAGCTAGATTTTTCAATAAAAAACGAGATTTCCTAAAACAAATTTTTCTAAAAACGAATTTTTCTAAAAACAAGGTTTAAAAAAAAGATTTACTAAACCGAGATTAAGGAACGCTCCCCTTTTTCCAAAATATAAAAAAAAAGAGATTTTCTAAAACGAGATTTGAAAAAAAAACGATTTTTTAAAACGAGATTTAATAAAAAGCGATTTTCAAAAACGAGATTTTTTAAAACCGATATTTCTTTTAAAAACAAGATTTTCCAAAAAAAAAACAAATAATATTAACAGTTCTCTAATTATATTATTTTCATATCATTTAACTTTTTTTGACTGTTCACAGAGCGAAAACTAATCAAACGCCGCCCAGTTTTTGGTTAAACATAATTCTCTAAGATATCATGAACTGAACATGAGCTCTTGAATGTTGGAAAGTGTGACAAATCTCAATGACTCTGTTTTGTAATTTATAAATTTCTAATTATAGCCTTACAACATCTAAAGAAACACATATATAAACATAAATAAATTTACTAATGTAGAGTCCTTCGATTTAAATTACTTTCCTTAGATTCTTCAAAAATAAATTTAAAATTTAGGAACGCAATTTTTCAGAGAAAAAACATTAAAAATATTCTCTTATTTTTTTATTTCAATAAAAACTTTTTATCTTTTATTTTATCTTTGGAAACAATTTCAACAAACCATTGTTCAATTATTCTAAACTGTCACAATATTTTTCACATTTTTTTTTTTTTTTGCACTTCTTGAAAACCCAAAAAAAAACATTAAAAAATAAAAAATTTTATTAGGTCATGAAAGTTTAAAGACCACTGCTATTTTTATACTAATGCTATCAAAAAGTTAGAAATCGATTTTAAAAATTGCATTTTTTTTTCTGTCTCTCTCTACTCTCTACAATTTTTTTTTGTTTTTTTTTCGATCTGAAAGTTTGAAAATTTTTTAAAAAATTATAAAATATTATGCATAGTTTTTTCATCGTTTAAATAAAAAATTTTTAAATATGTTTTAAAGTTAAAAAAAATGCAAAAAGTTTTTGAAATAAACATCGAAAAAAAAAATACAATTTATTTTGACAATTCGATTTATTTCATATGTGTATATTATGCATATATGCATATAACCTAAGATGAACATAGACTTGAATAGAAGAATAATATCTGAATATATATATCTATACATAAAAAGAGCATCTAAATGATCTCCCAAAACATTCCATGTGGTCTTTAGTACCATTTTTTGACTCAAGCAGTTCTTCTAATGGGTATTAAAGACTTTAAGTAAATATACAAATATAACTGGTGAGTTTAGAAAAAACTGATTTTCCGGTGGTTTTATTAAACTAATAATATTTTAAATTATTTTTCAAATCCGGTGAAATAAAATTTCCGTTCCTGATTTTTTTTAACATTTTGGACAAAATAATAAAAAGTATTGGTTTATTTTTTTAAGTTAAAAAATTTGATTGAATAGTGAAATGCACGTGTTGTTAAACAGGGATTTTTGTAAAAGAAGTTACAGCAATGGTTGGTTGTTCAATTGGTGCCTTGAAGGGATGGATTTTATCTCTGTATACAAGAAAATCACAATTAAAATTGAGTCATCTAAAAAATTGCATCATATAACTAGAATGTTTTGGTCCGCCTGCAATAAAAGTAGATTAAATGATTTCCATATATTGATTTTCAAAATAGCAAACAAAAGTAAAAATATTGAACACTTCCTTTGCAGATGTACTAACCGGTGCCAGACTTTTTTCACTCGACCAACCGTTCTTCCACAACCTTAACGAGCTTTCTAAACAAGAAAATTCATTGGACTTATTACGTATCTGAACCCTTTAGTTTTGATATACATCCAAAAAATAAAATGCAGGCCATATAACTGGGATCAAAAGCTTTAATTTATTCGCAAAGTGGGGAAATCTATGTGCCAGGTAACCATGGTCACCATATTGAAGTTTAAAAATGCTGAAACAAATTAAAGACAAACTGCTAATATTAATATTCTTCCTAAATATAAGTATACTAACTTCAGGTTAACATTTTTTTTTAGAAAGTGGGTGGAAAACTTTAAAATTCACATGAAATACCTGTACCAGATTCCTCGGGGTTGCATTATATTAAAATTAACCAAAATCAACCCCTTTTTAAAACCTAAAAAAATAAGCTTCAAGAACTTCATATGTACATGCCAGATAAGTCTTGAAGTGAAGTGAATTAAATTTCTAAATAATTTTTGCACAATCACATAGTTAGCCCAAGGAACCCTAGATTAATATAATCGTATAGCTTCTACTGCTGCAAAAAAACATTTACTAAATTATAACTTTTATTTTGGACTGAAAATTTAATTTTTATATAACGATGAATTTAATATATGATTAATTATATAAAAATTTACATTTTTGTATTTTTAAATATTTAAAAATATATGACTACATAATAATTATTCTTATACAAAATAACAGACAATTATTTATTTATATTTCTCTCCATTGTCAAATTTTCAGATATTTTTAAGATAAATATGCAAAATATTTTTTTAACATGACGTAAAATCTCAATAAATATTAAATTATCAGTATCAATGTCATAAAGAAATAAAATTATTTAATATTTTATTTTTTAAAAAAAAAAGATCAGTTAAATTTAATTAAGGAAAATTAAATATTGTATTAAAGTCGTACTTAAAATCAAGGAATTATAAATTTGCAAATTTCAAAAAATAAATTTTGTTCGGAAAAAAGAGGAAAATTCAATTAAATCCGGTCTTAATTTTGAGAATAGCATTAATTTAAACTTTTTGCAAAATAATCTTTGAACTTGAGATTGTCTTTAAATATCTTAAGCAATTGACATTAAAATCTTTGAAATTTTCCAATCACCAAAGTTTAATAACCGAAAATTTTTGTAGATAACTGTTCCTAACTCTTCTTTAAATCCTTTGGGAAGCGTATCATATGCCTGCATTTTAATTGCCCGTAATATTATTTTCCTGTATTTCTTGATCATTTGGCTGTCACTAGCCTGTATTTTGTAAAAACAGGGTCATAAACCTTTTCCAGATTATTTTTAAATATATGTATATTTGAGACTCTTAAGTTATGAGAGATTTTAGAGATTTTAGATAAAATCAAAATGGTATACGCTTTTCCGAGAATATTTATTCATAAGTATGCATATATGCACAGGCAAATGAAAATACAATCAAAAGAAATACAGTCTTAAACTATCTCATCTAGTGCATTTACAGAGTAGCCCAAGCCCAACAACCCTAACAGACATATTTATTTTTCTAAATTTTTTTTTTCAAAATGTACTTAAAAAATTTTAATAAAAAATTAAGTAAAAATTTACCGGAACTCTCATGTTTCCCTTATACGATTACATTTTACGATAATTTAATGATATTTAATTAATAATTTATTTCCAATAAAATTTAAAAATAAAAGAAAAATTTATTAAAATAAATATCAATAACATATATTTTTTTTACATAAATATATATATATATATATAATTTTTTATTACTTTTCCATTCAAATTTAGGTCAGCATGTGTCTGTTAATGTTAACATAAGATATACGAGTACCTCCCTATAAGTAACCAATTACTTACTATTTTTAATATTTTTGTAAAAAAATTTTCGAAATTTTTTTTTAAAACGCATTGACAACTTCTTAAAATAGCCAAGACAATCATTTTACAACAATTTTATGTAGTAGCAATTCCTAAAAACACCAAATCTAATAAAAACACAAAAACCCATTAGTAATAAAAATTAATAAAAATTACAATAGAGATTCAAATCTATAGATACATTTAAAAAATATGTGTCTAGATACATTTTAAGAGATGAAACATTAAGAAAATTTGACATTTATGTACTTTAGACCAAATATTAACATCAATTTCACTTTCTTTTTATCTCACACCTTATCTGATATTTTTCAAAAAAAAAAAAAACAAAAAAACTTGTTTATTAAACACCCATATTTAGTGAGACTCAAATCTCCAAAATGAGTGAAAAAAAAACATCGATTTTGTCCAATCGATGTCTGCAATTTCTAAATTTCCTTTTAATAACTTGTAAATGAAAAAAAAAAAAAACTTAAAACATCAATAAAAAATATTTTAAATATTTTTATTAAATTTTTACAATATTGGGATTTAAAAAAAAAATCAAAACATAAGAAAATTTGTAATACTTCACACGAACACTGACAGGTAATTCCACACCTTTCTTCAATCAAATTTAACACCGTGCTCATTTTCATTCAATTCATTTTACAACAAAAGAAACTCTTTTTTTTTTTTTTCCAATTTTTTTTCAAAGGTGTCAAAAATGAAGAGGCGACTGTTTTGTTTTTTTTTAATTTGACATACAACTAATTTTCTATTTCTATCTCTTTCTTTTTTTTTAAAGTTATACTTTCAGTTATACTAAAAAATTTTTATTGGAAATATTTTTAATCGAATTAAAAATGAAGTATAAAAATAATTGAAAAAAACAATCTGGTTTGTGGTGTGTTTTGAAAAACAAAAGCAACAACAGCAACAACAACAGCAACAATAGCAACATAAATTTCCATTATTGTGGGAATCTACACAGTACTTACTGACACTGTACTATTATAATTTCGAATATTTTTTTGGATATCATCCAAATATTTCGAACATTGATTGTAACAATATTGATGATAAATTTTGCCAATATTATAAACCAGCCCAAAATGTGGTGAAATTTAATACCACAAACACAATCAACCACACAATTCAAAAAATTAAAACCAAAAATTTTTATATAAAATTTTTTTTTTAAATAATATTAAATTGGAATTGAATTAATTTTGTTGTTGTTGTTGTTGTTGTTGTTTTTTATTGTTGCGGACTGTAAATTGATATTGGAAAACTCTCCAAAATAATATTTTATTATTATTTTTTTTTAATCTTATTGTCTGACTGTTGCATACTCATCCATAAATATAAAATGATTGATTTATTATAGGTTGTAATAAAAAAACAAGTGTTGAAAAAAAATCAAAGGTTTTTAAAAAAGCACATTTTCAAAATTAAACAGGGTTGCATAATCAGTTTTGGGTTAAAACAATTGTTTTATAACTTTTGTTACAGGTGTATAATAATATTCAAATTTTCTGTTTTTGACTCCTTGCAGCTGATACTAGGAGTCTATATTGAAAAGTAGTCTGACTCATACTTATTTTTTGAGGATCTAAGTCTTCTCAAAATTACAAGTTCCGAAGTTTAATCGTTTGGAAGATATAATGGGTCAAGAGTTATTGCATAAAACGGTAATATAAAATACCGTAACTATGGTAACCTTTTTTCAATTGTGCTATTTATATTGATAAAGCTTATAAAACCAAATATCATTTGTACGTTTCCGCAGATTGAAAATATTTCTTATAGAACTTTTGTTATTATAACTTAAATATAGGGCTTATCTAAACTTTTGGGGGCAAATTTAACTTCGTAACTGGTGGGGGGCTACAGAAAATAGTTCTTTCATCAAATTATTTTCTTTATTTTCTTTTATTTATGCAATTGTATATAGCAGTGCACTTAATTAAGAAACACCCTGTATATATATATAAGTAATAGTAAACATATAAATAAACGGACATTGGGAAACTATGTATATAGGCACATTAGAAAATTTTTGGAAATGTGCTAAAAAATCAACAATGAATAAAATGATATTAAATATTGTATTTTTGGGTGGTAGAAATGTGAAAAAGATAGAAATAGAGTAAGAGAGATAGAGGAATATAAAAACAAATATAAATATTTTATTTGTTTTGTTTTTCTTCTCTTAAATTAAAATCTAAAATAAATTATTTGAACAATTTTATTGTGTCCATATTGTTTTTGCTATTGATGGAATTAAAAAAAATTATTTTTATTTTTTCAAAATTAAATTTTATTGTGTTGGACATTATATGGTCAAATTCATTTATATATTGATCTGCAATCAATTGGCAATTCTATATTTGTTATTTTGAGATTCAAATATGGGGTAAACGACATTAGTTACTAGCATATTATAATTTGTCTTCAGTTTTTCTCCGTTTTTCTCATTGGACTCTCAGGTAAACGATCCCATGGCATGCAAATTTAATTTTCTCATTATTTTTAAAACTGTTTTTGAAAAACTTAAAAGTAAACTAATATATTGGAGAATATAATGAGGATTCTTCAAAAATTTTCCAAGGATATGTAACTAAATTACAAGATCTTCGCATAGGATCATCTGCCCAATTAGAGGTATATTGAACTTTATAACGTTCCAGATATTTATACAGTATCTTTTTTTAAGATCTATCAGAATTTTACAGCCTCTTGATCTTCACACATTAAAATACTATGATATGCAATATTCTAAGAAATTATAAAAATTCTGATAATTTGAAGTATACCTTTAATTAGAAATTGATTTCAAAACCCAGATCTCGAATAGATAAACCTAAATAAAATTAATTACATATTTCTGGAATTTTCCTATATAAAAGAATATAAAAATCATTCAAGAAAAGAAAAAAAATAAACAAACAAAAAATATAATCGTTATCATTTTTATTATTATAAATTATAATCACTCTTATACGATAAATTAAATTGCCAGTCCATTGAAATAGAGAAATCCCCTTTTAATATATTAAAAAAAAAAAAAAAATGATGGACAATCAATATAAAAAATAACCATCGTCCATCTATAAAAAACTTAACCATTATTTTTTTATGTCAAAATTGTTTTTTTTTTTTTTTCCTTTTTTAATATAGAAAAAAAAATTTCATTATTTATATTTTTTTTTATTAATAAAATTTTATCCTCCATGATTGGGTTTTATGAATCAAAAGATAAATCATATTTTTTCATTGTTTTTCCGGACTTTTTTTTTTGTTTTTCTTTCAGAGGTTTTTTTGCCCCAATAATGCGCTTTGGTTTTGATAGCTTAAATTATATATATATATATATATTGGTAAAATATTATGTATATATATATATATATGTATCGCCATCATTAAAAATGATTATTATAAGTGTTTGATAGCAAAACGATTAATTTTATATCCACACATTAATAGTCAGATTTGTGTGAATATGTTTTTGATTACTATTATGTGATATATTATAAGTTATAGATCATATATTTTTATTAATCTGGGTTGGGCAACCTTTTGATGTGCAACCCAATTTTAAGTAGATAATAAATTTTATTACATTACACATATAAGTACAAATATTTTCATATTCTTCTAATTATGGCAAATAACTGTAAAATTCATTAAATATTGCACAAGTCCTTTAAAAATGTTGGTTATATAAGTCACCTGTGGCAATTTTAAAAAGTATAAATAAACCCTGTGCAATACTTGAGAAATATACTTCGATTTTCCGTCTGAATATTTGTTAATTTGCTTTTTTATTAATTTTTTACTGCTTTTAGTTGATTAGGCCCATTTAGATTATGCTTCAATATCTTTAATCATTATATTTATTAAGCCGTTGAATACTCAGCTGTAGCGCTATTTTATAAAATTATGAATTCACAAGTTTTGACTTTGTGCGCCATTTATTATCTTATAATTGTACAATTTCACAAACATTTTTTTATTAAATATAATCTGGGGTTCGAACCCGAAACATTCCATTTGAAAAGCTGGTGTCAAAATCACTACGCCATTAGTCACGTACCGTATACTTGATATACGTTTAACGTTATCATAATTCCTTATTTTTGAGAGGTTCCAAAGCCCTGTTTAAAACTAACTATAAAGAAGATGCAAGTACCACATAATTTGTTGTTGTGTTACTAAATTATAATTTCTCTTTTTTTTCATAGGTTGCCCAGCCCTGATTAAAACTGACTATTCAAAGATCATAGAGAAAAACTTATTATAATACGAGTATGTTTTATGTGATTTAATTTAAATTTATAATAATGATCGTTATAGATATAACGATTATGTAAAATTGATTTTAGGGTTAGGACGTAGTTATAAGAATATGTAAGAGTTGTAAATTGAAATGCCCATTATTCTCATTTCATCATTTTTAGTACTTTCACTTTTAATCTCTTTTTGTATTTTAATAATGTATATTTTGGTTTTGTGGTTGGATTATGTTGAATATAATAAAAAAATTTTGTAAATATTCAAAAAAAAAAAATAAAATGAATGGTTAGATGATCTGAAGAGGAATTAGTTTTTAAATGTCAGATTTAATTGTATTTTGTATTTTTAATATGATGAAATTATGGAAAAAAACTTTGATGGGCAGCTTATTTTTTTTTTTTTTAATATTCATTTAAGCCACAGGAAAATTAATAATTGAATAAAAACCTAATAATAATACTTAATAATTAAAACGATAATATTAATAACAAAAAAATGTTAATATTGAATTAAAAATAATGAATTTTTTTATTGAAAATTATAATAAATCCGATTTAAGGTGGGTTGAATTTGAATTTTGTTGTTTTTCTTTATAATTTAAGTATCATAATTATTTTTATATGTAAAAGATATTATGAATTGAAATTGAAAATTATTTTTTATTATTTATTATAAGTTATAACTTATAACTTCAAAATTTTTTGCAAAACATTAAATATTCATCTGTTCCATTACATCATGTAGTTAGATTACTTGAATTTAAATTAAAATCGAATATTGTTTTTTGAATATTTTATTAATAATACGATATAAATACCATTAATAATATTGGTTATTATTTAAAAAAGTATATCTACAAAAAGTTAGGTATTATATACGACTTATGGGGTCATACTAGTCATTTATAATTTCAAGCAATTTGAGGAGAGAAAAACACAAGTAATAAAATTTAGTTACGTGGGCATTTGCAAATTTAAACTAAATTAGATTAACTAGGTAGTAACTAATATAAAGGAAATATAACAGTCATTCACTGGTTATGTGATAGGATATGCAAATATTAATATGAAATATTGAAATAATAAATGTAAATTTAAAGCTATTTTAAATATGCTTGAAAATGGGATAGTGTCAAAATTCCAAAAACAAAAATTCCAAAAACAAAATTCCACGTGAGATTCTGAATTAGAAGGGATTTTAGAGTTGGATTCAAATTGAGGATTGTCGCTTTTTCCAGAATATTTAATTTTTTCGTATGATGTAAATGTTATTTTGGAAGTGGAATTCTTTTCTTCGGAATTTCGTACTCAACCCCTGAAAAATTCTTCGAAAAAGCTACTGCACCACGGCTATTCTGCTACTTAAAAAATACTTGTAAAACTATCAGTGTACCCTAACTAATTTTAAGGAGTAGAAAGAATTAATACAATATTTTGGTATTTTTTTAAAACTTTAAATTTGAATACTATTTTTACAAAAATGTAAATTACCAAATAACGGTAAATGCTCCAGAATAAAATTTAACATAATCGAAACTGGTACAGTGTTTCAAATAAGTATTCTGACAGTTAAAGTATAGCACAACATTCAAGTGAGTTTATTTAAATTGCCAACACTGTATAACTAAAGCATATTTTTAATATTAATGCTGTTATTAATATTAAATTTTAGATAATATACCAAAATCTTAAAACATTTTTCTTTTGTACTCAAACCCATTTTAAAAATTAATATTCTAAAAATTATACTTCCTGTCTAATAAATTATTTAACATTCCAAATATCTCAAATATTCATTTTAGTATTCCTAATATGATCACACATATTAACTCAAATATCTTAATTAAGTATTATACATACTATTATGCATAATTTATATAATTTTTAAACAAATATTACATTTCTTTAAATTTAATTATAATGTATCTGACAATTTTCATATTAATTTTTATTTAAATGTTATAACAACATACAATTTATTAAAAGTATAAAATGATTTTTAATATCAAAATTTAATTAAATAGATCACTTATTTAATAACGGATTATTACCGTTATTATCCTTATTATATCAATAAGAACAAAATGTGATGGAATAAAATTAAATTAAACTAAAGTGGGTATTATTATTTAAAAACAACAACAATCATGTATATAAACATTTACAAGTTTGTACACTTATTAAAATTAAATGTAATCCTTATTATCCAATACATATACATATCATCATATTATAACACCTCATTAAAATATTATAGTAGTATTAGATTATTAGTTGAATTAGTATACAAAGAATATTAACATTATTATAATTAGTACTTCTAATCCGATTTTTCACTTATAATTTAATTAATATTAAATTAAAATTTTATATATGTATACGTACATGAAGTTATAAAAAAATTATTTAAATAATTAAATCATAATATAATATAATTTTAAAAGAATTTTCTTTTTATTAGACCAGAGAGAAGCAGAAGGATAAATTGAAGGATTTTGATATTATAAAATACTTTTGCTAGCAGAATTATACTTATGAATGCAGTATTAAACTTACGCAAGCAGAATATTATACTTATGCATGCAGAATTATAAAAATGTGTTTTGACTATAATATTTGAAGTATTTTAATTTATTTATTTAAACATTAAATAAATGAAACATATGTATTTTTTTTTTTTTTTTTTTTTTTTAAGCGCTAACTGTTCAACTGTTAGGCTAATAAGCCTGTCTATATCATAGGTACATGTTGGAACAGGGGGTCATATTATATTCGTGTTATAAGAATTGGTCTTATTGAATTCCACATACAATTTAAACATGAGATAGTACTAGGCCTTATAACATGTAGAAACGTCTTAGATTTTCAATATTTACAATTCTATTTTTTGTTTATATTGTAATATTTTTTTTTATATTTTACTTATATGGTATTCTATATCTGCGAGTTATATTATTTAATTAAATTATTTGTTTATATTTTGCATTTGTTTATATTTTTATATTAAAGTATTTTTTATTAAAGATTTATAATTATTAATTATTGATTATGCCATTAATTTGAACCCAATGACGAATGGTATGGAGCTGAGTCGAGTCGAAAATCAGAAAAGTTTTTTCACTTTCACTAGGATTCGAACCCGGGCCCTTCCACATGAAAGGTCGGCACTCAACCACTGTGCCACCCAGCTGTAGGATTGGATGTTTTATATATTAATAGTTAGATGTATTCTTAATTTGGCTGTTAGAATATTTTGGAACTAATATATTGAGATATTTTAAAATATAAACTAAAATTTCTTCGCAATTAATGGTGAAATGAATTTTATAAGTTTGAAAAATCAAAGTTTTATGAAGAATATTCTATGCAATGTTATTAAAAAGTTCAAGTTCTTGAGAATCACGTCTAATTAATTTTTTTTTGGTTTCATTCATCCTATCATGTCCTATCATCGACATTCAACAGAACATTTTATTTTTTTGACAAGAATGTTTCTTAACATCACTAACACTACCATTTATTCCCATGGTTTTAATTAAATTACTAATAGTAAACTCTGTAGGTTAATTATGGTGACATAAATAAATAAAGTAGTGCTCGCAACACACAAGTCAATAAACTTCAACAATTCCTATGCGACTGCGACTGTGTATGTAACCATGGTGATTTGTCAAACAATACTGAAGCAAAAAGTAATTAAAGAATTGTTGTAATTGCTTTTAAAAAGTTCTTCTTTTAAACTCCTGCCAAAGGTTATTAAACCCATTAAAAATTGGCTACAAATGTTTAAATTTTTATCCCTTCTATTTACACTCTGTTCAACACAATTAAAATTTAAAAAAAAATATTGTGGAAGGGTTCAACATGAAAACAAGTCCCTTATTAAATTCATTAAAATAGAATTTATACAAAATGTATATAAGTACTTATACGTATAAAACGTGTATTTGTGGTTTTTTTTTTTTTAATTAAATTCGTTACATCAATTAAAAACACTTAATCATAAAATGAACATGTATACTAGCTTCTTCAATTTTGAATCTTAAATTGACCGCACTAACAATTTTGTTATTTTTTTTTTCCATTTAATTTATTCACTTACACATCATTCGAATGAAAAATAAATACTCATAGCACATATTATATACTCGTACGTTCAGACTTGTTCTAAATTGTTTAAATTGAATCACTATACACCCAAGTGTTCTGTAACCAATTACTTTGCAATAAACTATTTCCTATCCTATAATTTAATGAAAAACGAAAAAAAACTAAATTTTAATACATATAAACGCCACCATTACGTCAAGTTAATTAACTTTAACCCTGTCATGTTATATTATATTATATTATGTACATACATATATAGGAGTATATACTTATTCATAATTTTAAAATAAATTTTTGCAATGAAAAAATAAATTCTGACAGATGGAAGGAAAGCTGAATGACTTTTTTAATATCTAGTAATTTACATTAAAATTTTAGTTACTTTAAAAATGAGTAATCCTTGAAATATTCAACTTGAAATGATTCAAAAAAATGTATTTTCAATTACTTGTTTTTAAGTATTCGGAAATTTTTCTAGGTTTGAATACGAAATTATCTAGTGGAAAATTAATTGAATGATTTTTTGAAAAAAAATAAATATATAATCACGATAAAAGGCAGACTACCCTTCAGGCATAATAAACTATAATTATATGATGATGATGTAAACTGATTTTTAATAGTTGTATCGTATGTTATGCAGAGTCCTCCATATCAAATATAATTTAGAATGTATAAAATTGTATATTGATATGTATGTGAAGAATATCGTGTTAATTTCACAGTTTTACATATCTATTTTATATTTACATATTTAAACATATTAAATAGATAAGACTTATGTTTCAAACTTATGTATGATTATATAGTTACATATATATGTATTTAAATATAGTTCATGATCCAATTAATATTCTTGGGAAAAAAATTTACATTCTCATATTAAAATTTATGGACCATGTTAAAAATAGAATTTTTATATTTTCTAAATAAAATTGACTATAAATTAATTAAGTACAGTACAAAAAAATGTTTAAATTAAATAAAAAGCTATAAAGTAAAACTTAATTTGTCCGTCTATTCATTTTATTGACTTTCAATAGTTGTAATCAAATGTGACCAAATCGAAGATTGACTAAAATTTTTTAGTACTCATATGTTAATATCTATCTAATCTCCTTAGTATTTACAGTTAAATACAAAAAAATACCAAATCTTAAAATTTTAGAGCACCTGAAAGTATGCAATATTTCAAAACTAGTGTGATTCTAAGTTTCACCTTCTTCTTAGTACTGAATATCATTTCAAATGAATAATACTATTTATTTTGCTTATGTACATTCTATATTTGCAAAATTTATTGTTAATAATTTAATATTCATAGGCCTTTTTTAAAGTTATTTAAAAATTTATTAAACTATATTGCATACTTCAAGGATATTTTGTTTTTAATTTTATTTTTAAATGATGTTAATCACAATATTAACCATTATTACTACTTATATGTAGTAGAGTGTTTTTTATTGAACTCAGCCTACTTAACTTTGAATCATTCATATTTGGAAATTATGTTATAGTTACATACATAATATTAAATTTAAATGTTGCATGTAACCTTCACTTTGTTTACTTTTTCCTTTTTTGTAACAATTTTATAAAATTGCATTTTGAGTTTGGTTTTTTATATTATATTTATTTTTTATCGTTTTGTCATTTTTTTTATAAATTGAATTCAAAATTTGTCTACTGTTAATAATATTTTCACACATGAAGAAAAAAAACATTGAAATTATTCGTAAGTATATGCAATGTAATAATTTAATAACGAATGTATTTGGGATGGGAAAATAATTCTAAAAAATTATTTTATCCTATAAAAATAAATTTATATTAAAAAAATCGCATGTTGATTGATAAGATTTTCAACTCAATATAAGTGACTGTACTTCAAAAAAAAATTTGATCTAGAAAATCTCTTTAAAGCGTTAGAGAATTTTCAGAAAAAATGTGGAATTTTCCATAAAAATTTGTTGAAATTTTTATAATTATGTAATTGGTTAATTGTTACAACAAATATACAAACAAGTGTGAGAAAAGTAAGTTTGCTATAAGAGGTTACAATATGTAGATGATATTAATAGAAATATATGTATATATTTAAGTAGGTCAGGGACTAACGTTTTTAAGTTAACTATATTGAAGGTTAATTTGTAAAATTTTAATTATTTTATATTAAAATGTATGAAAACAAGTTTTTTTTTTTAAACTATTAGAAATTATTCTTTTAATGTACAATTACATGATTACCTTAATTGAAAGCATTTTTTTTTAAAGGATTTTTTAAAACCTTGTATAAAAACTTAAAGAGTTTTTAAACAATATATGCAGTTGTTTGAAAAGTTTTTGTAAGTAATTTTATGTAATAAGTTTATTTTGCATTTCATTATTTAATATTATTTTAATTTAAAACTTAATGACACATTTTTAAGATTCTTACGTAATGAGTACTTTACTGCATTTGCATTATTTACTCTTTCAAAGAATTCAAGAGAAACAGAGGAACTCAGAAGTCCCAACCCCAAAGTCGCTGATTTTTTAAAAAAAATAAGAATAATATTTAAATGTAAAACTATTAGAGAATTCAAAATAAAGTATTGAAATAAACATTCGAAGCCAAATAAGTAATTACTTTTCTTTAATCGATTACTTTAAATACTGAATTCATTTTTTCAAGTATTATAAAACGACTTTGGTGTAACTAAATTACAAAAATTTGAATATTATTGAATTTAAATGGCCTCCACGTTCAGTGATTCGAGTACGACATCTTATCAAACAGTTGTTCATTACTGCTTGCAGAGTATCAACGGGAATTGCCTCAATTCCCGTTCAAATTGATTGTTATAATGCGTTCAAATTTGTTGGTTTTGTTTTGTAAATTTGAGCAGACAGATTCCTTGTCGAAACTCGAGGATTGGCTTGTATGGCAGCAGCTACAGCAGCGATATTTTCCTGCGTTCTAACTGAGGGGATCCAATTATCAGGCTTTCTTTCGACTGTCCCACGTTCGGCAAAGCTATTCACAAGCTTCATTATTGTCCATCTGCTAGGAGGTGTGCCACCGAATGTGCGCCTATATTCCCTTTTAACGCGTATTACAGACTCCAGCGCGTGAAAGCGGCGCACTATCAAAGCTCTTTTTTCTATATCCCAATCCTCTATAATCTGTAGTTTTAAATATCAATCTGTAAGAAAAAAAAGAAATGGAGAAGATTACTCAAACAAAAAAAAATTTATTGCAATTTATTTTGGTAGCAGCTTTCATCAGACGCCTTTTATAATATTTACAAGTATACTTGCTAACAGATCTCATCTTAAACTCATCCTTAACCAATTCCTCTTTTCATAAATTTTATTCATTAATCATCCAAGATATATTAAAGTTTAATTACAAATATTCATAATGATTTTTCCGAACCCAAGGTAAAGCTTTCCTGAATCTATAAATAAATAACTCTTTTTGAACTGTTACATAAAAGTTACATATATACTTAATACGTATAACTACTTCTTGTTTTTTCAATTACAAGGAACCAACTCAACAATCTAAAATAGATATTTAAAAACTTAAGACTTTTAATTGCTTTCTTTTAAATTGTTTGTAAACAAATCCATTTTCTTTTTTATTTAATATGTCTTTCATTTTTACGATCTAAAATTACAACTATTGTAATTTTCATGAAAATTTAATTCTTATATCAAATAACAATATCGTATTTTTTCATAACTTTTGTTGTTTTACATTTAACATAACATCAGATCCACTTAAGTTTAATAACAGCTATATACATCCACTTCAGATATATATATATATACATATATATAAGTAACCATTATCCTTACTTTAAATAAAAGAAAATTTAAAAAAAAAAAATTATTAAAGACAGTGTTATATTTCATTTATACATTAAAATTGGCATTGGTATAGGATTGAAATTCATCCTGTCAAGAGTTATTAGATCTGACACTGAAAAAAAAGACAATGTAAACAAAATAATAAAAAAAAATACACACATACCTATATTGTTTAAACTGAAATGTAAATATATATAAAAAATAAAAAATAGCAGATTAAATAAATAAATTGGAGACTGTCAAAAGGTGATAAACTTGAAAAAATAAAAGTCCAATGAAATATTTTCCACTACTACTATACTTACTTATAAATATACATACATTGACATAAATTTTATATTAAAATAAAATATACTACAAAAATAATACTTCAGTATATTCACATTGTATATATATGTACATTGAAAATTATCAATGTGACCTCATCTTTTAACCTTTTCGTCAGTCATTAATCAACAATAGAACGAACAATAGAAACAAATGAGTATAGCAACAATATATAGCTACATATGCAGCATAGAAATATAACTAAGCAACTTTCCTTTGAAAATTTTAACTTATTGCGACATTAAAAAAAAAAAACAAAAAAAAACTTAAAGATATATTAAAAAAAAAACAAATAACATTTCTCCATATGTAAAGATAGTTATTTCGTTTTTTTCTCACATAAAATATCTAGTAAATACTTTTGATATTTATAGAAAAGAATAAAATGTATGTAATACATACACTGAGTATACCAAGGAATATATACGGTAGTTTTTTTAGCATATATTTCAATGTTATTCAATACTAGCTAATAGCCGGTGCGCGTTGCTTCCCCTCTCAATAGGATTTTAATTCAAGTTGATTTTATTGAAAGAAAATTTACCATTTTAGCAAATTAATCCAAAAATTACACATGTTGTAAAGTAAATTGCATCAATGTATTAGTGTGTTCCAAATAACAACAGATATATCAAATTTTAAAGTCAATCAGTCACATCTTTTCTACTTTAAAGCGAAGTAAAGAAAAAATCTTTAAAAAGTCGTGTGTCGCAATAGGTTAACGGAACGCAACTCGAAAAATGTTTTTGAGACTTTCTTTTGGTAAAATCGGATGTAATTGTAGATTGAAAATAAATTGAATATTTTATTTAAAAATTTTTTAAATAATGAAATTAAGTTACTTTATCTTTGATTATACATTTCAGTCATTGACATTTATTTACAATTTATTTTATAATTATTGAGTATGTTTATTAATATGCAGCTTACTGTATTTGCATAATACGCGACTAACGACTATATATGCAATTAAAAAATTTCTGATCTCAATGTTCCTGATTATGTTTTTAATTATTATTATTATTTTAAAGAATAATATTCTCAAAGAAAGTTTAATTGTTGTTGTTTCTATCATACATCACTTGCAACGTGCACAACCATATTATGATACAACAAAATTTATTCTAAACATTAAAACGTGAATTTAAATGTACATTATGTATAAGCTGAAATGATTCCTAACGAAATAGCTCCCAATGCATTAAAATGCAATGAAATAAGCCCAAACGTCAAATGAAATTGTGAAATAACTCCCAATAAAATAACTTCCAGCAATTGTATTAATTATTTAAAAATAAAAAAGTTCCCAATATAAAACGGCTATGAATTTAGAAATTAATCAGTGTTTTCAAATATTTCAAAAAAAGTTATATGTAGTTTGTAATGACATCATGAGTTCTCGTCTTTCCAGAGTAATTCAACATTGAAATATGTTGACATAATGTGCATAACTGTTAAAGTTGGTAACCCCGCGTTTTCGGTTTTTCGAAACCTTTAAAAAAAGTTTTATTTTGTAAAATGTCCGAAAACTCCAAATCATTTGAAATCAGACTTTTCGAAAACGAATATGACTTCAATATTCTATGCAATTAATTTTACGAAAGCCATTAAAATAAAACCCAATTACTAAAATATGAAATAACTCCCAAAATTTAGAAAAATAAATTGAACTGTACAATAAATTTTAGTGGATGTTATTTCAATTCAGTAGTAATTTCATACAGCCACATATGGGAAAACCTCTACTACACATAAAATTATAATTACAAAATCAAGAATCAAAGTCAAAGATTGTTGATATTATTGAACTTCCATATTAAAATTTTTTTAAAATAAATATACTAACATTATTAATTATTTTTAATGTTTTTTTTTTTAATTTCGAACTTGATTGACAAGGTTTTGAAAAAAAAATTTCCGAAACATTAAAAGTTTCGAAAGCTTTATTTAAAGAAAAAAACACATAATTAAAATTGTAATATAACTCTAAGAAAATATAAAAACGTTTTTAAAAATTATTAAATGAAGCATTTAAAGTAAAAAAAAATTATTTATTTAATGATTTTTTGGCGCAATTAAATTTCTCATAATCACAAAATATTAAAAAAAATAAGATTTTGTTTTTTCCGCGTCTAAAAATTTATTATTTTTATTTTTCAGACTTAAAAACATCATTTTTTTTTTGGGAACAGTTTTTTCGAGACATTTTTAATTTTATTAGGGTTAAAAACAAGCCATTTAATAAATTACACAAAACTTGACGAAAAGTCTTAATCTAATTATGGCTATTAAATTGTAAAAAAAAGAAATTGTTTTTGTTTTTTTTTTTTATTAATTTGACAGTTCATTTAATGTCAAATAAAGTGTAAAATTTTTTAAACATAAGTGTATTTGTTTGGAAGGGGAGCATAGAGAAAGTTATTAAATGTTTATAATTGAGAGAAATCGGATACAAAAAGAATTAAAAGTTATAATAAATGTTCTTCAATGCTTTTGGATTATTAAGATCTGTATTATTATGTTTTCAGAATAATAGGGTTAATGTGTATAAACAATTCTTTTTGTTTGATATTTCAATTATTCTTTTGTTAAATGGAAAATTTTCAATTTGATTCTAATTCTATTAAATAAAGTATTTAATTTAATTTTGTTAAAAATTTGATTAAGTTTTCAGGATAGATTATTAGAGTAAAACTTAGTTATATCAATATTAAACCCAATCAAATATATGCTGACTTAAACTTTGACATTTGGCAAATGGTGTAACGGTAAAAACGTCGCGTTTCATGTGGAAAGTCTCGAGTTCAAACCAGGTCAGATCATATCCAATAAAAAAATATCGCAAAATTTTATAATTATATCGTAATATAAGATAAGTTTTAATATAAATATATAAATAACTTTTGGGTAAGAAAATTGATGTCGTACAAAACTAACACTTGTGTATTCATAATCTTATACAATACAATCAATGGCTAAGTGAATATAGCGAATAAAGAAGCTGAGGTTTGGTATAAATAGACTTAGTAAATACTCTATATTCTTAAAGGTGTGAAAAAAGAATATAAAAAATGCTTTGACATTAAATAAGAAGTAGTAGAAAGTATCAGCACTGTTATAAAATAAATGGATTATGGATCACTAAGCGATCATTTTACCAAAATCTTACATATTCCCAATATCCTTTCACATCTTTATCCTCGAAACCAAGATGAACAATTGTATCACACATCTCATCCTAAAATTTGATTCAAAAAGGTGTGGTTTTGGTATGTTAAAGTCAAACACTACCTATAGGAACTATACGCTCAGTTCCAATAAGTTGCTTTCGAAAATTCCAAGTTCCTCGTAAAAAAAAGTATAGTTGTTCCTAGATAATTCAGTTTATAAAACTTTTTATATAATAGTATCTTTGAATTTTTTGGAAGATTAATTAGCATACAACCATATATTCATGATTTAAGAGTCTAAGACTTCTCAACATATTGAAAGCCATAGTCTTATCTTATGTTTAAATTGTATATGGAATTCATTTAGAACGATTCTTATAATAAAATTGAATATCTTACCCCTGTTAGCTTAAGTACAGTTGCGAAGTTTTTTTAAGACACCTTTCAAGCAGACTCAAAAAAATTAAACATCGTGAAATCTTCCCCACGTGATCCAACCTATAAAAGGTTTTCTTCAAGTACAATATATAACTACAAATCTTGGAACCAAACTAAAATTGTGTTCTTGGTAAGTAAAGGTCTCCTAGTTTAAAAACGTCCTTACCTCAAAACCAAAATACAATTATATACATACTCATCTTTCGATTCTAAACCATTTCCAAAAAACCTTTATGTATTTATTTATCAATTTAAATTGACCTGTATTTTTAATAAAAAACGAAAATCAAATTCTATAAAAATTCAATTAAAAAAAAAAAAAAATAAATCCTAAAAAAAAAAATTTTATTTAAAAATAATAAAAAAAATTAAATTTAAATAATTAAAAAAAATTTATAAACCATTCAGTGAATGGTAGAAAGAATTTAATCAAATTTCCCCCCCCCCCCCTTTTCAAATACAATTCAATCGAATGAAAATAAAAATGTATTCATTACAAAGATATATTCTATCAACAAACTAGATAACTTTTTAAAATTCTATATATATATATTATATTTTATTTAACTAAAAAATTCTTAAAAATATCAAATATTTAAATATATATATAAAAAATAATACATTTTATTTTTAATGAAATTTTTATTAGAATTTTTCGATTCAATTGAGAACTGCAAATAGTTTTTGTTTGTTTTTGTTTTTTAGATATCCCTAAAGTATCTGAAAAATTGAAATAAAAATGTATATATATAGCTAACAGTTTTTCTTTTATATCTATTCTGTACTCGTTTATTTATTTAAATAAAAAAAATCTATTATTTTTTTTTTTAAAAGTAATCTAAAAAATCTAGATCTAACCAAAAACAAACTAAAAGTAAACTAAAATCAAACCACCTCACATTGAATGCAAAAAAACATATAAAAAACACAACTTTTAGTACTCAAATTCTAACACTGTTGTAAAACAACATTGTCGTGTTTTTTATTTCAGTTTTTTTTTTCGTTAAAAAAATTTACGAGTTTTTTATGACTTGAAAAAAAACTTTTACTCCTCTGATTTTAGTTGTTTATTTTTTTTTATTTGAGTTCCTTTGATTCCAAACCATATAGTTTTTGCTTTTTTTACTATCACTATTAAATTTTTAATGGAGCACGAAAATAATATATACAACCCTCCCATCTAACCCTCCCAATCCAACCCTCTACCTTTCTTTATAGTTTCAAAAATTTTTTGGAAAATTGAAATATTTTAAATCAAAACTATTTTTTTTTCCAGTATTCAACATTCACTCCCTCTTCACATGATGAACTTTTCAACGATTTTAAAGTCTTTTAACACAAAATATAAACGTATCCGTATTTTGTATCTTATAGATACAATTTATTCATGTTTTGTTTTTTGCTCTAGATCTAGATTGTTGAAAAAACCACACCAAATTATTGGGTTGGTTGTTTTGTTCCAAAACTATTGTACGTAATTGTAAAATAAAAAAAAAGTACTCTCATTTTTCAACAATGGCTGCAATGTTATAGATGTGTCCTTAAAATATAAAGTGTGCTTCAAGTTCCAAAAATTCTGTTTCTATCCATATTCCTCTATCTCACCTTCTCCAGCCCTATGAACGTCCTCCACTTTCAGTCCCCTGCTATTATTACTCTATAAAAAAAACTGATTTAATTAAAAAGTATAGAAATAAATCTTTTTGTTTTTTTTTTTTGTATCTGAGCCCCTTTTTCTGATATCTGCAGTGCAGAACCCATTAAAAATAGTTTTTTTTTTTGTTGTTTTGATTTTTAATAGAGAGGAGCTGAAAAAAAAAAGTTTCTTTTTACCTTTTCATCTAAACTAATGAATTATATTAATTAAATATTTTTTATCTCTTTCTATATAATTTTTTTTTTTTTGCTTTTTATTTACAGGTAAGAATGTATATCCATCCCTTGGTTTTTATTCTGTGTGTGATCGACACCCACCCCCAACCTACATTATTTAACAGTAATTAAATCTAAAGAAGAATTGTACTACTTAAGTGAAGGTGAAGGCTATTTTGTATTTTATTGTTGTTTTTGTATTTGATAATAAAAAACAAAAAGTACTTTCCTAGGATGTATAATAAAAGCAAGGATTTTTATAAATAAAAACATAAAAAACTACTATCAGGTAAAAAAAATTATATGGATGCATGTTGATGGGTGGGTACCCAATTAATTTACAATGCAACTATGAAATATACTACAGTATATATAATAGTATAGGAAAATTATGTTATGGATAGTTCATGTTCAACGTGAAATTATATCAAGAAGAGTGCCAAAAGTTTAAACAAATTACACGCGACTTCCTAATGTTCCAGTTTTAAAATTCCAATTAAATTCAAGACTTGGACTTGAAATATATTAAAAAAGCTTAAGTTTAAACTTATTTAAAAATACCACAAGGAACTTTAAATAACTACAAAAGGAATTTAATTTAGATCCGGTACCTATGAATAAAAAATTTCTAATTATTATCAGGAACTTCAAACACACTTCCGGAGGAGTGGCAAGTAGACTTCAAAAAGTTGAGAATAAATCAAAAAATACTAACATGATCAAAGACAAAGCTTTAACTTCTGAAATCTACAATTACCATTTTTTTTTAAAAAAGTTCAAAGATTAAAAAATCTCTAATACTAATAAGTTCTGACAGTTCTTTTGACATAAAGCTAAGATAAATATTAAATAATAATGAGTTTAATCTGAAACTTTAGATTCAATTTGAAAATTAGACGTCGAACCAATATAGATGGAGTTATTGCACGTTACAAAGTACACTATGATGAATTAAAACGAACAGTTATTTTGATCAACATATAGTCCTACTTCAAAAAATATACTACAATTCATTATTTCATTGACAATATTTTAATAAATCCCTTCTGATATAAGTTAGACACCCGATCGATGGCGTAATACTTAATACGTCAGTTTTTCAAAAGAAGGATCTCGTGTTCAAACCTTGTTCAAATTATCATAATCATACCCTACATTTCAAATAGCTGATAATAAATAATAAAAATTTTTGATCAATATAAAAATCCAATATACCCGTACATACACTATATCTCTTTCCAATACACTGTATCTCTTTTAAATTATCCTTCAAATTTCATTAAATAACTCAAAATAAAGTACAGTGATAAGTTGACAAATATAAAGAACCACCCAAATATAAAAGAATAAAGTAATTTATTTGGTTTAGAAATTATAACGGTAATAAAAATAAATTTTTACTTTATAAATTTTTATTTCGCTTTCTAAGTTCTTTTCATTTTGTACATGAATAGCCTGATGATAGTATTTCAAGGTTTTGTTAATAGATGTCACGAGAAAAAATAATTCCGTTTTTATTTGTTAGATTTTAAAAAATTTTTTTAAGTATAACATGAAATGATTTTAAAAACTGGACAAAAGCTAAAAGTATAAGTGGGGAAAAACCAAAGAAAATAAAATAAAAAAAATTAATTTTTATTTTTGTTTATTACTACAATTCACAATCATATCAACATAGACAGAGGGTGGTAAACGGTTGGATCAGGGTTAAAAACTAACATTTATCTAAGTAAAAATCATTGTGATATAAATAATAGTAAATGTGGTAACACAGTGATGAAAACAATTAAATTTATCTCTTGGGTGATTTTTTATTATTTCCTTTCTCATTCTAACAATTTATTTTTTTCTTTTTCATTTTTACAGTTATTATAGTTTATATTTTTATTTTTGAAATTATTACATTAGAACTATATATGTATATATTTTTATATTAGTTGTTTATTTGTTTTTTATGACTAAATCATAGAGCTGTCATTTATTTCCTTTGTTTTTGTTTTTTAAGGATGGTAACAGTACAAAAAATTTTTTAAAAAAAATAGTTTTATTACAAAATGTATAATTATTTGTAGGATTGTAAATGGATGTCCTTTTAAAATTTGATGAAATGTAATTAAAATGGAGAATATTTAAAAAAATAAAAATTTTTTAATGAAATTTATGACATAATTTTTAATAATTATTTTAATTTTGTTGTTTATTTTTTTTATGAAATTTTATTTTGACATGAATTACATTTTATTATTATGAAAATTATATAACGAACACTCCCATCAACTGTCAAAATTTATAATAGGTAATTAAAAGTCATTTTTATTTCTTTTGTTTAAAAGCTTATTTACTTTTTTTAATATGATAAGATAACTATAGTAGATTAAAGTTAAAAATTTAAACAAAAAGGTTTCGAATTTTTTTATTTAATAGAATAAAAATTTGAAAAAGCCAATTGTGGCATAATAAAAATTAGGACTTAATGAAATTTTTATAGTTATAGAATTTTTATACTAGAGGTACCTATTAAAAAATTTTAAAAAATATCTACCAATATTTGCACTTATAATTGAAAATATAAATTATTATTAGTCATTCATTAATTATTAAGATGACCATTTTTTGAATGGACAATTCGCCAATTTCAATATGGTGTTCGTTACTCGTTTGATTTGCTAACTTTTTAACAGTAAGACTTGGACTCCTGTCTGAACCATAAGTAAATGTTGGAAAAGGAGAGAAAATATTGGAAATATTATAAGTAGGATTGATTTTGATTTTCGAATACAACTAAAGTAAATGTTGGAAAAGGAGAGAAAATATTAGAAATATTATAAGTAGGATTGATTTTGATTTTCGAAAAACCGGTTCGAGTAGCTGCCATACAACTCCTTCTTTTATATGAGCATTACTCTACACCTAATAAAGCTGAATTTTTGAAATTTTGCCAAAAGTAATTAACTGG
The DNA here is from genome assembly GCA_963082915.1 of Dolichopus griseipennis. Classification (NCBI taxonomy): domain Eukaryota; kingdom Metazoa; phylum Arthropoda; class Insecta; order Diptera; family Dolichopodidae; genus Dolichopus; species Dolichopus griseipennis. The sequence continues at coordinate 104,938,859 of OY720444.1, read as the reverse complement.
AAGATATAATGTGTATGTTATGGTAACACTGGTATCCCAGAGTTGACACAGTCTACTCTACTACACTTTTCCTCGTTACCTTTGAATCCAATCCAAAGAAGAATGTTTGTTGAAATGAAAATAAAAGATTAGGACTCGAACCACTGTACTAGATAGACATTTTGGCTTAAAATAAATGCTCATTTTAAACTAATTCACTTTTGCAGAATTTATAAGTTAACTGTTATTGAATATTTTTAATATCCAATATTATCACCTTATAGTTTTACAAAAAACAATAAATAAAATATTCCATTCTATTATTTTTTGAATTAAAAAAAATTTCAAAAAGAAAGTCAAAAATTGAAGTGTTTCGTCCATCCAACACTATTCATATAATTTATTCTATCAGTCCATTCAACTAATAAAAGTAAAAACTACTTTAATTTATTAGAATTAAATTAAAATTATTATAAAATATTTTTAGTTTCATTTTCATATATATTAAAATGACTTTGATTTTCTCCTATTATTAATTGCATAAATTGATTCAATTATTGATTTAAATGATTGACATGCGACGATATCGTGTTTTAATTTATTTAAAGAATAAGAAAATAAAACAGTTTTTTTTTAAATAAAAGAAACTTCCAATAAAAAAACCTTCGATTTCTTCTCCAATGTTCTACAAAAAAGACTTTTTGAAACTAAAAGACAAAACAAATAAGTTATTTAATTTCTTTAAACTGAATTAATAAGTCTTACATAAACCTGATATTAATAAAAACTGACTATTCAAATTAAATTTCCGGAATTAATAAATTTTCCCACAATAAAGCAAATAAAAAAACATTTTAATGAAATAATAATTTAAAACAAAATTCAATTAAGTTGAATAATTAAATAATTCAAAATTAAATTAACAAGATAATCACCACTCCTTCATAATCACTTAATGTATACAACTTATTATTTAATTATAATATAAAAATTTTTGTAATAATTGAAATTGCAATCAATTCTGTCAAAAAAAACAACTTTAACCAATTAATTAATTTTTTAATAAAAGAATTCAAATCAATTGAATAATTTAAATTATGACAGATTAATAATTAATTTTATAAAAATTTTTTAATAAATTAGTTAAACTTAATAAAAAATAATTAGAAACTTTAATGAAAATTCAAGGTTAACATTGAATAATCTTTCTTTTCAAAGTAACAAATTAATTTAACAAAATAATTTATTGTCTAATTAATGAACTTTTAGTTTTAAATCAAAAAAATTGTTTTTCTAATTAAATCATACAAAAAAAAAATATCTATAGATATTTTTCTTATTATTATAAATTATTTAACAATTGTGTTTTTTTTCATTTATTAATTAAAAATTATCGAATTGATTTTGAACAAATAAAATTATAAAATCTTAACTAATTCTTATTAAAAAACTAATCGAATTCTATAATAATCATAGGGTTTTTATGGAATTCAAAAGTGTCAAATTTATTTTTTTGAAAAGTTTAATGAAACAATTCAATGATTTAAATTTGACAATTTCCGGTTCTTCCCATTTGAAATCGATACTTTAGATTTCCTCTCAAATAACAACTTAATTTTCAAATTAAATATTCGCATTAAATTTAAATATTGGAACAATGGCATAAAAAATGAATTATTATATTTTCAATCTTTAAAACTTAAATTAGTTTTTTTTTTATTTCAATTATGTCAAAAAAAAAGACACAATGTACTTAAGATACTTTAAAAATATATCTGAGACAAATTAATAGTAACAATAATAATCAAAGCCGGAGGAAATTTAAAACAACAAAAAAAAAATCATTTTAATAAATTGAAACACCAATTTAGTATTTGAAGGTCATTTAATGTCATAACAGTCATTTGAATGTCAATTATTGAAAAATTCAGACTCTTAACAAAAAAAAAAACAAAAATATAAAACCAAAAAACGAATATCTAACAGATTAATTTTTTTTTTTATATGCTGCGCAGTTGGCGAATTTTTAGTTGAGTTGTTGACGTTGATTGAAACAATACAACAACCACAACAACAACAGCAAAACCAAACTGAATTCAATCAAAAATTATAATGAGTTCAGTACACTTCAAATAAATTATTATTATTATAAAAAATGGCCAAAAATTAGTGAAATAATTTGGGCGTAGTAAAAATCTTTTTGAAAAATGATTTGTTGGGTCAGAGAAGGAAACAAATAAAAAGAAATAAAAAAATAAAATCTTAAATTACTAATTTATAAGAAGAATAAAAAATTTAAAATGTTCTTTAAAAATAAAGGCCACCTATATTGAACACTTGAAACTTTTTTTTTTAAATTAAAATTATTGAATATTTCAATTTAGATTTTTTATTTTAATTTACGAAAAATGAGGAGTGAATAAAACGAAGGGTTTAAAAGAATGGCACATTTTCAAAATTAAAGAATGTTAAGTTTTGGGTAAAGAGTATATTGAGTAAAAAGAATCCAGTCGATGACGCAATGGTTCCGCACCGGCCTTTTATGCGTCAGATCTCGGGTTGGCTAGGTAAACTCAATAAATAGTGTATAGCCCCTAAATTGTCCCTAAATTATGTGCAAATATTTATAATTGTACGTCATTAATAAATAAAATAAAATATATTGAAAAAATTTAACATCGTAAGTAATCAAGATAAACTTTCTTCAATTTTAAGGAAACCCTTCATAATTAAAAAAACCGTTAGCACACATTCAAATTTAGCATTGGAGCTTAAATTTTTGGATATTAATTCAAAAAAAAATTTGGACAAGTATAGAAAACAAAAGGTTGCATGAATTTTTAGTGTTAACCCCTTACAGCTTCTATCTATATTAAAGGTCTATACCTAAAATCTTTGTTAAAAGACATGTACTTATTTTTATTAATCTTATTTCTCTATAGAGGGAGGGACTTTATTGAAACCTAATTTCAAGTTCGTAACTTACCGTTCGGAAGATATAAAGAAGTTGAGAATTTCGCAAAAACTGAGTTTTGTAAAATGGTAAATTAAAGAACCGTTTGGCAGCCCTGTACCGTTGTGTTATATATTAATTAAAAGCCTGGCGTGTTTAGACAATTTAAATATTTTGACAATTTAAATATAGGGATTTTCCGCACATTGGGCGCTGTAGTTCCCTAACGAGTGGGGTTCCAAATAATAGTTTTTCCATTAAATTAATTCTTTTACAATACCTATACCTACGTTTAATTAAAAGTTCTTTTCTTTATTTCAAACGGTGTTAAAGTTTTCTAAACATACTATATAACATATATGGACAGACAAAGCAAAACTATAAAAGCATATTTTTTCAAAATATTTTGAAAACATTCCAAAAAACAACAAAATTTGAAATTGTATCTTTTTTAATTCAAGGAATGAAAGAAAACCTAAAGTTAAAAAGAATCAAACAAATCAAACTATTTGTAGTTTATATAAAAATGAATCTATATCTGATTACAATCAAATTTCTGACTGTGAATTCAATTATTTTTTTTCGTAGAACTCCATAATACTTTTTTTTTCTAGTCTCATGATTCTCTTGGAGAGTTTTTTTGTTAATGTTGCTGGATTACATAGGTTTAAAGTTATAAAGACTTTTAATGAAATATTCCATTATATTTATGACTTCATCGTTAAAGTTATTCGATATTAAACGAAATTTTTCATTTTAATCAAAAAAAATTTTATTAAAAAATTGATTCAATTTTTTGTTGTATGGATATACAAAATCATAATTAGAATATTGAAACAAAATTATTAAATGTATATCAACAATGTTGCCATGTGAAAAATAGTGCGTGTTTCACAGAAATCACAATTTGAAAATCGAAAGTAAAAAAAATCAAAAATTAAATTTAAATTATGATTCAATTGAATGTAATAATACATTATTATGTAGGTATACTTACATAATAATACTCAATTTAATATACGAATATTTTAATGAGGTTTTCTTTCAGCTTTTTTTCGTGTAAACAAGTACAAATGTAGCTGTAGGAATTTTTAAATATAAAATTTGAATTTTAATAAACTACATATTATTATGTATACCTGAGTTTACTATATATCTGATAGGTCTGATAGGTACAATTCTAAAAAATATTTTCAAAATTTAAATATTAAATTTTGGAGTTACTCTAATAAAGAGTCCTACTATGCTTGAATTATTTACGAAAGACAGTGAAGAGTTTCGAAAGCCATTCATTCAAAATAAGCGGAGATTTCTTAGCTATTATGGGACTTTTGCAATTTATTTATTTATAATTAGTACCAGGACAATAGTAAATATTGCCTGATATTATTATAGTATTTTGCCTATTTGGCATTTCGGCTTCTTAAATTCAATTTTGTTTATATTATATATTTGCATATTTAAATTATATTTGGTTACCATGGGGATTTGTAAAGAAAAATTATTTTTCAGTAGTTTTTTTTTAATTAACTTACCGGGAATCGAACCTGCACTCGGTTAATAAGCCAAATGCTTATCCACTACACTACCGAGGCCTCTTTTGCAATTTACCACACTAAAATAATGCTTTTTTTAATCCAAACTGGGTTGGTCCTTGTGCTACAAAATATGATGCAGTTTGTTTTGAGGATAGGAATTTGAAAGGGTATTGGGAAAATAGCTAAGTCCAGAAAGCTCAGTATTAAGGAATTATAGAAAAGGGGTAATAAGAGGAGGGCACTTAAAAGAAAGATGTTAATATAGTTCTCAAATTAAGTTTAATGGTTCAAATATGTATGAAATATTCTAACTTTTGTATTTTCCTTATATTTCCTTTGTTTTAGACCCTAATATGAAATACTTATATAAAGATTTTGTATATAACTTTTAAAGCAAGTCAAATTAAATTTCCTGTAACAACCAATTAAAATAAAAATTATTTCATACTTCGATTTGAATAAAACTGAAATTAATTACAAATATTCACTCAAAAACATTCAATAATCCATTTTTGATAGTATTGTAATTCATCGATCCCTTCCTTTTAGGAAATCCTATATAATTTTTCCTCGTGACTACTTTTAACTTATATTGTAGTGGGTTTCAATTATTGGATTTAATAATTTTTTGTTAATTTATCGTGTCATTAGTATAAAATTAAAATTAAAAATGAATCAAAAATTAAAATTGAAAAGATTTCATTATTCCCAACAGTAAAACTTTTTTTCAATATCATTAGTTTCAATTCGATTCGATATTTTTCTTTCATAAATTATACAACACAAAAAAAAGTATCTAACTATATAATCGAATCGTATTTAACTGAAATATGGTTATTAGTATAAATTTGAAAGAACTAAGTAACAATATATCTATTTTCCCCCCTCCCCTCTTCCATTTTTTTCAGCTCTTAAATACCTCATAATTTGTTTAGTAATGGCAATTTTTTTTTGAAAATTTTTTTTTATCTCATTGTTGGTATTTTTTTGTTCTTTATTGTTTTTTTACTATCCAGGGTTCAATAAAAGGTCAATAACAGCCTAAAAATATTTGTGAAAATACTTAATAATCCGACATACAAATAACCAAGAAATGAAAAATTAACTTCGTTAAAAAAAAAAAACAAAATATGTATGTAATGATATTCGTTGGTTTAATAATTTAAGAAATATATTTTTATGAGTATTTCTGAAGACTATAGGATGTACTGATGAAATGAATTAAAGCTTACAATAGCATGGTACGGTTCTGGGAAGTAGCGATAGAATAAATTAACAACAGAACTAAAAATGAACTAAAGTCAAACGAATTACAGAAGGCAATGAAATAATGACAAATAGCAAAGACCAAACACCAGATTCCAATGAACTATTGCCACAACGTGAATGAACTACTGTCAGAATGCTATAACTAACATCAGAATCTTATGAAATAAAACCTGAATCTAATGAACTAATGAACTACCGTTAGAACATAATGAAATAACGACAGACGAATTTTTGCTAATTTTTCTGGCGTTAATTCATAAATTAACTTAAAATTAAAAAAAACGAACTAACCCCAGAATGCAATGAACTAACGTCAGAACGTAATGAAATAACGCCAGGATCCAGTGGACTTACCCTAAAATATGATGAACTATAGCCAGATAGTAATGACCTAACGCCGGAATGTTATGAACTAACGCCAGAACTTAATTATCTAACTCCAAAATGTAATGAACTGAAGCCAAAATTTAATGAGCAAACGCTAGAACGCAATTAATTAACCCCAGAATGAAATGAACTAACGCCAGACAAATTTTAGCTAATTTTTCTGACGTTAATTCATAATTTAACTTAAAATGTAAAAAAATGAACTAACGTCTATTGAATCCAGTGAACTTACCCCAAAATATGAGGAACAAATGCCAAAACGTAATAACGCCAGAATGTAAAGGACTAAAGCCAAAATTCAATGAACTAACGCCAGAACGCAATGAACTAATGTCAGAATGCAATGAACCAACACCAGAACGTAATGGCCTAACGCCAGAATGGAATGAACTAAAGCCAGAATATGTAAAAATTTGTAATTAACTAACGCCAGAATGAAATCATATCATTTAAGTTGATTATCAAGTAGTTTAACTTGATTCTACTACCTACTTCACATAATAACAGTATTCTAAACATTAAAGCTGAATCATTATGAAATTAAAATTTTATTTTTCATTTTTTAGATACATAATAAACCGCGTCATTGACGTAAGCACTTTAGATATTCGATAATTATTCATATCGAATTTTTTTGGATATTTTGTTTTTATCGATTATTACAATAAGAGTTACATTACGAACACTGTTATTTTTTTTTTTTAACTTTATTCTCATTATCATTATTTTTATATTTTATAAGTAGGTATATTTTTTTTTTATTGCCTCTTTTCCACCCAATTCTCGTTTATTTACCTTGTATTATATTATATTCTATTAATATTTACATAGCTGTCAGGCAAATTTTTATTTTTCTGAATTTTTTATTTTATTGACAGGTTTATTAAAAAACAAGATAAAATACCCAAATATATAGCATACTTATAGGCTAACAATTATATAAGAAAAATAACTTCACAGCACCATAACTTGTAATAAGTGTTATTTTTTTTAATTTCTTTTTTAAATTTATTTTTTTTTATTTTTTTTTTTTTTTTTGTAAAAATAATATTAAAAAGCAATTTTATGTTTTCAAGAGGGCGTCATTATGTGCTTTGCCAATTTATTTAAATTATATTTTTAATAAAAAACAAATTTTAATTTTTCCATTTAAAATTCTATTAAAGTAAAAGAAAAATAATGAATTATTGAGAATAAAATACGATACGAGGGTGTAATAAATTAAATTATATATAAAATAAAGAAAAGTATTTTATATTTTAAAAGAAAACTTTCTTTTAAAATCTTTAACTTTAAAATAAAATTTATGGAATTACAAATATACAAAATACAATTTTTATTTCTTGCAAAGAGTTTTCTTTTCAAATTTAATTCCAAGGTTTTTTAGTAAAATTTTTATTGAAGAAATTTTTAAATAAAAGTTGATTATCAATTAAATAGGTTAATTATTGTTTAATGTTATACTAATATCCGTTTAATATTCGTATCAAATTCTTTAACTTTAAATTTTAATTAAATTGTTCAATTTAAAACGATTCTTAAAAAAAAAAACCCACCTAATAAAAAAATACGATATTGAGTAGACATTATTTTGAGAATCTTGACAAATTCTATCTTTTATATTTAATAATTTAATTAAAATGGGAATACAATTTAAAGAAAAAAGTCTTCAAGTTTTGTATAATATTTCTTTAACTTTAAGCGATTTTTTCGCTAAAATCTGGCATTGTGTTTAATATTGCTCTAATCACCATTTTAGTACTAGAGAAAAGCCTCATTTCTATCAGAGATTATTTTTTAAAATAGGACTTTGGTTTTAATAAGAATGAAAACCAGTCTTTTTTCGAGTTTTTGTATTCTAAATTTTCTATTTTTCGGCATCTTTGTATTTAATGTATAACCGTCTGGGTGGCACAGTGGTTAGAGTGCTGAACTTTCATGTTAAAGACCCGGACTCGAATACTTTTCTGGTTTTCGACTCGACTCAGCTACGATTTGTCATTGGGTTCAAAATTATTACAAAATAGAATTGTATCTATTGAATATCTAAGACATTTCTACATGTTATAAGGCGTAGTACTATCTCATGTTTAAATTGTATATGGAATTCATTTGATCAGTTCTAATAATATGAATATATTTTCCCCTGTTCCGACATGCACATATATAGTCAGGCTGTTTAGCCTAAAACAGTGAACAGTTAGCACGTGGAGGTGCCGAAAAAAAAAATTCTATATAAGAACCAAAATTTTAAAATTTAGATTTAAATCAAATTGGATATATAAATTTTACCAAATACCAAAAATTCCAAATAAAATGCACTCCTTTGTCTCGCAAGGAAAGAAATGTATGAGAAATAAATTACAAATAGAATTTAAAATTGTTTATGAATTACATTTGTTTAATAGAATTACAAAATAGAATTAAATTTTTATTTTCTAATAATTTTGATAATTATGACTTTCATTTAAAATTTTTTATATGAATAGTTTTCTATTAAATTCCAAAATAAGCAAAAATATTTTGAATACTTAAATTACAAAACAGTTTTTTTTTTTCCAAATATTATACAAAGAATTTACATATTATTTATCTTACTTTTGTAATTTATACTTCTGTGTGTTTCTATTTGTGTTATTCTCATTCATTGTGGTTTCTTTCCCAAGAGTATTCTATCTAGTTCCTTTTTGTAATTAATTCGGGAAAAAAATTGAATTCTTGTTTATAAAATGTTAGACAGAACATTCAGCGGATTTTGGGTACATGGAATACTAAGCCCCACGAATGGGATTCCTACTCACTAAGAAAACCTTCCTCATAGCCAAAAAATGGGATAAGTGTCCAACTTTCTTGCGCAGTACAATGGCTGAAGGGTAGCGATGAAATCCCGATTAGAACACGATCATTAAGGGTTAAATGGAAAACTCAGACGGTATTAGTTGACTTCTTTCTTCAATTTTTTTAAATCATATGGGATTAAATATGGAAGCTAATGCGTATAGTTTTAAGGTGCGACTTATTAAAGAGTTTCTATATTTTAGAGTTCCACTTTGAAAAAGCTCTACACTATATGAATGACATTCAGCCGGCTAACGTGTATTAGGCCAGTAAGGTTGGATTTTTATTTAAAACAAGGTCTATAGTAAATCAAAATTAGCTCACATTTTTTTTAAGTTAACTTAGAGTGCCCTTTTTAATTTTTTTGGTCTATTGACACAAAACTTCCATTTTCAAATTAAGTTTTCCAAGTTAAGTAAACCTTCTATAATTGCAAGATCTAGTTAGGAAACAGGGCTGGACACAAAACATAAATTACGCTAGTTTTAAGAAAAAACTCCTCAAGAATTTGACGATTTTAAGCATCCACAGTGTGCCTATGAGCTTTTTTTAAAACACTAACAATATGTCTAAATATTACTCTTATCATATTAACGGTAACTATTTCTTTACAATATTTAAAATTTCTACTATTATAGGTACTTCCATTTCATTTCATTCATTTTATTTATTTTAAAAATTCCAAACTATATTGGAAACGAACGCACACACACACAAATAAAACATGAATGAAACAATGCCATTCAAAGGAAATACATTAGAAATAGAATACAAACAGAAACTGTTATACTGAAATGTATTTTTATATCAGAAACAATGAAAACAACTTTGAATATATCAGTATTCAATATAATAAATTACCAAAAGAAAAAGAGGTATAAACAAAACAGAAAAGTGAAAATAAATTTAGACAACTGTGTCAACTAATAATGTAAGAATGAGTAAAAGAGAAAACTAATGTACACAGTAATAAAAAAAAACTAGTTTTGAAAAAATAAACAAAATTCTCTAAGGATATTTTGTCAATATTTCAGCAGAAAATACACATACTAGAAGTTACTAGATAAAAGTAACTGTTTCATCATATTTTCATTCATTTTAATTGTTCGGTATTCTTTATTGTATAAAAAGTAAGACAGGGCTGCACAACCTTTTTTTTGCGTGCATATTTCTGTTTTAAATTATTAAAAGAGATTTGCTCTAAATTATGCTTAAATTACATAACTGTTCAATTCTAATTAAATTATTTTGACATCTTATATGACATACTAATCAATATAAGAACTTAAACAATTTGACAGAGTTTTTAAGATATTTTAGAGCAAAATAATGAAAAAACATTTTTAAAAAATTATTTAAACCTGCAGCATTAAAATTTGCATTGCACAGATTATCCCTCGAGAATCTAATAATTTTCTGTTATTTTGATTTGTATTCCATGTAATTTTAATTTAACTTAACAGTTATCTAAGTGTGGAGTACATAACTTGTACGGATTCTATAAACGAATTAATATTATACAAAAAAGTATATCTTTAAAGTAGATAATAATCAAAAAGTTTTCATCAGAATATAATTATTATCTTTATTAAAGACCGAACGAATCTATAATAAGTTTTTGATAAAATAATTTTAACTCGTTTCGCCGGAATGATTATAACTATAGCCCAACAATTTGGTATGGATTTTCAATTTTAGTTCTTATACACATACAAACATTTATTTCTAAAGTTTTAAATTAATTTTATGAAACTATATTCTGCTGTGATTTTCAAGGATTATAGTTTATATTATGCATTATATATTGTATATATGTAATAGTAAAGTTTAAAGGAACTTTATAACAAAAAACAAGAAGAACGAAATTCGCTGAATAAATGAATTTCCCAACTGAAGTGCTGTATGAAAAACAAAAATATTTTAAAATTTTATTAACAAAAAGATTTTATATCTGTAAAGTTGTTATATTGCTAATCATTCACTAGGAATAGTTTTTTTTATAAGGTATACGTGCCATTGAATTAGAACAATTTTCATCTAATTTTTATATACCTGTTCAGATATCTTTTGAATGTGATATGAATTAAAAAAAAAAAAACTTTATTTTTGAAATAAATAAAACTAAAAGTAAAGTAAATATACAATGAAATGAAATAAAAATCACGTTCAAGGATATTTAAGGATAACGATAAACGATAACTGTATAGTGATTCCAATATAGTTTTATTTTTACAAAGAATTATGAATTTCATCTTGATCAAATACCAGGTCGGAATTTAAAATTGTTTTAAAACATGTTCTCTCATATTTTGTAATTTAATTCATTTATAGTTTTAGATTTTTATAATTACTGAGACATGATTCTTTTAAATCAGCGACATTACATTCGAGGTGTAAAATTTTTATTATTGAAGCAATTTATGGATATTTAAGACCCTGTTAAGAAATTTTGTTGTACAAAGAATAATATTAAAGTTAAAATATAAATAATATAAAATGGTATTAAAACTTTTAAAGTATTTCAATTTTCGAAAGGTTGGAGAAATTGAGAATTTTTAGAAAGTAAATCTTATAATACTCACATAGCACTGTATAGACACACTCTGTATATAATCGGATTTAATAAATAAACAATATAAAACTAAATTTGTACTGAATGTTATTGACATTCACCATCAACTTTTTATACCCGTGCATACATATATGACATCGGGTATATTAGATTTGCTCCTCCGTTTGTAACGCATCGATCTAGACGAGCTAGATATAGTGTCAAGGGTACGTATCGGCTCAGAATCGAAAAATTAGTCGATCTAGCTATGTGTGTCTGTCCGTCCGTCCGTCCGTCCGTCCGTCCGTGTGTCAGCACGATAACTCAAAAACTAAAAGGGCTAGAGTCTTGAAATTCACACAAAGTCATTTTTAGACAATTTCTAGGTTCCCTATTGTTTTTGGTTAAAATCGGACCAAGGCTTCGGGGAGCTGCCATACAACTTTTTTGCACCAATATGAATTTCTTCAAAACTATTTATACTACGGGGATGAAAATTACACACGGTTAGTTTTATAATGACTCCGGCACTTATATGAAGTTTCAAAATGTTAGGGCCCCATTTTCGGGGGGCTGCCATACAACTTCCTTGCACCAATATGAATTTCTTCAAAACTAATTATACTACGCGGATGAAAATTACACGCGGTTAGTTATATAATGAATCGAGCACTTATATGAAGTTCCAAAATGTTAGGGCCCCATTTACGGGGGGCTGCCATACAACTTCTTTGCACCAATATGAATTTCTTCAAAACTAATTATACTACGAGGCTGAAAATTACACACGGTTAGTTTTATAATGGCTCCGGCACTTATATGAAGTTTCAAAATGTTAGGGCCCCATTTTCGGGGGGCTGCTATACAACTTCCTTGCACCAATATGAATTTCTTCAAAACTAATTATACTACGCGGATGAAAATTACACACACGGTTAGTTATATAATGAATCGAGCACTTATATGAAGTTCCAAAATGTTAGGGCCCCATTTTCGGAGGGCTGCCATACAAAGTTTTCGATTCAATACAGGGTTAAAGCTACAATACAGGGTTCGAAGCTACAAGGTTAAAATATAAATTGGGCAGATAAATTAATAGGGCAAGTTACTTGGTAAAGTTGGTCATCACTCGGACCATCAGACTTTTAGGGTGGGCCAATTTTTTTTTTTTTTTTTTGTATTTGTTTTTTTTTTGTTAATTTTTTTTTTTTTTTTTTACGTCAAAATTATGGGGTAATGAGTTAAATGTATAAGGGAAGAAAATTACGGTTTATTTTATACACCATAGTGGGTATGCACGGGTATCTAAAAGTTGACAAGGGCAACTATAATCTTCCTCGTTTTAATTAAACTTCAAAATAAAATTTGACAATTCGGGAGCTTTTATTCTTCTTAAATATTGACAGATAATAATTTATACTTCAAATTCTAAAATCGTATAATGAGAATATGGAGAGTAATGCCATGAGAACCATGGGGGCGTCGTAGGATTATTAGGTAGGGTAGGTATATGTCTTGTTAATTGAGGAGGTGTGGGTTCGATTCCTGTTGTAGTCATTAAATATATCCTTATGGTAATCAAATATATATAGTTAAATATATGATTAAAAAAAATAAATAAGATTACAAATGCAATGCATGCTCTTGTAAACATTTAATAAATAAATAAACAAATGGTGTTTTTAACATTTGTAGCCAAATGCTTACTCACTATCTCATCGAAGCCCCTAATTAAACAAATAATTTTATATGATTATTCATTACATCGAATATCTGACCAATGGCGTAGTGCTAAAGACATCATAGGTCTCGGGTTCAAACCAAAAAAAAATATCGTAAAATTGTATAATTATATCGTAAAAGTTAAGATCGTAATATATAAAATAAGATTTAATAAAAATCTATAAATAACTCTTGTGTAAGATGGCGCACAAAATTAACATTTGTGTATTAATAATCTTATACAAAAGCTACAGCCGAGTAATCAAAAAATAATTGAATACAACGATTAAAGAAACTGAAGCCTAGTCTTAATAGACTTGGTGAATGGCCTTTACTCCTTAAAGAATAATATTAAAGTTAAAATATAAATAATATAAAATGGTATTAAAACTTTTAAAGTATTTTAATTTTCGAAAGGTTGGAGAAATTGAGAATTTTTAGAAAGTAAATCTTATAATACTCACATAGCACTGTATAGACAAATTCTGTATGTAATCGGATTAAATAAATAAACAATATAAAACTAAATTTGTACTAAATGTTATTGACATTTACCATCAACATTTTTTAATGAAACTGCAAAATAAAATTTGACGTTGTCAAAATTTGTATCCAAATGGTTAATCACTATCTCACCGAAGCCCCCAAATAAACAAATAATTTTATATGATTTCAAATTACATCAAAACCTGGTTAATAGTGTTAAGTGTTCCGCCGTTTTTCTTGCGGAAGGTCTCGGGTTTAAACCCCGGTTAGATTATACCTAATAAAAAAATAATATCGTAAAATTGTATAATTATATCGTAATAGTTAATACCGTAATATAAGATAAGACTCTTGTGTAAGTTAATAGATAGTGCACAAAATTAACATTTGTGTATTAATAATTTTATACAATAGCTGCAGCTGAGTAATCAACGGATTAGTGAATATAACGATTAAAGAAACTGAAGCCTAGTCTTAATAGACTTGGTGAATGCCTTTATACTCGTTAAAGGAGTGGAAAAGGAAAAAAAAATTACATTGAATATTTGTGATTATTAAAAGTTGTCACAATTATTTTGTAACTTGTTAAGAAATCGACCAAATTAATAATATAAATAGGAAACTTTTCAAATTACATAATTTTTAATTTATTTTATAAAACACATTACCACATCATTTAAATCATGTTACATCCCTCAATTACAAAATACCGTACATCCAAATTCTATTATAACTATAACTAAATGAAAATTTAATTTGATCAGGTGTATGGAACTTTAAATCATGTTTTAAACAAATTATATGTGCGTGTGGAACGTTTTACTTACATAATTTACGTCAAATAATTTATTTTAATCGTTTTTGAATTGTAATTTTTATTTTTGTTATTTTTTATTTACAAGTTGCCCGTTAGCGAGGACATGTTCATTAATTTCTTCACTTTTTAATATTCTCTATCTTAATTATTATTTGAATTCCATTAATCATTTTTATATTACCGCAGTAAACCACCATTAATCTAAATGATGAGATACAATTATGCATGTATATACTGTTAAGTGGAATGTTAATCTTAAAATTTTTAAAAAAATGCGAAATATTTTAATCATTGGTGGTCATGCATAAAAATTATAAAATATCTACAAATGTTTTTTTTTTAATTAAAAACATTCGAGTAATCAAGAAACCATCATTCATTATTAACTATTGTAATTTTTTATTAATAGATGGCGCGAATTTGACAGTTTTGTTATTGTCAAGTAAAAAAATTGTTTAGTTTTGTCTCATACTTTTTTTTTAAATTTAAATTTTAGTTAACCTGTTTGTAACCTTGATAATTTTTTTTTATTTAAAATTCTTTTTTATTACCTGTATTCACCTGTTTGGAATTTTTATTTCTAAGTAAATATATATTTACTTATATATTCTTTGTATTTATAACTATGTTGTACAAGATTTATTAATTAAAATGTAATCAGTAATCACTATTAAATCAAAGTTTTCAGTGCGCGTTTTCATTGTTTTTCTCATTAATTCCTTATAATTTAAGAGTTGCCGAACTTTAAAAAATTTACTTAGCGTGTATATACACCTGTATAAGTATGTATACATAGTTTTTAACAATCACTGTTTCGGAATTCATTTTTTTAGTGTTTTTTTCTTTGAATTAAGAAAAAATTCCACCGTGGTGACGCTGTTGTCCCGCATGCTATGCATAGTAAATTTTTTTTTTATTTTACTTCAAATTGTGTGTCCCGCACAACATAGCATGAGACTGAATTGAAGAAGGCTATTCTTATTTCGTGTTTTGTTTAGGTTTTTAGGTTATATTTGAAAAACAAAACAAAAAATTTTCAAGACCAGAAGAACAAAGTAAAAAAAAAAAAAATTAAAAATAAAATAATATAAAAGACGATTCATTGTTTACCTATCCTATATAGCCGAAAGGTAAGTAGATAAGAGAACAGAAGGTGGTATTATGTTTTGTGTTTTTGTTTTTAGCCTCTCATTTATAAAGAGACTCTTTTGTTTCGTTAGTGGATGAATGATTGTACAAAACTTTATACCCAGTACTTAATGTAAATAAGTAAGTATCAATAGATGTAATTTCTTAGATTGGTGTTTATTAATATATACATATTTGTATTCTTATTTATTAATGGGAAATGTTTTTATAATTTTTCACTTAATTAATATAAAAAATATAAACATGAATTTGGACAAAAGTAATTCCATGAAATTTACCAAAAAAAAAAATAAAAACAAAGGAAAAAACAGTTAATTTAATTATTTTACAGATGATTAAATTAAATATTGCGTAAATTTTGTTTTACCATAGTTTTTGTTCTTGAAATATGGGTACACACAAATTAAAAACAAAAGATGGATGCTTTGTTACAATGTGTTTTTTTGTTTTTGGTCTTATAAAATTGTTTCCTTTAAGGGTCAAGGTAATCATGTTTTTATTAGAATAAATATTACTGTAATTGTAGGTACCTATATATTTTAAAATAATTGATATTAAGAAAACGGCAACTCATTATTATGATAAACAAAATTAACAATTTCTTGTACCAGAACTGTCATTTTTATTTTAAATTTTTTTGTTGTTTCTGAAATTATAAACATGAAATATAAATTACAGTTATAGTAAATTACAAGTGCTTGAAATCTTCTATATTGAGAGTTATATTCTTAATGTTTGCAGGTTTACGCAGTTTGCCAGTACTAAGTATACTGGAACAAGTTGTATCTTTTGTAGTTTCTATTATTGAATCGGGAATTAAATTTTTATATAATATCGGCGCTACTCCTACGTCACATGAGGACGCTTTTATAACAAAAACATAAATTGAATAAAAAAGACTAAAAAAGTTTTGAACTATTTAAATAAAATAAAATTTTAAAGAAGAAATAAACTGCGACTGACAATAAAACATATAATTTTGAAGTTAAAAAATGTCATTTGACAAACGTTAAGCTTGCTTTATACCCTAAGCACAATGAGCATAACCAAAAAATTTAAATACTACTTTAAAAGTTAAATATATGGTAAATAATACAAATGAACCATCAAAATTTCAAAAGTAGCTTAAGTTTTAATTTTAAATTTCATACCTAAATTTTCATTTGACATTTTACAATTTCGATGGTTGCGTCATTACTACGTTAATTGTACTGAAGCCATCAGACTTAACTGTCAATTAAAAATTTTGTTCAACTGTTATTTAATTCAAATTATACAATCTTTATCAATTACATTATCATTTCAATATTTATTTCTATTTTTAATCTATCAAATTTAAAACATCGAAAAAAAATCCGTTTTTTCTTTTAAATTTCCCAGACATTTTTACCTTAATTTTAAATTTACAAGTTTGAAATGTTTAATTTGAAAGCGAACAGTTTCCAATTAAATTTAATTTTTTATTAATCAAAATGTTTTAAATGATTACAAAACAAAGGTTTTTTTTTTGTAACAATTCCTTTTCTAAAATTATACTTTTATTATTAAAGTCCTTGAAAAAAAAATCCTTGTTATTATTATATTGTATATGTGTATGAATTTCCAGCTTTTATCTTTAAAATTAACAACAAGATACGGAATGTTGTAATCAAAAAATTCAATTCTAATATAGTTTTTCGGTTTTTCCTTGTATTTTACCTGAATTCAATTAAAGAACAAAATGTATAATAAAAACAAATTACCTGTGATATTCTTTCTTTTTCCTCGAATTTTTATTTTGAAATGAATTGAATTGTAAGGTACCTGTCAATATCCGTTAAATAAAAAATAATAGGGAAATATTAAAGCAAAATAAATGTTAAATAAATACCTAAAAGTTTGTTTTATATTTAAACTTTAAAATATTAAAATTGGACGGAAGATCTTTGTTTAAAGCACATACATACTTCCAAAGGGAGAATATAAAATTAAATTAATTGAAATTTCAATTCATTCAACTGGAAGGCTTCCTTATCCGACTAACGTTAGTGTTCTAAAAAAATGCTCGACCATTGTTTGCTTGTCCGAGGCCTAAGAGTGCTGGAATCAATATTGACTTTATAATTAGGATTTCTGCAAATTAAATTTATTGTCCTTTCTGATTAACGCACATGCCCTTTTCAGGGATCCCAAACGTAAATTTTTTTTAGATCTCTTATAATTGCTAAAGTAAGCGCTAGCATTTTTTTTCATCGAAATTCGAGTTTCTGAAAGCCTTTTAATTTTGATTCTAGTATTGAAGCTTTGTAAAAGTATTTAGAAGAATTTACGTCTTCCTAATTTTTCTAAAGACTCGCAGAATTGAGATAAAAAGGGAAACCGAAAGAATCCAAAAACTTTTTCCAAATCTCTTATTTGAAAGACTTTCATGATTACGACCTTTAATTAAGTTTCTCAAACTTTATAAAAACTCAATAATGTCCTTGCTCTTGATAAACAATACAATATTTACTTATATCTATATACATAATACCTTCAATACAAATGTATTCTAACATTTTCTTAATTTTAATAATTTACCAGTTAGAAACTTAAGTTCAAAAACTTTAATATTTTCCTATAATTTTTTTTTAAAATAATTGTATTTTATATATAAAATGGTATTCAAAGCTTTTCGATCCGCCTGACACTGAATATTGTATCCTAAAAAAATTTGTTGGGTTTTTCTAAACATAAGAGACATAAATTACTCCATTTGCGTCTCAAAAATACATTTCCTCTGTTGATGACGCATTGCAAAATTCAAATTGGAAAAAATGAATGTCTATGAAAAAAATTATTACGTATTTAGGTAAAAAATCTTCGAAAGACATTTCACATTACGCTTTACCTGGAACAGCGGTTGGTACTGTGGTAGACATAGAATATTTTGTTTTATATGATCTATACTTAAAAGAGCGATTTGATTGAAATTTGAAACTCTCATTAATTTTACAATTTATTTTAATTTAATTTAATTCAAGTATAACATATTTTACTAATCGTATTTTAATTAAAACAATCATTCTTATTAAAAAAATTAATATATCCAAAAATCGATAATAATTTGATTATTATTGTAATCATTCAAAACTCGTTAAAACTCTTTTTTAATAACTTCTTATAACTTCATTTGTCCTGTACTTGAAGGTACTTTCTAATATACTGTAAAATTTGTACTCAGCATTCAGTGTACTTTTTGAGACACTTATAGAAAGTTCCACAATGTACACTTAATATAATTTCTACTCGTTTTTAAAATCAAGGATATTTTCTTAACCCTTTTTTAAAAGATTTCAGTTTTTTAAGGTTATTACAACTCAGTTTAAATATGAAAATCTTGTACTCGTCATTTATTTTTTTTTCTTAGAACAAGGGCAAGAAAGAGAAAAAAGTACTCGTTTTTTTTTTTGAATGACAGCAAATAGAAAAGCAATGACAGCAAAAAAAAAGAAAGCAATCATATTTATGAGATGATTAAAAGACAAGGAGACAAAAAACAAAAATAAGCAAAATGAAAATGTCAAAACACGTAAAAGAATGATAAAGCAAAAAAAAAAATATCCTTTTTTTTGTATTTTATTTTTATCGAATTTTACTTTTATCTTTTTTTTCTCTCATATTTTTATCTTCTTGTACCTAAGTATATTTCTTTCTTATTCATATTTTATTGTCTATCTCTTTCTCTCTCTATTAAAGTTTTTGATTTTTTCATTTGTTTTTTTTTTTTTATATTTTAAATTAAAAGATTTCTTGGATCAGACAATTTGGAATTTGATTCGCAAAAAATAGAAAGATTTAATGATGACACTGCGAAGACGAAGAAATAAATTGGGATTGGGGTTGGGGTAGGGCGAGAATATTGCAACGATTACAGGATGAAAGTATGAGCTATGACGTAAATTTAAGTTAAAATAAAAATATCGATTTATATAAAAATTTACAAGACAATTTATTTTGATTCCTTGTAGACAAATTCTGTGTACAAAATATTAAGTTAAAAATTTTATAAATAAAAAAATAACAACAAGAACAAATGAGCAACAGATTTGAAATATTTTTTTTTTAAATCTTTATACCCGTGCATACATATATGAACATCGGGTATATTAAAATTACTCCTCCGTTTGTAACGCATCGAAATATACGAGCTAGATATAGTGTCAAGGGTACGTATCGAATCAGCATCGAAAAGTGAATCCATCTAGCTATGTGTGTCCGTCCGTCAGTACGATAACTCAAAAACTATAAGAGCTAGAGTTCTGAAACTTTCACAAAGTAATTTTTAGACAATTTGTAGGTTCCCTATTGGTTAAAATCGGACAAATGCTTTAGGTAGCTGCGGAATTAATAACTAAATAGAAACCAAATATAAAAACAAACAAAATGTAGTTAAATTATTGATCGATTCATGGTGTAGTGGTTAGGGCATGTTATTTGTAGCCAAAATGTCTCGGTTCGAATTCGGGGTAAGGAAAAATTTTTTTTTGTTTTAAATTCATTTTTTGTTATCTATTTTCTTTTTAATAAAATATATGTATTTATTTTATGTATGAAAAATTTTATTTTATAGAAAATTTGACAAAAAACTCTCATTTATTTTAAAAATTATTAATTTTTTTAAATATTTTTATAAAAAAAATTCAAAACTGTTATTTAAAACAAACAATTGATACCATAGCAACTATAATAATTTAAAAAAAAAATTGACATGAACAAAAAGTCGATGGCTTAGTAGTTAGGACGTCGACCTTTTAATTGAAAAGTGTGGGTTCGAATCTCGTTCAGAGCATATTTTTTTTTTAAATTCATCTTTTTTTTTAATTCATTTTTTTTTTTATTAATTTTTTTAGTAATTAAATATAAAAAAACAAATATTTTGAATTTTCTGTCAAACAGTTCAATTGCAATATATGAAATTCTTATTTATTTAATACACGCACGGGTATCTAAAAGTTGACAAGGGCAACTATAATCTTCCTCGTTTTAAAATGAAAAAAATTTGATTTAAATTGAAAATTTCATAATTTTTTCAATAATATTCTCATTTTTTGCAATCGATTTTGATTCCTAAAACATAAAATTGCCTGTAATATAAAAGAAATTTGGAATATAATATTGTGTATATGTATTTGTATATATTTCCAAGGATAAAATTCAAGAGAAGTATTTTATGAAAAAACAAGGTAAAGCTTTGAAATGATTTGTGTCCAGTTTTAAATTGACATTTAATTTAAATTTTTGCAATATTTTTTTTTATTTAATATTGATTTTATTTGAAAATATGAATCAATGCAGGAAATATTTATTATTTCTTTTGTTTTTTTAGAATTTTGAAGAAATTTTAAAGTAATTTTGGTGTATTTGCCTGGTTTGAGAGGATAAAAGAACTGGGATATTAAATTTTTTTACAAATTCATTTTTATATGAGCTCTACTATTACAATACAGATGATTTACAGGTGGTTTAGTGCAAGACGTTCGAATAGCTGCCTTACAACTTTTATAAATAGCTCAGAGTCTATTAAATTGTGTATTTGAAATTTTCCAAAAGTAATTAACCGCATGATATTATGTTTATATTACGTTCCTGCACGTATTCAGGAGTTGATACAATCTACACGTATTTGATACTCCGTTTGGCTTTACATTAATAAATCCATTTTATTTTAAAAATAAATTATTTCTTAAAACCAATAATCCATTATTTTATTCTGCTAGATTAAAAAAAGTAATTAAATATTATTATATAGTAATTAAATAAATTAATAAATACTCTCAACTCCTTCGAAATGAAACAAAACAATAAATCCTACTTAATTTGTAATTCCGTTTTTAAAATATTATTGGAAATAAATTGAAGAGTAAAATATATACAAATGTTATTACTTCCGGATGTGCTACATCCTTTGCTCCTTTATATAGTTCCGATTCATCTGCTTTTTCCTTTAATTTTTATTACTTGGTTTTTAAATAATGGCACCCTTGTTGCAATTTTTAATCAATTTCTTTTTTTATAAAATCTTTTCTTTTTCATTGTACATTGTCCAACATTTTTATTATTTCAACATTCTAGTTAATTATGCAAAATTATTATCTTCCTATGTTCACCTTCTCGAAATTTTTACTACAAAAATAAAAAAGAAGCTCTGATCACTCTACTGTACAAATGGACACACGATATAAAACAACAAATTTGAACGGATTTTTCATTATCAATGGACCATGCCATAAATATTCATTGAACGAGAAATATTATAAAAAAATTATTAAATATATATATATATATATAGAATTATAAGAATAAAATTATTTATACTTAATTGCATAATCAAAATAATCAGAAGCAGTAGAAGTAAAATTAAACTTTATTGAAATTTTTTTTTTTCAAAATATGAATGAATAGTAGTACCAACATTCTTCCAGAGGATATAGTATAACATATTATTCAGATTCATTCATCATTTTTTCTTTAAATTGCTCTCAATTGCATAATATTTCAATAAAAAAATGTTCCAACATATGTGCACTTACACATGTATGCACTGATGAAGGTATAAAAAATAAATACAATGTTTAAAAAAAAAAAGGGATTTAAGGATCACTTAATTTTATTTTCCTTATGTAAAATAATGCATCAGTGTAGTAACACCTGTTCAAGTCTTTTTTAAAGGTTTTTAAAGGCTTCGGTTTTTTTTTTGTGTTTATGATTTTCTTTTTTGATTTTTACTTCCTTTGCCCTAAATTTTGTTAAATGCAATCCATTTGTTTGTACAATCTATTTACTTATAAACCAGTGCATTTGGAATATGTACAGAGAGTGTCAAAAAATGATTACCATTTCTGAATAAAATAACGGAGTAACTAATGAAGGAAATACAATTCAAAATAGTTTAAAGTAAATATCGGCCTTTCAAACGAAGGATCTCGAGTTCAAACTCTGGCCAGATCATATCAAACAAAAAAATGTAATTTATATCACAATATCTGGTCTGGTCATCTGGTACATGGTCTCTCCATGTATCACGGTATCTGTAGTATATTAGTTATAAATTATAATTGGAGTTATACTTAAATCGTTTAAGAATCACTGTAAATAGTTTAAGAAGCACTGCAAAGTGTGTCGATAGCTTAAGTTAGTTTTAAGGAGATATATTAAGTTGTAAGCCAGATCTTGGTACTGTGGGCAGGATATTGAATAAATAAATATAAAATGGGGACTTCCTATAGTGGAAGTATTAAGTGCTCGCCTTATTGGTCAAAATATTTTCGTTCGAGTCCCGCACAGGTTATAATTTTCAAATTGAAAGAAATATTAATGAAATTCTTTACAAATCGCCATGGTAATTAAATATGTGACGTCATAATACAATAAATCATATATTCATATAAACTCTTTCTTGAAAATTTCTTATATATTAAAATTGTATTCCTCAACGCCTGCAAAAAGAAATGCACATGCTTCACTACCTTTTCGCATTGTGTATGACAGAGAACTGTCATCAAATAAATAAATAAAATATTTTATTGCAACTATTTTAAACGACACTGTAGTTACAAGTACAGTTGGTGTTTCTTCAATACACTGGAAAAATATTTATTATTATATTATATTTTTTTATGCAGGTGTTTCATTTTTTATATAGTAGATATATAATAACAGGTATATAAAAAAATAATCAACATAGCAGTAACAAACATGATGGATTTTCTTAATTTATCCACCACTTTTTTTTTGATTTATTTTTTTTATCATTAACCATTCATCCTACATAGGATCCCTACATCCTAATAATGCCTTCCCCAACACACATAAGAATTACGAATACTTCAGTCAAATCTATAACGAATTCATGTAGTTTTTGTGTTATTCCAAATTAAAGAAAGCAGGTGGCACTGATATAAATCACGTTGACTAAAAATGAAAGAGAAATAGAAAAAAATATAGTGAAAGACAGAGAAAGTAGAAAAAAACAAAGAGTTTTGTTGTAATTTTGGGAAAGAAAAATAATTTTGAAAAAAAATTACAAATATTAGTCACTCATAAAATTTAGAGTGATGTTACTACTCTGTTTTATTTTATTTGTTTTTGTTTTTTGAAACACTCCTACAATGTGTGGTTGGATGCCACAATACGATTTTTTATTTTTGTTTTTAGAAATGAAAGAAACACTTTGTTTTTACTATAAAATTAATAAAATAAATATGTTTTTTTGACAACGGAAAGGATTGTACTCCTGAAGACTAATTGTTGATAACCAATTCAGTTTAATTTTTAAGTCAACAATTAATTAGAATGGAACTTTTAAATCACAATGTCATATTAGTAACAGTTACAATGTACTGTTACAATGACTTGTTATTAAATGTTAAAGTTATATGCCAGTATTTAATTTCTGTACATCTTTATTTTACTGTACTTTTTACAAGTTGTCTTTATTATCATTTAATTGCTAATATAATTGATAAATATTTTTTTTGTAATATAAAAATCTTTTAAATATCATTTAATCATATTTTTTTAAATAGCGTTATTTTAAATTTAATCGCGTAAAAAAGGTATTGAATCATTTCGGGTGAACGGGTAAAAAAAATTCTCACTTCAGTTCATTTAACTGTACTTCACTTATTCTTCCTGTATATTTATAAACCTCTTAAACAGATTTGGAATTAGAATTCATTGTAGAGTAGATTAGCAAATTATATCTGCTTTATTTCAAGAATATTTACATATACATATATATAGTTACACATAGATATTTATACAGCCCAAAGAAAATCAAGCAATGCAATACAATTATGTGATAAATTTTTAAATAACAGATTAAATAATTCATTTTATATATAAAATCATTAATTGTTTAATCAAAGGATAAATGGCACGCAGGGTCTTAATGACAATAATAATTCAAAAACTGAAACTTAGTCGCATGTTATTAAGTGAATGCCCTATACTTCTCTAATTTTTTTCCTATTTTAACTCCTGTTTCCGTTGTGTTAATAGTTTTTTCACTAAGCTAGATAATTGATTTGCCGTAGCTATTCCACATGATTTTTAATCTCACGCCTTGTGAAAAAGACGACGCCAAATTTCTCCGCAAGATGTCACCTAGTTTTTCTGCAACTGCGATTTTACATACCCCTATCACTTGACGTACAGATTAGATGTTTGTTGGGTTATGTCATGTCGCATATGCATATGTCAATGGTGTCAATTTGACAGATGCATATATTTATGTAGATAAAGTTAATTTTTTATTTACTACTATTATAAGGTATAGATGTTTTTTTTATATAATTTTATACTGCTATATACTATTTATTGAGTTTACCCAGCTAGAGATCGAACCCGGGACCTTTCACATGAAAGTCCGGCGCCAGAACCACCAATTATATTATATCCTTGCCATTTTTAGGTACAGTGGTATTTCAACTAAAATGTCAAAAATTAAAAAAAATTCTTAGAATATAATTTTAAAGAATTAAATGAATTCTATAATTAATTATTTGGGTAGCAAAATGTATCTTAAATGAGTATTATGATTTCCAAAAATTTTTAAAAATCTTCATGCCCGATTTTTATAATCTTTTAATTACTTTAATATTTAATTACAAAAGATTTTTCTATAAATACTTATAATAAAAAAGCCATTTCATTACATAAAATAAATTTAATAAAAAAAAAACCTCTAAAAATTAAATTAATATGCTATTGACATAGAAAAAGTCTTTATTGTTTACAGTAATAATTAACTATACATAACCTAAATAAACATTAAATTAATTGCATATTTTTTGTTCTGGAGTATTTTGCAAAAAAAAAACTAAAATTATTTAAAAATTTATTACCATTATTAAATTGTAATTTAATGATAAGATATACAATAATTAATAACTATCGTATAATACTTTAACAGTCAAATAAAAATTTTAAATTATTCATTAATAAAACACCCATTTTTTTTTGAGTGATTCCCTTACCAGTATATCTTTGTATTTACTTTTTATTTGTTGTAAATTTGTAAGATACATTCAAGAGTATTAAGATACTTTTTATTTGTTTTTAAATAACAATTTATTTATACTCTTAAACTTTAAATCTTTTTTCCTTTCTTTTAATTTCTATGCCTGCTTTTTTTTTGCTTTTTTATTAATAAACGCTTTTATATTGTAAACGTTTGTGATCTACGATCATTTTCTTTAACTAAATTTTGTAATAATGTTAAAAATACAAGCTACAAAATAAAACAATATACTTACCAGATATTATCTATAGTTTAAAACTATATAGATACAATATCTGCATATATAGTGAAAGAAAAGCCAAGAGTTGTTTTACATTTAAAAAAAAAATAATAAGAAGAAGAAGAAGTGATTTAATGATAGTTAATTAATTTTAACAAAATTTGTCTGGGCACAAAAAAAAATTATCCGGAAATTAAAAAAAATAAAAGTAATTATAGAACACAAAAAAAGTATAGGGAGAAAACTTTTAAAATTTTACAATTCGAAGACTTCGTTATTTACAATGTCACCTAACTTTTAACTTACCACCATTCTGAAGTTTCTTACCACCACAAAAATGAATGAGTTAATTAATTAAAGTGAAAGAAACAAATCCATTGGAAATTGTAAATTGTAAAGTGCTTATGAAAGAAGAGGCTTTTTCTTAGTAAATTTTAATTAATGCAAAGAATATATGGGTAGGTAGGTATATAGATTCACAACATTTCTTCTAGTAATTTGGATAAATGCAAAGAGTAAATCATTTTTAATCTTTCTAATTAAAAATTTTTTAGTAAATCCATTTTCGTTAAGTTTCCAAGTTAAAATCTTCAGTATTTTTAAATTAATAAATATTAAACTCTAATAACGGTTATTGCGGCTCTGAAAAAATATTCGGTTATCGTAAATTCAACTGTAGATCAATAATGAAACCGAACTTGTTTATTTATTTTTCCTACCACACAATAATAAATATTGCATATTTGTTTAACAAATGTCAAAAATAATAAATGTCAAAACTAAGAAATATCAAAATTAACAACTGTCATCAGAGACACACACACTTTAAGAAGTGTGTTTTGAATTTGTTTAACAAATGTCAAAAATAAGAAATGTCAAAACTAAAAAATGTCAAAATTAACAATTGTCATTTTACAAATAATTACCATAATTACATCTCTCTGTAGGTTATTCCTAGTTTAAAAAGTAAAGATATTTAAAATTATAAAATAATATAAAGTTTTAAATAGTTGTGCTATTAATTTCCCCCTTAGGAGAAGCAATCAAAGTTGTTTACCAAATTATTTCAATGTCATATTGGTATTGTCAAAGATAAATTGCAGTTTTTAAAAATTACTATTTATCAGGATTTAATGAAAAGTCCATTACTGCTTCTAAATTTTAAATAAAAAAAATTAAATAACAATTAATTAACTTTTTTAATGAGTTGCTTAAAGGCTTATGACAATTTTTTAAGTAGGCAGATTCACGTTTATCTTTTATACGAATAAAACCTAACTCTGATCCCAAACCTCTAACAAACTCCGATAAGATTAATATTTATTACCAAAAAAACAACACAATTATTATTTAAAATTTATCTGAAGTCATAAACAAGTATAAGCACAAACTCGTTGTATATAAAACATCAACCTACTTTCATTAAAAAAATAAAAATTTTTATTGATTGATTATAGTGTTAAAAATCTGGTCAAGTTTTTAATACATTACATTATACAAGGTTCTCTATTTATTTTTTTTTTTATATTAATTTTTAAAGTTCATTAATTATTTTGTGAAGAGTTTTTATAAGTTTTAATGAATATTAAAACAAAATAATGATTAATTAGTTAAAAAAAAATTAAAAACAAAATCTACAATCAAATATGGTTGTAATAAAATTTAAAAATATTTAAAAAAATCCTATAAAAAGTTAAATTGTAGAGCAAGGTTGACTTATTTTTCCTGTATAAGGTATTTAATAATATTTTTATACCTGTGAACGAGTGAGGATATGTTAAATTTGCTTCTCCATTTAATAAAGCGATTTACGTATCATAGATATATAGGTTCAAGGGTATGGATTGGGATAAGCTTTGGATAGTGTGTGAAAAAATGTGAACGAAGTGTCATCAATGTCTTTTTGAAACATAATTTACATATGTCATATTAATTGTCATTTTGTATTAACTTCATATCTTTAGAACTAATAACACTATGAACATTTGGCATGTTAATAAGAGCAGCCAATTTGCAAACGTTGAGACTTTTCGGAACAAAGATAAGTTTAGTACGTCTCCTCATAAAGATTCCTGCAACCATTGTACATTATTTTTAAAAAGAGTAAGACATATAGATTGAAAATTAAAATCTATAAGCAATACAAGAGGCCTAGTAAGTTGGCATTTGTTTAACAAATTTTTAAACAAATGTCAAAAATAAGAAATGTCAAAACTAAAAAATGTCAAACAGAACATATTTATTCGGAACATATATATTCAGATTTCGGAACATATTTTAAGGTATAGATAACATAAAAAATTCGAACTACGACGTTGAAATTTTATTACACGTTACAAAAAAATTACACAAACTGGATTTTTTAAAATTAAAATCCAGTTATTATGTAAGTTTATAAAATTCTATATTTGATAAACACCCACCCCTGCATTAATTCTAGAAATAAAATAACTCAATAACCCTAGAAATATAATTCAGTATTAAAAGAATATACCACATTATTTTATTTTATTATTTAACATAATTATTAAAAAAGCAAAAACAAAATCTAGATAATTAAGAATAAGATCGAAAAATACTATTTATTAAAAGTTTTTTTTTTTAATATGCAATTTGTGGTAACTTACACCTTTAATTTTTGTTTTTAAATCAACCAACGCCTTCAGGTTGCTTTAAATTTAAATTGTTAAAAAAAATTGTAACACCAAGCATAATTTATATAGTCAGAACTCAAAAAATATTACAGACAGCTTTTATTATCTGCGTATATAATTTTTAGAAGCATTAAATAATTTTACTTTCATTGCTTAACATTATTCTAAAACATATTAATTATATAGAAACTTTATAGACATTTTAGGAAGGCAGAATTAACTATAGTAAGTCAGTGGTATGGTATTATACAAAATTGTATTTGGCACGCAGTTATTTTTTTATTTTAAACTTATCTATATTTTCAAATTTATTAAATTTAGTTTTTATT
Source organism: Dolichopus griseipennis (assembly GCA_963082915.1). Lineage (NCBI taxonomy): Eukaryota > Metazoa > Arthropoda > Insecta > Diptera > Dolichopodidae > Dolichopus > Dolichopus griseipennis. The sequence continues at coordinate 104,909,925 of OY720444.1, read as the reverse complement.
ATAATATCTAAAAAATTTGACAGCTAAAAGCGTAAATAAGTAAATTAAGTAAGGTTATGTTATTATTTGGTATAAATCTGAAAATTTATGAAAGAGTTTGTTTATTCAATCAGTAGGGAAGTAAAAGGTATTTTATACATGAAAATTTAAAGATCTCAATTTTGATGTTATTGTGGCTATTTGAGAATATGAGAATATGTCACATGTCAAAATTTTAAAACATTAAAAAAAGAAATGTCAATTATTTCATAATTTTTATATTGAAAACTTAGAGCTATTAACAGTTAAAAATTGTAGTTTTTTAAAATAACAAAGCCCTTCGGAGAAGCAATCGAATCTTTTTACCAAATTATTTTAATGTCAAGTTGGCGTAGTCATGGGTGAGTTATTGTGGCCCGGCTCAACTTTATTCTTAATTATCAATTCCTGATTTATCTATACATAATTAAAGTAAATAGACTATGAAATTTCTATAATTTATACAAAATAATCAAAAAAAAAAAAAAAATACAGGTGGGTTAAAAACAAGGCATATTAAATATAAATATTACAACATATACATATAAAATAGATTTGTATCACTCACGCGACCGGAAAACATTAAAAATATAAAAACAAAAAAAAAAAGCGTTTTATTTTTTCTAAAACACATATGGCATACAAAAAATGAATTAAAAATTATCATAACAAATGAAAATGGTCTACAAAATTATAAAAACTTATTTAAAAAAATATCACATTTTCAATACCATCCCAAATGAAATATTTTTAATAAAAAACAATGAACCTATGCATATATTAATTTGGAGTCATTTAATTATACAATTTGGATCCAATCTAATGGGAATGATATAATTTTAGTATAGGTATGTAAGTTATATAAACCTGTCAAAATGTGGTATTCACTACATACAAATTTATTTCAACTTAACTGCGCCTAATTTTCTTAAAAAAACGAATTAAATTGAAAGAATCCTCAGAAGATCCGTTAAATCGTTAAGTTGCAAATATATTCCAAGAGTTTTCAAAGTTATTCAAAAAACAAATAACTGATGATTGAATCATCAGTGGCCGGTATCTGTTAAAAATATTTGTAAAAAAATTTAAAAAAAAACTCATTAATTAGTTACCTTTTGAGAATCTATACATTTAAAAAAAATTCTACGTCATCGTTCTTTTCTTATTCTGTCATTACTTGATGACTCAAATTTGAGTTCAAATATTCTCATACTGAATGAACAAAATTTGTTCTGACTCATTGATTAAATGTAATGCAAAAACTAATATACAGGGTGTTCAGAGCTAAATGGCACATAGACCTATATTAGATGTTCTGTTAAACTAAATTAAAAAGCGTGTAGATTCCTTTTAATTTCATTAAAATTTTTTTAATTTTTTCTTTAGTGCTTGTACTCAATTCATATATATTTCATTCAAACGCTTTCAAATATATTAAATATTGATCTTTTAAACTGATGACATCTAAACGAGTGAACTGACTAGTAATATGTCAACCTCAGATCAATCTTCATCCGACGATTATTTTGTCTGTTAAAGTTGAAACTGATGTTCTTAAAATGCTTTATACACATACGAATCTTAAAATTAATTAAATTAAAATTAATTAAAAAAATTATGTTGTTTTATTTGTGTGTATATGCGTTTAAGTTCAATTTAAACTTTAGAAAATTAATTTTCCACTTTTAATTTGCATAGTGTCAACACTTGATTGATAGAAATCACATTGTATCAACAATCAATTGACAGAAGCCACGTTGTGTCAAAACTTGAATTTTTATGATAACAATTTTAAAATCAATTTTATAATAATCTGTTATAAAATCTTTTGTTTTTTTTTTTATAATACGGTATCTGCTATGTGAAAGTTTAAATTACATATTTTAACTGTCACTTTCAACTCCCTCTAAATTTCATATTTATTTTCATTTCTTTCATTTTCCACTTACTTGTACTTTTCAATTAATATCGGAATTCACTTTCAATTTTTCTAGTCTTATAATTTTAGATTTTTTTTTTTAAATTTATATGAAAGTGAAAAAGAGGTTAGAAAGAGAAAAATATATTGTAAAATACATTTTATTTAAAATCTCCAATGAATTAAAAAATTGATATAGAAAATAAAGTAAATATTTACAAATCTAAATGGTCTGATAGTGAATCTCAGTAGTAGCAGTGCTCTAATAATGAAAAGTATATATTTATAAATTATTATATATATAAATATATATATATACCTACAAATATAACTATTTTTTAATTTCTTGCTTTAAGAGAGAATAAAAAGCGTAAAAAATTTAGTAGGAGGAAGAGAAAGAACATGACTTTCATTCCGCATTTGACAGTTGAAAGAAAAAATAGAAATTTTTTACTATGTACTGGTATTTTAATTTGGTTCTTTACTATTGTAATAATTCAATAATTTGTATTCTTATTAAATTAGTCGATTGATAGTTCGTTTAATTATTTGATTGGTTGTTATAAACTTTTTTGTAATAATTGTAAAGTTTAATTTGTTTTTCCTATACGCATCAGGGAACCAATTTGAAAATTAATTGAAATTGAATTTACAATTGACAATTTATTTATTTTAGATGGCATTGAGAAACAATTACCTAATAAAAAATATTAATAAATGAAAGTTTTTTAATAAATTTATAAATATTTTTTAAAAATAATATAAGATCAAAACCTGGAAGAGACTAAAATAGTCTGTTTAATTTATGGGATCCATAATATAAACTCAATATCATACGGGTTAAAGAACTCACAATAATTGCTAAAATATTAAACGATTGTATGGCAGATGCAGGAAATGTTGTTTTACTTTACCAATTAAATATTATAGAATTATTTTGACATTAAAACTCAATCACCTTTAAATTAATTTAAGATGTCGAGGCTGATTATGAGATCTCGAATTTTGAAATTTTTATGGTAACTATACACTGTAACTATACGTAACTATAATCTGTCTCCTCAGACTAATTTAATTTGTCTGATATATTCGAAACCCTGAGTTGATTGGAAATTTCCAATATCTACTATATAAATAGCTTATATTTAATTTATACTATGTTTTATTAAAGCATTATCAAACCTAAAAATTAATTATTTTTTTTTTTTTATTTTCAGATTATTATTTGTGGATTATTGAAGTTAATTAATTATAAAAGTAAGTATATGAATATATCTCACATTATATATTTCAAGAATTTAAAATTTTCAAAGTTAATTAACATAATCTTATTATAGAAAATTTTCATGGTAAAACAATCTGCAAACTATAAGCTAACAATATTCAAAATTTGAAATTAAAGATTATAAATATTTTAAATTGCGTTGTTTATACTAAAATTTAAAACATTTTTCCATCGTTTCAATTAATTTAACTCCTGTGTCGTTAAACTTACTTAAAACACAATCTTTAAATACATCCGCTAATGCAGGCAACTCTTTAGTTATTTCATTTATTTCTAATGCATTTTCAATGTTTGCTGGTTTTTCATTACAATAATCACCTAATTTTTCAATTTTAGTTATTAATTCACATTTTGTGATAGCTTTCATTAGATCTTCGACTATAGGTTCAAACATCTCAAGACCAAACGTACAACTTGTTCCAAACTCTTCAAATACATCTTTTATTATGGTTGTTGCATATGAAGCAATTTCTGAAACTACCTTTTCGACATAGTCAATTAGATCATTAAAACCAACTTCATCAAGGACATCTTCTGTTTTATCTATTACATAAGCACCTATCTCTTGCAAAAAGCAAGGAACATATGATTTTAATTTTTCAATTGGTTTCATTATTATACTAGTAGTTTTGTCAAATATAAACGATACCCTATCATATATTTTACATAAAAATTTTTCAGCTTTCCAACATAATTGGCAACTTCACAAACTTCGTCAGGAACACTAAAATATTTACTAGCTTCACGAACACGATCTAAAAAGAATTTTATCAAAGGGTAGTCAATTTTTGCAGCAAAAGTATTGCCGTTTTTAATATGAATTTCTGAATAATCTTGAGATGTATGAATAATTTCGGCTGCCATATAACGACCTACACATCTTCCCAGAGTTTTATCTAAAAATTGTCTTTCAACTTGATCGAAAATATCATCAAATAATTTTCTGTCAAATTCGACAGCCACTTCAAACATTTCATCAAATGCCGCTTTTCTTTTTTTAAAAACTATTGGAGCTGTAGTCCACTCGCCTACTTCGTTATCTATCCAATCTTTGTCAAAATGTGCATAACATTCTGCTCGTTTTTGATTATGATAATTGTCTTCATCTTCCAAAACTAAATTTACTTCCTTCTTCAAATGCTCTAAAAATTCTTCAATACATTTAGCTAAGGGTCTTGATGCAGAGTAGTACGAATCCACGTCAAAACGTTCCGATTGGACTTTGTATTCTAATAAATTGAAAAATCCTGTACGTAGTTTAACTATGTCACTACCGAATTCATCAAGTATGTCATACGCTTGACCAATAAGTTTTACCAAAGATGGCTTATCATCGCAAAGATATGTGTCAGTCTTATTGAGAACTGTTGACAGTAAAGATGTATTTGTACAAACTTCTGTAATATTTGAAAATTTAAAATCTGCGATAGCTTTTTCAAAAATTCTTGATGCTAAAAAAATTCAAAGAAACAAATTAAATATTTTAATATTAAAAATAAGAAGAATTATTATTACTTTCATTTAAACTTGGGAGTGTAAATTTACGCTTGCATAAGTCATCACTTATATCTTTGAGAACAGGATCAATTTTTTCAAAAAAATCATTTGATACTTCATCTATTGCATCTTTAAATTGTGGCAACAGAGTTTCAAGTTTTTCAGTCATTTTTTTTGATGGCCAAAATTTGTTAAAATTTTTTTCAACGTTATAGGATGCCAAATCCATTATTGGCCCTGCGATTTCAAAACTATTTACAAGTGATGTCTAAAATAAAATACAAAACACAAATATTATTCACTAAGTATTTACGAGACTCATTGTAAAATGTTTATAGTTGGACGCTACACTTATAATAAATTTAGATCTCATATTTTATTTTTTAATATATTTTTTTGTTTCAATGCTTCTTGTGATCTATGGAAGACGTAAACTCTTAATTTCTAGTTAAAATGCTGTAGTTATGGCTTTTAATTATTTTAGAATTTGATAATAACCTGCTTTAAACAGCACACTAAAAATAAAAAATACACAAACTTCATGTTGGAAGTTTAAACACTAATCCAATTATTTAATATATTAATCCCTTTAACCGAATTAGCAAACTGATTATCAATATGAATATGAAACGACTTTAAATACGATCTTATCTAAACCTAACATAAAATATTCTATTTTAATGAAACAAATATTATTCCTTCCATTTAAATTATAAAAATTTAAATATTTATCCAGTTGTTTAAATATTATATAAAAATATTTTATTGAATCTAAAAATTTGCGTTCTTCTTATCGACTTTATTTTGTCGAAATTGTGAAACCATTTGTCTTTTCAAAATGATCATTGTTTTTCCAAAAAAAACAACATTAATCTATAGAGTATTTCATAAGTTATTATGGTATTTAGATTGCCGCCTAATTTATTTGCCACATATACTTTTTTGTACTGTATTTCATATGAAGTATTTGAAGATCTACTTTTCGAAGAGAATCTGTGCCCTATTTAAGGTAGCGGAATTTCAAATAGATTATTTTGACGAAAAATTTACCGAAACATCTTTGACTTTTACACGACGTTTCACCTATCGCCGCTAGTTTCCGTCTACTGCCGCAAGGGTTTTTGTTTTTACTATACATTTCGATAAAAATATGGTTTTTCGGTTTCTGTCTTAATAAAAAATGTTTTCAAATTTAATTTTGCAAAACCCATAGGTATTAATTATCACAGTAATCTGAACAATTCTACTTTTTCAAGGAGTTTCCAACCTTCTCACAATGTAAATAAATAAAAGGGTATTTGCTTGTTTTGTCAGCATCAGCGGATGAGGAAGCGCCAATGCAACTAAACTGAAATTATCTTACAAAAGGAAAAATACAAGTAAACTATCAATGCACATTCCATTTTATCACATTCCAATTAGTTAAAATATTCTACTACAACTAAATCAACGAATTAGTTTTATAATTGAACTCCTTTGATCGTATTGAACTATTGTATGTTAAGTACAAAGAATCATATTCCTAGATTGTAATTTAGAACCAACTTTCCCATTAAAAATCCGAAACCAACTTTCCCATTAAAAAATTAAAGATCATCCATATGTAAAACATTGAAGTTTCTAAGTTATTTGTTTTGCAAGGGGTTCCTTTTTAAAAAGTGAGAAGGTTTTCGCTTTTACCATCTACCAAACACTTCAAACAATGCCGGAGTTACAAAAATCTAGTTTAAAAGTTTTTTTATTACTTTGTTTTATTTAGTTAAAATTTATATCTACAATAAATATAATTTTAATTTTTTGTACTATATTTTATAACATTGTATCATAGTTCTATTCCTAAAATTTAAAACATTTTTCCATTGTTTCGATTAATTTAACTCCTGTGTCGTTAAATTTACTTAGAACACAATCTTTAAATACATCCGCTAATGCAGGCAACTCTTTAGTTATTTCATTTATTTCTAATGCATTTTCAATGTTTGCTGGTTTTTCATTACAATAATCACCCAATTTTTCAATTTTAGTTATTAATTCACATTTTGTGATAGCTTTCATTAGGTCATCCACTATAGGTTCAAACATCTCAAGACCATAAGTACAACTTGTTCCAAATTCTTCAAATACATCTTTTATTATGGTTGTTGCAGTTGCAGCAATTTCTGAAACTACTTTTTCAACATAGTCAATTAGATCGTTAAAACCAACTTCACCAAGGACATCTTCTGTTTTATCTATTGCATATGCACCCAATTCTTGTAAAAAGCAAGGGACATATGATTTTAATTTTTCAATTGGTTTCATTATTATGCTAGTTGTTGTTTCAAATATAAACTCTACTCTGTCATACATTTTACATAAAAATTTTTCAGCTTTTCCAACATAATTGGCAACTTCACAAACTTCATCAGGAACACTAAAATGTTTACTAGCCTCACGAACACGATCTAAAAAGAATTTAATCAAAGGGTAGTCAATTTTTGCAGCAAAAGTGTTGCCGTTTTTAATTTGAATTTCTGAATAATCTTGAGATGTATGAATAATTTGGGCTGCCATATAACGACCTACACATCTTCCCAGAGTTTTATCTAAAAATTGTCTTTCAACTTGATCGAAAATATCATCAAATAATTTTGTGTCAAACTCCACAGCCATTTCAAACATTTCATCAAATGCCGCTTTTCTTTTCTTAAACATAATAGGTCTCATCTCCCATTCACCTACTTCATTTGCTATCCAATCTTTGTCGAAATGTGCATAACATTCTGCTCGTTTTTGATTATGATAATTGTCTTCATCTTCCAAAACCAAATTAGTTTCTTTCTTCAAATGTTCTAAAAATTCTTCAATACAATCCGATAAAGTATTTAACGAAGTATAATATGAATGAACTTCATCTTGTACTAATCGGGTCTTGTATTCTAACAAATTGAAAAATCCTGTACGTAATTTGACTATATCACTACCGAATTCATCAAGTATGTCATACGCTTGACCAATAAGTTTTACCAAAGATGGCTTATCATCGCAAAGATATGTGTCAGTCTTATTGAGAACTGTTGACAGTAAAGATGTATTTGTACAAACTTCTGTAATATTTGAAAATTTAAAATCTGCGATAGCTTTTTCAAAAATTCTTGATGCTAAAAAAATTCAAAGAAATAAATTTAATATTTTAAAATTAAAAATAAAAAGAATTTTAATTACTTTCATTTAAACTTGGGAGTTTAAATTTACGCTTGCATAAGTCATCGCTTATATCTTTAAGAACAGGATCAATTTTTTCGAAGAAATCATTTGATACTTCATCTATTGCATCTTTAAATCTTGGCAACAAAGTTTCAAGTTTTTGATTCATTTTTTTTGATGGCCAAAATTTGTTTATTTTTTCTACCTTAAATGATGCTGCATCCATTATTTGGCTAGCGATTTCATAACTAGTAACAAGTGGTGTCTAAAAATGTAAAAAAAATATTATTTAGACTAGGCTGGACTCTTTATTTTCAATAAACTTTTGTCTCATATTTTATTAGTATTAAATTTTTGGTATATAATTAAGCAGCGAAGGTATTCATTAAAATTAAGAAACATTTCTTAGCAGTTTTTTTTTTTTAAATTTAAATTTCCTTTAAAACCAAGCTTCTGGCTTCTGAGGCACCAAGATTTATAAAAACACTTAACAAAAAAATAGGTTATTTTAAAAATAATAATATTAGAACTTTAGAATGACCTGCTTTAAACAGCACACCAAAAATAAAAAATACACAAACTTCATTTTGGATTTTAAACTCTTATCCAATAAAATGATTTAATCAAATTAATTAATCTATTACTTGCTATAATACAAATTACAAACTAGTTTTAATAATCATTATTGTACGGCTTTAAATACGATTTGGTTTTAGATCGATATTAAAACTATAATTTTTTTTTAATAAAACAAATTTTCTGTTAATTATAAATCTTTAAATTAAAATATTTATTCAGTTGTTAAAATAGTTTTTAACAAAGTTTGGAAATTTTCCAATGTTATTAAATAATTCTTAAAATCAAGAAAATTTATTGTAATGAACATGTAATTGCCTTTTAAACTTTTTAACCAGGCCATGGCAATTGATCACTGGTCTGTATGCACTTTACTATTTTTGCAAAATTTAAATTTTGATTGACTAGATATAATAAGTTTTAACAAAATTTTCATTTAATTTGGTTTATTAACTTGGAATGTGAGTTATAACAAATGAAATCAAATTTTAATATTTTCAAAATTAATTTAAAAATATAAAGTTGAGTTTATTAAAATTTTGTTTTTTTTTTCTGTTCTCCATCATTGAGCCTGTAAACCTTACCTTTTTTCTGCTGACATTTTAAAAATTTAAAAAAAAGTGTGTTATGTCTGAATTCAAGTATAATACTCATTACATTCGATTATTAATACACGTTGGCTTTAAGCTACTCGTACAGTACTGAGATATTTCGAAAAATTATCTTATTCATAGAATCCCAGACAACACAATCTATAAATATAGAATGAAGTAGTATTAGTAATCTTTTATATTTAATTACTAAATTTTATTCTAATTCGAATATAAATTATTCGAACACTATTATTTTCAAAAGTTTTTTATATTCATTTTCGAATAACCCTTTCTTCACAAAATTTTATGACTTTGTTATTATACAGGCCGGGCGATGACGATATGTGACTTAAACTAGGGGATGATGAAATAATGTTATAGAACATTTCCTATCCCTAGTCGTACAATTTTTATATTTCTATGTCATCCATCTGGACTTAAAATTTAATTTATTCACATCAAAGCGTTTAGCATTTTATTAAACAGACGGCTTAGCAAAACTTATTTAAAATTTAATAAATTTAATTTTTTTAGCAAATTAGCAAAAATATTGTAACTTTTATTGTACGAAACAAAATAAATATCTATAACTGTTTCGATAATATTATCCAGTTAAACAAATATTATTATATATGAATTATTTATTATACATATTAATTTCGAAATTTATTATTTTTTGTCAAACTTGCGTAAAATAGTATGGCATTTAGTTGTTGACTTAATGATTTAATATTCACTCAACCAAACTAATCACTAGTTTTCATAATTATATCCATATAAACTTTCACGATCCCTATAAACCTTTTAGAATTATTCGAATCCGTATTCGAAGTTCAAAAGTGATTTTTAACTTTCTTTCAATTTAATGAAAGAAAATTTAATTACAATTTCATCATATATTTTTTTTTAACCTTGATTTAAATATAATATATTTTCATTTTTTAATATTTATACAATTGTTAAATTAATTTATTAAATAAATTTATACAAATATTTGTTACTAAGATAAAAAGGTTTAAAAAATTCATATTTTTTTTTTAGATAAATTTTGAAATTTCAATAAATATTATATTAAGAAAACTTATTCAAATAATATAAAAATATGTTTTTAAGAAAAATATACAATTCTATTAACATTTCGCACATAAATTCCAATTTATTTTTTATACACAAGTTTCAATTTGTAAATAATAAAAAATAATTAAAAAACATAAAATTAATTATATAAGATTTAATGTATAATATAATTAATTTAAACAAATTTAGGCTTATTTAGGTTTTTTGTTTTCTCTTTAATTATGGAAATTTATAAATGAACACGTATTTAATTTTTATTATTATTATTATTTTTATTTGCCCAAGCTCTAGCTGCCGGGGCTATCAGCTATCGTATTAAATAAGGCTGGTCATTTAATAAGGATATTGTCCTTATAAGTGTTTTAAAAATCAAATTAGAGGACTCAGACTCAGAATAGAACTCAGAACCAAGAATGCTATCAACCATAAAACTATAAGATCTCAATCAAGTCGTATGCAATAAAAAATGCATTATAAATATAAAATGACAGGATGCGAAATCAAAAATAATAAAAGAAGTTATTAATTGGATAATAAAAAATTTAAAAGCAAAACGAATGAATAAAAGAAAAGATTAATTAAAAAAACAGATGAATTTAAAAAAAAAATATGATCTGACCAAGGTTCGAACTGACACTTTTCCATTGAATGGCCGACGTCCTAACCACTAAGCCAAATTTTTAAGAAAATAATTTTTTATTTTTTAAATTATTTTATACAGTAACTATGGTTACAATTGTATTGTTTTGAAAAACTTTTTTAAATTTTGTTATGTATAAATTAAATAACAATTAATAATTATTAAAATAAATCAGCGTTTTCTGTTAAATTTTCTAAAGAATAAGAATTTCTAATATAAAAAATAATTATATTTAAAAAAAAATATGGTCCGACCTGGATTTGAACCGATACATTTTAATTGAAAGTCCAACGTCAAGCGATTAATAATATATCTACATTTTGTTTGTTTTTCTATTTATTTTCTATTTAGTTACTAATTTTGAAAATATTCATATCAGTTTAAAAAATTTGTATGGCAGCTACCCGACGACTTTGTCCGATTTTATCTAAAAACAATAGGAAACCTACAAATTGTTTAAAAATTATAAAAATAAGTTTCAAAACTCTAGCTCCTTTAGTTTTTGAGTTATCGTTCTGACAGATGAACAGACGGACGGACACACATAGCTAGGTCGATTTACTTTTCGATGCTGATCCGATACGTACCTTTGTCACTATATCCAGCTCGTCTACATCGATGTGATACAAACGGAGGAGTAATTTTTATACACCCGTGGCCATATTTGTATGCACGGGTAAAATAAATAATACATTTAACAATTATTAAAAGCTAGTTAAACATTCGAAAATAAATTTATAAAAACCTAAATTTTTTATTATTTAAAAATATTTTAAAAAGGAATATTTTTATGGAACGTAATTTAAATATTTGTCAAAGTATTAAAAAATTGTCTAAAGTATCTCAGTATTACAAAATCAATTATTTTAGCAAAAATGCCTAAAAAAATCTTTGCACATAGGACAAGTATATTATTTATTATTGTATTAAATACAAATAATGAATACAAAGATCTATTTATATTTTAAAAAGGTAATTTTCTGTAATAAAATAAGTTTTGAAATTTGACAACTGGCAATTGTGGTTAGTTATATCATATATTTCTCTAACAACTGTCAAAATTCGTTTAAAATTTATTTAACACAAAATTTTTTTAAAAATTTCTCTTGTTCTGAATACTATTATTTATATACATATATTATACACGTATACATAGTTATAACGAAAAAATAAAAAATGTTTTATTTTTAAATTTTTTTGAATTAAAATTAAAAAATTTATTTAACTCACTTTGTTTTTAAATGCATAATGAGATGATTCTTTAATTCAACATTCAACTGCACATTTTTTCTCTGTTTTATATTATAATAAATAATAAATTCAATAATATGACATTAATAATATATGATATAAAATTGTTAAAAAATCGCGCATATTTAACTGTATTAACATTTTTATATTTCGTCTTCATATACTCGTAATTTTAAAATTAACACAATTAAATAATACAATTTTTGATTTAAATAATTTTATTTTTAAGTAACGTTTATCTGATAACTGGTAATCAATTACTGATCTCATTATTTTATATGAATCTTTCCATAGGTACTGAAGTACTATTGCAATTAAAAACCTTGATATAAGAAAATATTTAATCAACTGTTTTTATTTTCAAATAAATCTTTAATATTATATTTTAAGCATTTCCACTTTAATATAACATTTAAATTCAGTTATTTATTTTTCTAAATTTAAAATATTTTATTTATTATTATTATATATTATCATATATTTAAAACAATGCTTTAAGAATATCGATGAAAACACAAAAGAACCGTGAACACATCACTGCAAATCAATTTCACCCAATATTTAACTGCATATATACTCTTTTCACATAAATTTGGTCCTTTTCAAATGAAAAAGGTTTTTTTTTCAAATTAATTTCATCTTATTTTTAATCAAGTTGATCCGACTACTGTAATAATTTGGCTCAGGTTGTGCTAAAACTCTAGAAGATTTACCCAAAGATATAAAACAATGTGATTTATTGAAGAAAATTGATCAATTAAATGATTCCTGTAGCAAACCATCAAGTATCAAAAATTCACAATCAATAAATAAAAATCTAAAAGAACCGTCTGAAGCCGCAACTCAACTCAAAACTTGTGTTCAAGAAAAGATTTCTAAAAAAGTCACCGGAATTTATGAAGCTAAGAAGAGTGTAGTCGCAATTGGAATTTATTTTTTCAAGTGATTTATAAATAGAAACAATTAAAACAATGCAAAAGTATTAATGTTTAGATCACTGTCCATTAAATCACTCTTACGTCCGGTTACCATCCATAAACCATCAAATATGTTCAATATAATTAAATTTTCCACGCTATGTACTTATCGACGCTCTTATCACTTATCGCAGTTCCAATATAAACGGACCCTAAATTTATTATTATTATTATTTTATTAGGTTATGTTATTATCATTATCTATTTCTTTCTCCCCACACAAGGCTGTAATGTACTGTAGATCGCACTTTTCTGTTAAACTTTTTCTGGAATTTCAATCTGCCAAAGAATATATCCATTAATCTACATATAAAAAAATTATCGTAAAAAATCGATAAGTTTTGCGAAAAATAACAGACAATGCAATTGAATTCCTAAGAAATAAACACGATTCCTGTTACAATTTCCGTTTAAACATAAAAATTTTAAACACTTAAATCCAAACATAAACTAAATAATAAATCACATTCACTCGGTTGTATGTTTATTGAAATTTGATCTTTGATCAGATAATTTCAGAAAAATTAAATATCCGGTATTGGTTCCAGAGTGTCTGATATGTAAATATATAATGCAAATTCTTAAGAAAAATTTTAATATTAATTTATTTATATTTAATAAATCAATCTTTTGTGTAATTCCAAAATCAGAATAAAGATCTCAATTTTAATATTTGCTGTTTTTTTTCCCGAAATACAATATTTTAAAATCTGATATAACACGTATAATAAACAATATATTTATAAATTAACTGGAAGTTTTAATACAAAGTCCAATAATCAATCTGCATACTTTAATATTTAATTTCAGTTTTATAAATAGGATAAAATTTCACTTAATTCATTGTTAAACAGATTGAAAATGTTTGAATTTAATGTGCAGTTATCCTTAGAATTTACAAGAGAAATTTACAATATTAAATTTTGAGATTTCAATCGAAAAGTCTCGGTTTCAAATTCTGGTCAAATCATATAATAAAAAAATATCATTTAAATTGATATCGTAATAGTTTAAATCATAATATAAAATCAATTTAACTGCCCCATCTGAAAAGGAGAGCCAGATTCACTAACTTATCACACTGTATGTGGTAGAGGATTCGGAAAAATAAATAAATTTTAGATTGATAATATTTCATGTCTTGTACAGGAAGTAAATCCACACTGCCTCGGTTAATAAGCTAAATGCTTACCCATTACACCACGGAGGCCCGAATTTCACCCTTTTTCAAATCTCAAATTTTGTAAACAACTAAAAAGCATCTTCAACCTCAAAATTACTGACACCCAAATTCATAAATAATTTGGAAGAAGGGACAACCCTTTTGATTTTTTAACCAACTTTCATAAAATTCCTAATATAGAATCTATCCTAGGTAAATTATTTAAGTACATTAACTGTATTTGCTTATTGATTGACATCTATTATTTTACTTATACATTTATTGAAGGCAGAACCCGTTAAGTTCAGAACAGACTTTTAGCTTTGTTTTGAATTTCAAATTTATTTTTTCCCAAAATGGTGTTTAAAACCTCATTTTTTGGAAATACATAGTTGAGAATTTTGTATCATTTTTTAAGGAAATTTTGGTTCAATTTTTGGAGTAATAATCTCCCGGAGACTTTTGACTAATTCTTTGAGTTCTAAAATATTTGAGGATTTTTGTCACTACGCCTTATTTTAAATCGAAGAATTGGAAATTTTGACATAAGCCCTTGATATATTTCCTAGATTTCCATTGTTTTTATTTGTTCTTTATGACGTTTCGTTTGACTTTTATAGTTTGACATTTTTAGTTCACTGTTAGAATTAATTTAATATATCTTAAGTTACAAAACATATAAATACTGGTTATTGCAATTTTTTAACTTTATTAAACTTTAAAAAATCGTAAAGTTCTTTTCGATTATTTTTTTAAATTTTTATATTAATACAATTGTCACTATATGAATTCACATTTTTTTAAATTTAATATAAAACGCACTAAAGTTTACTTTAACATTTCGAAAACTTTTCAAGTGTTATCTTTTTATTTTCATTAATTTTCTCTTCAATGGTTAAAGCTAGTTTATATGTTTTTTCACGCTTTTCTATTTGATTCTTGAGTTCCTTCCAATGATTTGGCATAACTTGTTGATAAACTTCTGCATTAAAACCATTATAGAAACTCTTGAATCGATTTTCACAAAATTTTCTTAAGGTTGCATCTATAGATTTTCCATTTAAAAGTCTTTCCGCACATTGATTTAGACAATCGGCTGCATCTGATTTAAGTTCTGGATTTATTTCTACCAAATAATAACTATTTTTTATATCTTCTGCAAGTTTATCAAAATTTCTTTCTTCGATTTTTACACGATGGTAAACTGTAACACCTATACCCTTTTCAAGAAGTTTCATATTTTCGATATACGAATTTCGTTGATCATCGCAAGGATCATTGATATTTTTAAAATATGAAATTTCCATTATTGCATATTCATACAAAGAGGTTAATGTATACATGTATTCCTCATCATCAGGAGTCAATTCAACATCCATTCCTAAAGTGATAGGAACCTCTTTTATTGAATCTCCAATTGTGTCACAAATAACGAAAACGTTCTTCAAATAAAATATGAAAATATTAATCCTAGATATTGGAAAGTTTTATCCAAATTACCTGTTTTAAACAGAACGCTAAGAACAAAATTATCAAAAATTTCATTTTAAATCTCTTTAAAGCAATATTTGAAACTAATTTTGAAAATAACTTACCACTAGCTTTAAATACAAATTAAAATTTAATTAAATGATCAGTTCAACTATTTGATCAGTTGTTAAAATATTTTTTTAGAAATTTATTTTTAAAATTTTTTTCTTCTTCAACTGTTTAAATAAATAAAATAATCAAAATTTAAAGACTATTGTTTAATATTATAAATTTAATCAAATACAAAATTAATATATAATTTAAAATAGCAGGTACTACAGTAAATCAATCTTCAACTTCGGAATAAAATTGTTTGAATCCAAATTTTATCCGAATTTTAAAGATAAGGATAACTTCATTTGTTATATACCTCTTTTAGGTCCTGTGAACCTACTTTTCATACTTCAATCTTGAGCCCGCAAAATTATGACATGAGAGATCTTAAATCGTAGAGCTGAGACAAATATCTCGGTAAAGTGATCTACATGCATCTGATCACTCTTGAATGCTGTACATTATCTTTACTAAAGATCTTTCAGTTATTTCGTTGATGTTCTGTCAAATTCAGTTTCTCATGTGAACCTAGCTTAAAAAATGATTCAATATCAAAAATTTGAAACAACTCGATCTCTGAAAGTATTGTGCGTAAATTTCTTTTGACTAAGACTATTATTTAAAAAAATTTTTTATTTTTTATATTTTTTTAAATATTATAAAATACAAAAAATAGTTTAATTTTATTTTATTATTTTTTCAATATTTGTTCAAGTTTTCTAAAATAAAAAAAAATTAATAAAACTTATATAATGTACACTTAAGGCTATTTTTTCTAAAACTTCCGTTCCAAAAACTTATACGCGAATTTAAGAAATAATTAGCATTATTTAAAAAAATTTTAAAAAATTGCGAATTATTGAAAATCTCTTTAAAAAAAATTAATATCGAATATTGATAAAACAACAGTCTAGTTTGAAAATAACAGTCTATTAAATTTATTACTTAAAATCGTCTTATGGATCCAACACCCAATTTAACAGTTAGTTTCTCAGAACTTTTCAAATCGGTTATTCAATAAATATATCGATTAATATACATTTATTATATTATCGATAGTCAAATGATCATGTTTACAAGAATGCAATATAGCTCAATACTTCGAAATTGAAAAGGAATTCCTAAATATGGAATGAGTTTGAAAATTAAAATTACTTAGGAGCCACTAAAAATCAAAAATATTTTTTTAAAGATTAACATATTTAAATCGCAATTAATCCATTTTTTAAAAATGGTGTTCAAGGCTTTCCTCTATTCTTTACTTTGTTGATTTATTTTGCAAAAGAAAAGATGTTTCATATTTGCATTGACAAAACATTTCCAAATTTTCAAAAAATAATACAACTGATCAAACAATTTGAATTTTAAAATTTGCAACGACCAAATTGTATATATAAAGCCCTCTAGATCTTAATCTTAAAATTAGTTTTTAAATTTTATTAGACGACTAATTAATAAATAAATTTAAAAATGAGATTGTGGTATCTCTTGTTTTTGGTGTACTGTTTAAAGCAGGTAATTAATAAAAAAACTTTTCAAAATTTCTTCTTCAAAACCTACTTCAATATATTTATTTTAATTTTAGAAATCTGTGGTAAATTGTTTTGACTTTGCAGATCCTTTAATAGACGCAGCAGAATTATATAAAGAAACCGCTAAGTTGAGTTCAGATCTCGTGAAGAATATCGAACCTTTGCTATTAACTTACGAAGATGCGTTTGATGAAATATCAGACGACTTTTCAGAAAAAATCAAACCACTTCTTAAAAAAATAGGCGATCATTTATGTGATCACTATTTAACATTTAATGGTTTAAATGAAAGTAAATTTAATTTCATATTTTTAGGCTTTTAATTTGTAAAATTTCATTTCTTTTAAAATTCAAGCAAAAAATCTGTTTTTAAAAACAGTCGAGGATTTCAATTTATCAAATTTAACAGATGTGTGTTCGGATGAATCTCTAATATCAAATATTGCTGGGGGTGCAAATTCTTTAATTTGTGATGAGGAGGAATCTCTAATTGGAGTTAGCAATAAAGCTAGAAAAACTCTACAAGAATATATGACAAATGCAATTTCACTTCGCAGTAGCACTGCTAATTTACTTTACCATAAGACAAATGAATTAACAAAAATTGCACTTGATCAAATAAAAGATCATAAGTATCATAATTCATTTTGGGGCTATAGTATTGATTATAGAGAAATAATTGAAAGAGAAGTTTTTACACCTTTTGATAAATGTTTAAAAAAAATAACAACAAGTCCAAAAGAAATCATGAAATGTGTTAAGTCTGTTTATGATGAGATGAATGAGAGTGTCCGGGTTCGTTCCTTAAATGATTTAGAAGATGATAAAAAGCAAATTTATGTTAAATTACTAAAAGAATACGAAACACTATTAGGCAGAGTTATTACCGTTACCAAAATTATTGATGAAAAAATGCTTTCTGTCACTAAAAATATAATTGATGGATTCTTCCAAGATGAAAATAAGTGCTTTAATGATAATTTCCTTTATAAATTGAATCAGTACAGACAAAAAATTGAACACTTATATATCAATGAAGTATTTATGGACTCTGAGAATCTTCTTCATATTGACGTTACAACTTCTGCAAAAAATTTTGATTTAGCTTTAGAATATTTAGAAGCTGTAGTGTCTTATATCAATGTACCGGATAGATTTTGTGACATTACAGAATATGCTGGAAAAGTAAGAAATGTTTTATGCGAAGTTTATGATAAAACTGCATTTATATTCGATAAAGCCACAAATAAAATTATGAAGCCCATTGAAAAAATAGAGTCATTTATTCCTTGTTTCATAAAACATATCGGAAATTTCGTAGTCGATAAAACAGAAGAATTTATTGATGAAATCGGATTACAAAAAATAATTGATGATGTTGAAGAAGAAGTTTCAAATGTTGTGGATGCTTCAGTTTCTATTCTTAAACCGTTTTTCGAAGAATTTGGCTCAGGATGTGGTAAAATTCTGGAAGAATTTGAAGCTTCATTAGAAGATTTACCCAAAGATATAAAACAATGTGATTTATTGAAGAAAATTGATCAATTAAATGATTCCTGTAGCAAACCATCAAGTATCAAAAATTCACAATCAATAAATAAAAATCTAAAAGAATTGCCTAATGCCGCAACTCAACTTAAAACTTGTGTTCAAAAAACTATCGCTAACAAAGCAACCGGAATTTATAAAGCTATGGAAAAATGTAAGATCAATTGGCATTATATCTTTTCCGCGTAATCCAATTTTAGGTTTAAAAAAATCAAATATTGGTTTGTTTTTAGATTTCAGTATATTGAATTTTTCAAATTAAAAAACTGTTTCTAAGTTTAATAGAAATTGTAAATAAAAATTGTTTTAATTGAAAATGAAAAATTAAAGAGAAAAAAAGAAATTTTCTCCATTCAGGTTCATAGATAATGTTTATTAAACAGGAGTAAAATTTGTTTCGTCCTTTGCTCCTTTATTTATTTATTTATTTATTTATTTACTTGTAGTACCAGACAATAGTAAATATTGCCTGATAATATTAATCCTTTGCGTATTTGACATTTGGACTAATTATTAAATTATTGTAATATACACAATATTTTTTTAATAGATATGATCCGGCCTCGGTTTGAACCCGAGACTTTTCAATTGGAAAGCCACCACTTTACCACTGAGCTATCGGTCAGATATGTTCCTTTATTATTTTTTTTTATATAAAGCATTGTGTCAGATCAAAATTTATTTAAAGATTTTAAGTAGGTAGTCCAGCACTAATATAACCTACTGAGTAGTCCAATACACTCCAGATTGACTTTCTTTTTGAAGTCATAAGGGAGATCGCTGGTGGTAGCATGTGTTGATGTCCAAGCAAAATTTTAATCTAAAATTCAAATTAACTTTTAACTCCCTTCTTTAATTTCCTTTTCATATACTTTTAAATCAAGTGTACATTATAAACAAAGCTAAAATACATACTAGAGATTGAGATAACACGTTTCATAATTTAAAATGAAATATTTATTTAGTGTTTTCTAAAATGTATATTTATTATAAAACAAATAAATATATTAAAAGTAAAATTTGACACTAATCGATACATAATTATTTAAAACCCAAATATGTTTTTTTTGACATTGAATTTCAAAGCAATTTAAACAATTCTCTACCATTTCTACATTTTATTAAACATCTTTATTTTCATTATTTGGTAAAACAAATCATTTTTCTTAATGTAAACAAAAAATGTCTGCCCTAAAATAAATATTTAGAATTTAAAAAAAAAAAGAAAATAAATTAAAATTAAAAAAATTTGAAATTTTTTATTCTATTAGAGATCAATAAAATTAAAACGGTCTGATATAATCCACTTTTTTTTTGATATTTGAGAATTATTTTGTATTTTTTATATTTCCACTAAATTGGAGTATACATTTTAGACGTAACTGAAATATATCTTGTGCAGCGCTCTTGTATTGAGATTCAGTTACTGCGACACTGATCATTAAATAAAAGACATTATATGTATTGCATAATAACTATGAACACAAATTTTGGGCAATTGAAAATCTTTCATAAACAATAAAAGATAAACAAGATTTTAAATCAACATTATAAACATAAACATTGATATATTTGTTAGAATTAGTCAAATACATTCATACAAACTTAATAATTTTATAAGGTGCGTTTTTGATGTGTTATAAATTATAATCCTTTAAAAGCATTCAATTAGAACAAAAAAATTAAAACTGATATAATTTAAAAACAGTTTTGTATCCATACAATGCAATGTTGATGATACAAATGTAGCTAAGTTAGGTGTCAATAAAATTGAACTATAAATAATTGACATAATTGCTAAAAACACATATATTCTAAAAACTCGCAAATGTTACTTAAATCTAAATCTTAACAATAATTTTCAAGACCCTGTCACGTAAATCTTTAAATGTTTTTGTAAAAATTATCAATGTATTGTAAGAGAAAGTTTCAATTCAATTTTCGATACTCGATTTTATTTTTCTTTTTTTTTAGGATATTTTTAGGTTATGTTTTTTTTTAGAAAAATGCCCATTTTTACCAATTTTCGTTTTGAGTTTTTTGTATGAAATTTTTATTTTAATATATTTTGAATTATGTTTAAACAAAATTTTGAAATTTATCTTCATCATATCAAAATTTCAACTTTCAAAACAAAATTATAACCTAAAATTTAACGAATTTACTATTAGACCTCTAAAGTTGATTTTCACAGTGTTTATTTTATGGTAGTGAGCTTTAATAGTGGAACTTTTTTTAAACTCATTTTTCATTTAATATAATAAAAAATTTTATATCTAAATGTACCACAAATTTTAAGGCCACTTTTAGACGAAAATTATACAAATTTTAACACGACTTCTTTCGAAAGCAAATAAAATGTAAATAAAATTTTCCAGTGGCGTGGCGTGACTCTAAAAATACATTACATAATTGGCGTATTGACGATTATTGAATAAATTATAACTTTCTGTGATTTTTGTTATTTATTTTTAAAAGTACAATAGTGTGCGTGGTTTTAATAAATTATTTTGAATAATTCTTTTTTTATTATTTTGCTTTTGTCAATTTTTTTTTCTATGTAAATTATGAAATTTTGTTTGTTTAATAATTTAGAAACAAATGGTTTTTAGTTTTTGTTCTTGATAAGTTATGTTATAATTAACAACAAGATCTTTTGTTATTTTACATTTTGCAGATCTAATTTGAACATATAAACATTTATGTATTAATTTCAATTTAATGTTTAGAATAAAAAGAAGGAATCATTTTTTTTAATTAATTTGTTTAGAGATGGAAGCAATTACGCATTTTCAATGCTATGTTATATATATTTTTAGTTTTTTTCGACCGATATATAAAATAAATTATTTATAAATAATATTTAATGGTGATTCTCTGATTTTTTTTTTAAATTTCTACTTAATTAGTATTAAACGAATAGTTGAGTATTTAATATTTATCTATTTTCTAATATTAATTTTAAATAAATTGCGAGTCTGTAAAGGTATTTAATAACGTTTATATTTATTTATTTATCTCATCTGTGTATAATTTATTATATACAGTTAAAGCGTAACGTAACGTTACTTTAATAACGTAACAAAACTAATTTTTAATGTTCATAAAATATTGCATAATTTTAGGCTTTTTCATTTTTTTCATTTCAAAACCTTCAACATTTTTAAATCAAAAATGAAACATAAAAATATTAATAAATATAAAAAAACTCTTTACATATATATATATATATTAAGAATATACTTTTTTTTATTTTTCAGAAAGTAAATTTAAGAAAATCATTTGAGGCACATAATGGCACATATGCCTAGACGACGTTTAGGATCTGTTGGAGATTCAGCACCACCATCAGATTCATCTGAAGGTACAGCATCAGAAACATGTGAAGTTATAAATCAAGATTGGACAAATGGTATAACATCAGATCCAACATTAAATCATCAATTACATTTGCAACAGCAACATTTACATTTACAACAACAACAAAAAATGCATCAAAATGATATAAATAGTCAACAACATATTTATATAACAAGTACAACAAGTACAACAAGTAATACTAGTAGTATTAATCATAATCATATAAATAATCGGGAACCAGATATTGATGCAATTAGTACAGCTAGTACAATATTATCTGAAGATGAACGTAGTCAAGTTGAAAGTTTTTTTGCTGGTTTAGGTACCGAAATATATGTTAGTTCATCATTGGCTAATTTATATGAAGGTATTGGTAAAGATGATTGGCGTTTAATATATACTGGTATACCAGTATTATTACATGATAAAGGATCAGCTAGATCACGTTCAATACCACGTGTTACATTATGTTTAGCTGAACGTGGTTCATGTTTTGCATTATGGCGTGATACAATTGATAATATATCACAATATCGTGTTGCTGGTCCATCATTTCATACAATGTTATTATCATCAAATTCAAATCAAGTGATTGGTTTTAGTTTTGATTCAAGTGAATCAGCTGATGAATTATGGAAATGTATACAAAAATTAATAAATGATCCAGAAAATAATCCATTAAATGGATCTGGTAATAAAAGAAAAATAAAAAAAGAGAAAAAATCAAAACCAGCACCATTACCACCAAAATCACAAATATCACATCCATGTCAATTTCATCATGTTACCAGTGTAACAAGAGAAGATGCTGAACGTTATTTATTACAAACATTTGTTGCAGATGCTGCAAGTGGGAATAATAAACATAGACAGTAATAAATGATATATATATATATATATATATAAAAAAAAATAATTAAAACTATGAAATTATAAAAACAACGTTTCTTCTTTTGTTTTTTACCATTTGTTTTTTGTTTTTTTATAAAATAGCAACGAAAACAAAAAAAATTAAAATAAAATATAAATAAGTGTTAAAAAAATTAAAATTAAATAATAATAAATTCAAACAAAATAACAAATTAAATAGTTAGGTGAAAAATTAGTCATATTCAAATTTTTAATTCTATATTATAAAAAAAAATATTGAAATAATTTAGTATTTAAGTATTTTAATTTTTTTTATTTTTTTTTTTAATTTTGTTGTAAATTTTGGAAAAATGAAAGAAACGTGATGCAAAAATTGAAATTAATTGAGAGTAAAAACGCACCAACATTCAAAATTTCTGAATAAATATTATGAAAAATCTCTCAAAAATAATTTATATAAGAAATCCGTCAAAAAATAAAAATTTATATCAAAAATATATATTAGAAAATACATACATACATACATATATAAGTTTATTTTTATATAAGTAATTATCCTCTTTTTTTTATACATAATTATTTTAAATTAAATTTTGTATATTTTATTTTTGTATAATCTTTGTCAAAATTTCAAAATGTATATATATATAATATTATTGTTTTTTATTTAAATTTATAAACGCACATAATTACATATATACGCATATTTATACAAATGTATAAATAATTAATAATATAATAAATGTAATAATTAAGAGTAAGTGTGTGCCAATTCCAATGTTTCAAATTTTATATATTCTTTTTACGATTTTTTTTAATTAATAAAAGGTTTGTGTCTTAGAAAACTTAATTTGCAACAATCCAATTTCATTGACATTTTTATTTGAAGGTAAAATAATTTTAACAATTTATAATAATATCAAAACTTTTTAATTATTAAATTAAAAAAAAAAAAAACAAAAGTTGAATAAATTCTAATTACTAGCCTGTAATCGAAAATGTCCTACCAAAGTAAAACTAAAAAGAATTTGAAGATCTGCATTTATGTAGTTTTCACTTTTGTAGCAAGGATTATTAGACGTTTCAACTCGATTGAAAAAGTGTTTTATAAAAATTTTGACATTTAAAAAAAAATTTTAAATAACCATAAAAGTGTGTTTCAATTACATTTCAAAATCTGACATTTTGCACACAAAAAAAAAATTGTTTGCCCATATTCCAATTTCAAATATGCAATTGACAGGCAAATGACATTTCCATTTAGTTGATTTGTGTGATTTGTTTTTTTTATAGAGTGGCACAAAACGACCGATATGGTTTGAATGTTTAATAACTTTTTTATTTAATAGTTAATTATTATTATTACTTTTTTGTTATACAGTATATTAATATTGAATATTTTTAGCTTAAGAAATGTCTGATTCATGTAGAAACGTCTTAGATTTTTTATATTTTTCATAACTTTTCGTAATTTTTTATCGCTGTTCTGTTGTGTACTGTTTCATTTCCAATTCCCCAAGTTTTATTCACAAAATTCTGAAATTAAAATAAAAAATTTAAATAAATTTAAAAAGTTAACATTCATACCATATCGGTCGTTTTGCGCCACCCTGTATAATCGATAATACTGCGTAAGTTAGGAGATAATTGCAGTTTGACATTTGTAAATTACAATACGTAACTCAACCCACTTTTCTCAATAAACGCAAATGCGTATTAGTTCAGTGCGACATTTCCGAGGACAGCTCTAAAATAGATGAAATACAAAATAAAACAATATAATTAATTTTATTATTTTATTTTCAAGTATAAATTATTCTAATGAGTTATTATTACTTGTTTTATTTTTCAAATTTCTGAATAAATTTAATTACAAATTTTAAAATATATGTAATATATATTTTGTTTAATTTTATATATGTACTCGAAAAATAGTGAAAACTTATTAATAATTTTAGAAAAGTGTATCAAAATAAACTAAATTTTGTTTATAAGTTCCCAGAAACTTGACATGATAAAATCAAAATTCAACAATTTCAAATAGATTAGTAAATAAAATTAGAAAATTTATGAACTTTAACCTTAAATAACGGTTACACACTTTAACTAACGGAAAATTATAATTTTGGTTGTTGTTTTAGCTAAATTGGCTAAAATGGCTTTTTATTTCCATCCGTTTATAGTTTAATTTTCTTTTTTTTTAATTATATATTTTGCACAATTTATAACTGTATTTTATTATAAAACATAGAGGTACATACATAGTATATAATTTATATATTTACATATATATTATATCATTATAAATAGAAAAAAAATATTAATTAAAAAAGGAAATAAAAATAATTTGACTGTGATAAATATAATTATGAAAAAAAAAAAAGTTGAAAAAAAAATCAAAAGATAAAATTATTAAAAAAAAAATTTAAAATAAAAAAAAAGGAAGTATAATATTTTAAAAAAAAAAATTATATTTTTTATTTTAATTAATAAATTAACATATTTTGTTTTTATTTTTAACTAATATAAATATAAAATATAAAAAATAAATTAAATATATAAAATAAATTAAAATAATATTAAAAAAAAAACATAAATAAATAAAATACAATTGAAAAAAATTTAAAAAACCAGAACGTAATATTTTTGTTGTAATAAAAAGAATTAAAAAATGTAAAACATCACATAAATAAAATATCACATAATAATTTTTGATATTATTGAATTAAAACTTTTATATATATATATTTATAATTTCTCCAAGAGCTTAGAAAGAACACATCCAAACAAAGGAAAAGAATCCCAACACTTATTTTAAAAAAATAATTTATTAATTTAAATTTCAGAATTACTAAAATTTCAGAAAACTTGACTAGAGTTCACATAACTTTGAAAAAAGTTAAAAAAACCCTCTTGTAAACTCAGCTTCCATAATATTTAAAAGTGTCTAAAGCATGTGCTTGACTAACTACCGGTCAGTTTATAAATCAATTAATACAAAATAATTTTTAATTTATATACTAATATACATAATATGTAGGTATGTAATAAAATGGCAGTTGCTTTTTGTATCCATGGTAACCATTGAAATTATTTAAATATCGTATTACGATCCTGTCACAATAGCTTGTAAATATGTATATGAAATATAAGTCATATATGAAATATAAGTCTTTAGAATTATCAAAAAAAAAAAAAAATAAAACAAAATATTAATTAAAAATAAAATTAATTATTTAAAAGTTTAAAAAAAATGAGATAATAATCAAAATGAAAAGGAAAAAAAAAAGAGAAAAACAAAATAATTTTTAAGTTTTATAAATTAAAAAAGTAAAACAATTATTATTTAATTTTAATTAATTATATTACATTACATTCTTATTATTTTAATATTGAAATTTTATTGTTTAATTATTTTATTATTATTATTATTTTTTTTTTTTAATTTTAACCAATACAACAATATATTAAGAATCTTCATGTAAAAGTGTATTGTATAATAAATAAATATATAAAAAACAAAATTCACACATTTGCAATATTTATGTAGTTGTATTCATAAATTTCAATTGTAACTACAATAAACATTACTGACTTCCTACTGAAGGATATGTCGGATATCTTTGTACGTTAATTGCAAACTTATAATAAATCGATTTCTGAAATACAAAAGCACCCTCTACTTTAACGTGAAGATTCTTAATATTTTTAAAGGAATTATTTTAATTTTATTGGAATTTTTGTTAAGATTTTTCCAAATTTATAATAAATTAAGAAAAAAAAAAAAAAATTTTTTTTTAAAATAAAAATAAGAGGAAACTGCAACAAAACAACAATTAAAATACGAACAAACGATTAAATATATATATATACATATTTTTTTTTAATTTAAATGAAATTTTAAAATTGTTGTTATTGTTGTCGGTTTCGAATATTAATCTATTACATATTAACAAACATACATAAATATGTTTAAATTATTGTAAATCATATAAGAAAAAAAAAAATTTAAATAAAAAAATGTCCAACCATTAAAAAAAAAACCAAAAAAAAACTTTGGATTTTATTTTATTTTAAAACAAAATTTTTTTAAGTCTCAATTTTGGAAAGTTAGTAAGAAACAGTATACATAACATTTAACATAACATTAGGGCACGCTAATCAGCAGCAGCAGTAATAGCAGTTTTTCGTTTCTTACATCTAGATTTAAATGGTAACTTTTATGGTATAAAGAACTCCTGTAGGTAAGACCCGACAGATTTTTGAGAACATGACCAAATTTATAGATCAACTTCAAATAAAATAAGAAGCATAAAATATTCATTATTGAATGTCGTTATTAACCTTACAAATAAACCGGATATATAAGAAATTCTATTAGCAACATCTAACAGATCAACAACTACAAAAATTATCTAACAAATCTAATTTATTACCAAAATGACTTGAAATAATAGTCATTGAACTTAATTAATATTGAGCCAAGTTTCTTAGAATTCAAGTTCCAGATAATCCCTAGTTGGATGAATCTAATTTAAATTTGATTATTGTATCCATGGTAACCATTTAAAATAAGCATACATATCAAATTCTTATAAGTTTACAGCTTCAAAATTAAGTCCCTTACAAAAATATTGGTTGTATTCAACTCAGATTCTAAGAAAGGTGCAGAGACGTTGAAGCAAAAGTAAAATAAAATTTTTTTAAGTAGAGAAAGATTTGCTGTAGGTATATAGATAGCAAATTTATTCTTTAATTAATAAACCATGAGTCCGGAACGAAACGATATTGGAACAAAACCCAATGAATTACTGTAAAAACGTGTATAGCAATGAAGCACCATATTCTTGATATACGAGTACTATAGGAAAGAACTGTTTATTTCTTAGAACTCTATCACCCCTATTCTAAATTCCCTCGTACAGCGACGTCGGAGATAATCTATGAAAAATTAATTCTCAATTCCGACTTAACACTACGAAAGGTACAAAAATCGACGAAAGTCATATTCATTCGTAGCATATTCGTATTTCATATATTAAAATTTTTAAGGGTAAAATAACGAAAGAACTAGACATAATCAAAATATTAAAAAAGTTATATGAAATATCTTACTATTTTTTTTTATTTATTATTAATCTTAAAATACTTTTTTCTCAAAATAATATTCAAAAATTATTAGTTACCTACTACAAATTTGAAAACAATAAACATCATTCTTACTTAAAAAAATGAATTTAACTTCAAAGTTGCCATTGCAAATTTAATTTTTTACGAGGCAATTTGGAATCACTAAAACTCTTTTTTCGTAGAAAGTCTACGAGGGAATTTAGAATTGGTGTGAATATCTGTCACTAATTAATCCACACAAGCTCTAACTTTTTTGTTAATGAAATTTGTTAATGCACTAGGTGTAATATCAAATCTCAGAATCTTTCAGAACTTGAAATTAAATTTTACCATTT
The DNA here is from genome assembly GCA_963082915.1 of Dolichopus griseipennis. Lineage (NCBI taxonomy): Eukaryota > Metazoa > Arthropoda > Insecta > Diptera > Dolichopodidae > Dolichopus > Dolichopus griseipennis. Next base: position 104,881,386 of record OY720444.1, on the reverse strand, counting down.
TAATTTTAATATTCCGTTATCTTGGAATATTCTCTAGATTTCGTATTGCTCAGAGTGTGTAATAAATTAACAATGTAAAAATTTGGATTTAAAATGATAATTTTTAAAGTTAGTAAGTATTTACTTAAATTTTTATTTTTTAAAAATATATTATTTTAATATATTTTTTATTATTATTTTCTAGTATACATTTCTTTTTTTTATTTAATTTATTTATTTTTCGTTTTTTTTATTATTTTATTTCAATTTTTATAGCATTTTACATTTTATGTGTTTTTTTATTTACTTTTTTTTCTCTTTCTATTTGAAAAATCAAACAAATAAGTTTTAAAACTCATAAAAACTAAATTTATAACAAAATGTTAAAAATAAATTTCTAGCTACATTGATTTGCAACAAAATAAAATTATATATATATATTTTTAATAATTTTAATTAAAAATCAATTTTTATTGTTTATTTAACATTAAAAACAAAATATTTGTAAAAGAACAAGCGAATCATATTATATATTATATACAATAATATAAGATATATATGTAAGATAGTTGTATATGTGAAATGTCAAAATATCATATGATCGAAATTCAAGTTTTATAGCGAATGATTAAATACATAGAGTTTTTGAAATGTTTGTCAAAACTCCGTTATCAAAAGGTTGTCCAACAAAATCCCGTTTACTGTTTGCTATTTTAATTAAAAAATGAAATAATGATTAATTAATTTAAAAAAAAATATGTTGAATTTTGAAAAATCGACATTTTAAACAGTTTTTTTTGAAAATAGGAAATTTTCGCAACATGGCATGGATTTTTGTACCTAACCTCAAATAAATAATCATACGAATGAATATCGATGTCTTTAATGAAAAACTAGAATAAAATCCACGTCTATTAAAAAATCGTTCAAATGAAAGAAAGAATTTTATTTTATTTCTTCAAAACTAAATCAAATTTTATTTAAAAATTCAAAAACAAATAAAAAGTACATTTTCTTCAGCAGATAAAACATTTAAAAATAATATGATTAAGCAAAAGATAATAACAATATGTAAATACACTAAAATTCTAAAATAAAAGACTAATTACGATTAGTAAAAACTTTTTATTTAATTTTTTTTATGAAAATTTAATTCCAAATTATAACTCACAGATAAAAATGTCTGTAAAAAGAAACATTTATAAAAAAAAACAATGTAAAAAAAGTAATTATATATTTATTATATACTAATAAAAATCAACTTAATAAATTAAAAAATTTTAAATAGTGATATATATATATATATACATATATAAAATTCTTGTTAAATATTATATAAAATATTATGTAAATAAAATAAGAATTATAAATAAAAAATAAATTTATGTAGATATGCAATTTATAAATATAAAAAAAGTACGACATAAAATTAAAATAGTACGACGTAAATTAATTCTTTTTTAATTTTTATAATTGCCTATATTATAGGGCCTTACCTAATCGCTTTTGATTAGGTAAGGCCCTAAATTATTTTAATATACACTATATTTTTTTATTAGATATGATCCGACCAGAATATGAACCCGAATCTTTTCGATTGAAAAGCCACCACTTTACCACTGAGCTATCGGTCAGATAAATGACTTTTAGTATATTGTGTAGTGACTTCCAAAATTAATAATTATTTCTCTATTAAAATAATTTCAATCAAATACTTTATTTTTTACAAATTAGAAATATCTCCTGAGTTTCTTTAGTTATATTTTAGCCATTGGTTTTTTCAATCACCCCATTTAACTTAAAAAATAATAAAACAAATAAGTCTGAAATTTTTTAAAATAAAATTTAAGAACTGGCGAAATATTTTCTAATAAATTTTCAAACATTGTATGTATAATTCATATTTAAACTTTATTTATAGCAATGTCATATAATTATTTATTAATTTTAAAATTTGGACTAGAACTAAATGGGAGGAACGACATGAAATTTTTTAGAATTGAACTCCCCCTCAACTCCGTTGATATAAACATTAAATACTAACCCATATAAGCTTAGGCTAACAACGTATTAGGCTCTTCCTGCCTGATGTTTTAAGAACTTTCGAATAAAAATAATTAATTTTCATTTAAGAAGAACTAACTTTTTATATTTAAAGTATTTACACCTATTAAAAATTTTTCAAAGTTTTCCTTGATTTTCATCAGTTTTCAATTATTTATTCACCTGTTTCAATTCATTTGTTTTTGTTTTTTTTGAAAACTAATAATTAAAAATCGTAAATTAAAAAGTAAAATTTTTGAATAACTCAAACTTCAATTTAAGATAAAAATTTAAATAAAAATTTATTATAAAGATCTTTTTAAAAAATGTATAAAATTAAATAATAATTAAAAGATAATAAATTAAATAATTTAAAAAAAAAAAAAACTACAATTAATATAAAAAAATATATAGAACTATAGAAACGCTTAATAATTAAGAAAATAAATATAAAAAAAAAAATAAAAATAGATAAATATTGGAGAAATATCAATTTTAAAATTGTTTTATTTATAATGATTTAATTATCAGTTTTAATTACTTTGAGTAATTATTGTCCATATTATAGGAAAATGCTGAGGTGAAAACGATCATCTATCAAGAACCCTGTTGTAAATATTGATCATTTAATTCAAAAAAAGCCCTGAACACTACTTATTGATTTAAGCTCCCTAAAGATTATTTAAGCACTAGTTATATTTGGCAAATTAGATATAAAAGAATAATAAAGGTAAGATAAAAACATTTAAATGTTAATAATTAATATAAATTCATTTGTAACATCCAAATGAAAAGGTGAAACAGTAGCGACTTATCATTTGTAAAAGCATGAGTTCAAATCTTATTTAAATTTTATACGGGGGCGCTGGTTCAATTCCCGGACGGGTCATGAAATATTTAATTGCAAAAATAATTTTTCTTTCGATAGTGACCAAATGTATTTAGTAAAATATCAAATAAATAATATAAAAAAATTAATATTACTTATACAAAATTAATAATATTACTTATACATAGTTTCTACCTTTTTTTCCACAGACACCTATTCTACTATTCTACTCTTTGCCCAGCTGTTCAAATGAAGATAAGATTGAGCTTATTATATCATATTAAACAATATCAAACGCTGAAGAAGGGTTAAATTATATTAAAAATTATATAGGTAGAAACTCTGCCAAAATATTGATAGAACATCTAATTCTAAGATACTCTCCTGTATCAGAATTACAAATTTCAATTTAACAATTCAAATTAATTACTTTATTTTATATAGAATTTTTCTTATAATTATCTTAGACATACCATTTAATTTTTAATTAGTTTTCGTGTCCATAACCTAACGATAAAATGCATTTTGATGCATAATCGTCATCCTTATTTACTTTTGATAATATTTTAGATAAAATTTAATTAATCTATTATTAGTAAACTTGAAATTTTCTTAAGTAACACAATCTCTTTTTTTTAAATTTAATCAAAATTTATGTAATGAGCGTTCAAACTATGTGATCATTCTCATTTAATTTTAATTTAATTATTATTTTTATTACAATTTTTAATTAAACTCGTATTTAAATACATATTCTGAACAAGTCTCATATATATTTATTTTTATTAATATAACAATTATATATTTTCTTTCTAAAATTTTATAAAACTTCAATTCTACTTCGTAACAACTATTTCTTTATACAATATGTATATATATACCTTAAGTAAATACCTTATCTATACAATATATAATCTCGTTTTAAATTCAGTATCTTTTAAAATTAATTTTAAATTTAAAAAAAGACAAAAAACAATGTTCATATCAAAGAACAAATTATGATTTTAATCTAGGCTCATAAACTATACTTATGCTATGACAATTTCAATTTCTTATGTGCGTATCATCGCAAGCGTATGTGCATTGACGATGCATTTACCACAACATTTTTAACTCAATTTTTTTTTTTTTTAAATAAATCCAAACATATTTAAAATTCAAAACAGCACATGAAAGAAAACTATTATTATATATTTTATACCCCACTGATTTTAATCCTTTAGATTTTATTACAAACATTTCACATAACCCCGTCCATTTGATCACTTTACTTCTTCAACAAATTCTGATGTAAAAATAGAAATTATATTTCTTATCTTATTATTAAAGATCTTCATTAATCACTGAGCACATCAGTGCATTATAAAATAACGCATTTAATACTAGGTGTGGTATTATAATATAAGAATCTTATACAAAAATACAACAAACTTATATGCCTATCTTATATGCATACCTTTTAATTGTACAGGTAAAAACAAAGTGAACCAAGAATCATTTACAACAGGTACCTTTTAAAATAAATATTTGCTTTATCTTTATAAAGCGCTTATTTTCAGTTTTCCTAATCTTTACTGTGTTCTGTGTTCAAACTGTAGGAACATAAAAATGCGCTCCCCTCAAAATTATGAAAATAAAATAATCAACTTTTCCTTTTAATTCACGCTCCAAAAAAAAAAAAAATTTTTTAAAAAACTTGACGTGAACACAACGAGAAAGAGAACACGTACACTGGTGTCTTTTTCAGATCTTTTCCAGTTCAGTTTAACATAAAAATGCACAATTTTTATATTACAAATGCATTTTACGAACAGTTGACTGAATTGAATTTTACTAAGCGTTTTTTTAATACTTGCATGTCAAAAGTTATTTAGTAAAGTAACAAGTGACAAGGGAAATGAAGTTTATTAAAGTTGTCTTATGAGAGTCATTCGTGTAAAATTACTTTATTAAGTTTGTGCTACAATTAAATAATAATTTTATTAATAGTATACACGTTCAAAAACTCGAAAATTGAGTTAATTAGTATATGCATTCGAATGAAATGTTAATTGTGTGCAATCATTTTTACAATAAATTTAAATATTTATTATAGTATACATTCTCATATTTATTTTTATATATTTTTTAGTCGTCTTTAATTTTTATCAAGTCTATTTAGTTTGAACTTATGAAAATTGACAATTAATTTGAAAGAAAAAATTTTATCTTTTAACGGAGTTGGAACTCAGATCTGTTTACACCCGAAGCCACTTCGCTGCACCATACCATTCTTTTTAATTTATGGTCAGTTTTCTAATATTAATGTATCACTAACTTACAGAATGAAAAATAAACCTATAGACACAGATAAGTTAATATAAAAGTATATAATAAGACAAGGATTGTGAAAATTTTTTTAAAAAATCAATAAAACAATCGAAATTTAATGCGTAAGAACTATTCAATGTTGACATGATTTTGACAGAATTCAATAAAAATCTAATTTTTGTAATTTTATGAAAATTTTGAAATGTATTGAAAATCAGGATTAAGATTAGTTAAATTTTCAAAATTAACTTGATTTTCTAATATAAAGATATTTGTAAACTAATAATATAAAAAGTTTGAAAATGTTAGAATTCACTGTTGTTCGAACAATTATCTCTTAAACTTACTTCTAAAAATATAAACGGGTTATAATAATTCTTTCAAATCTTTGTTTAAAGTTTCTTAATCACTAGTTAGATTAAGAATTTGAAAGATTTTAACAGATAATAGGAGAGAATCATATGTTTAATAGATTTCAATAAATCAATATATTTGATAGATTTTTTCCTAAACTTCATTTCACTTCACCTTTATCATATTAATTTTCCAAGTTCTAGCATTCTAATATTTTCACTTTGTTTGTTTTTGAAAATTATTTTAGAATATTCAACATTACCTAAAAAGGAAGAGGTAAATTGAAAGCACCGTGCCAACAAAGGCACAATTTAGGAGTGCTGACATCAAATGAGTATCCACGCAGTCATTGTCAAACTCTTTTATCTTGATAATGTTAGAATTAATTTTGTTTCAACCCATTTTATTTTTATCTGACAAATGGCGTTGTGGTTAAGTCGCAAAATTACAAGTTGAAGGTCTCAGGTTTAAACCCCCCATAGGCCAAATCATGCTCGATTATATTTAAAAGGTTTATATCGTATTATAAAATAATGACAAGTAAATAAAAATATATATAACTCTTGTGTAAGATAATAGATGGCGTACAAAATTTTTAATTATAAATAAAAAATAATGAAATCACAATAACATTCTACATTTAACCAAATTTAAAGTTTTTGTCCCTAATAGTTACAGAGAAAAGCTTGCTCGATTTTGGGAGAATAACAGCTCATATACAAACTGCACTCAACTCAAATTTTGACATGAAAAGAAATGAATAAACGTATCCAATTAATGATGGTTTTGGAAATATACTCATTTGGTGTTGGACTAGTTCGGAACCAGCACTTTTCTATTGCAGTTCCCATTTTTCTTCCGTAACTAGTACCTAGCGTATAAATTAATCTTGCAAACGACCGAACGGATATTGTTAATCGACTCCATAGGGCATACAAACACCAGAACAAAGTTAATGTACCTACCATCTCAGGTGTTAGGTTCGAAATCGGTTGAAAACATAAAATTGAAAAAATATAAACTGAACAGCTTATACTGAATAAGCTGAATTGAATATGACGTATTTAAAAGAATAATTCTTAGTTTTCAACTTCACAACAAATTTTATGTTATCAATTTGATTGCAAAACATTATAACATACATATATTCATATATATATATATATAACATATAAATATATATTACATTCTATAAAGAAATATGAATTTTTTTATAGCTTTGTGTTATTTATCATTAAAAAGAAACAGCGACACAAAAAAAAACAACAAACGCATTATAATCGTTAGATATTTTGATATTTCACTTGACAGTGCGCTGCTAATGCAGTAAAAAAAAACCAAAGTAACAAAAGAAAACCATAAATTCATTTGGTTTTTGTTTTTGTTTTTTTTTTCTTTCAACCAAAAACCAAAACCTAACAGAAAAAATTTAAATGAATTTCCAAGTCCAAGTTCATTAACCTAAAGAATGTAAGCGCTCCGCTTTGCAACATATAAGTATAACTTTTTATTTTAAATTTTATAGAGTTTAACATTAACACCAAAACAAAATTTACTGCATTTGTTCGTTAGGTCTACTCGTTTTTATATGTGTCTTATTTTGTAATGACTTTTTAATTTTGTGCTGGAAACACTGAAGTCAGGTATTGCTTGATTTTTCATAGCAACACCCCTGGATGCCACGACAATTCTTCTTATCAGCTTTTCATTTCATGAAGTTTTTAATAAGTAAAATACAATTACAGTAACGAGGAAACTTTTAACACTTAAATACCTTAAAGACCCTTGATTCAATTTAATATTTGAAGATTTGAGACTTTTGACAAGATTAGCGTTACCAGGTGTCCGGATTCTGGCAGTAATATCCCGACTTTTAATCTTTAACAAAAGCTTGTCTTCTTACTTTTTATACCCGTGCATACATATATGACATCGTTATACCCGTGCATACATATATGACATCGGGTATATTAGATTTGCTCCTCCGTTTGTAACGCATCGATCTAGACGAGCTAGATATAGTGTCAAGGGTACGTATCGGCTCAGAATCGAAAAATTAGTCGATCTAGCTATGTGTGTCTGTCCGTCCGTCCGTCCGTCCGTCCGTGTGTCAGCACGATAACTCAAAAACTAAAAGGGCTAGAGTCTTGAAATTTACACAAAGTGATTTTTAGACAATTTCTAGGTTCCCTATTGTTTTTGGTTAAAATCGGACCAAGTCTTCGGGGAGCTGCCATACAACTTTTTTGCACCAATATGAATTTCTTCAAAAGTAATTATACTACGAGAATGAAAATTACACACGGTTAGTTTTATAATGACTCCGGCACTTATATGAAGTTTCAAAATGTTAGGGCCCCATTTTCGGGGGGCTGCCATACAACTTCTTTGCACCAATATGAATTTCTTCAAAACTAATTATACTACGAGGCTGAAAATTACACACGGTTAGTTATATAATGAATCGAGCACTTATATGAAGTTTCAAAATGTTAGGGCCCCATTTTCGGGGAGCTGCCATACAACTTTTTTGCACCAATATGAATTTCTTCAAAACTATTTATACTACGGGGATGAAAATTACACACGGTTAGTTTTATAATGACTCCGGCACTTATATGAAGTTTCAGAATGTTAGGGCCCCATTTTCGGGGGACTGCCATACAAAGTTTTCAATTCAATAACTTTGAATCTAATGAAGCTACAAGGTTAAAATTAAAATTGGGCAGATAAATTAATAGGGCAAGTTACTTGGCAAAGTTGGACATCACTCGGACCTTCGGACTTTTAGGGTGGGCCAATTTTTTTTTTTTTTGTTTTTGTTTTTTTTATTTTTTTTTTTTTTTTTTTTAAGCTAAAGTTATGGGACAATGAAAATTTTGTTTTTTGTTAATTTTTTTTTTTTTTTTTACGTCAAAATTATGGGGTAATGAGTTAAATGTATAAGGGAAGTAAATTACGGTTTATTTTATACACCATAGTGGGTATGCACGGGTATCTAAAAGTTGACAAGGGCAACTATAATCTTCCTCGTTTTTATAGTTTTCGATAATTTTTGATAATTTTTTTCTTTGAAAACTTTAAACTCAATTTTGAAGGCTTTAGAAGCGTCCTAGAGCAATTCTAGCGATAATTCGTGATCACTACTAAAATTTCGGAATTTTCATGTAAAATCAAATTTTTTTATTATTATACCCGTTGCATACATATATGACATCGGGTATATTAGATTTGCTCCTCCGTTTGTAACGCATCGATCTAGACGAGCTAGATATAGTGCCAAGGGTACGTATCGGCTCAGAATCGAAAAATTAGTCGATCTAGCTATGTGTGTCTGTCCGTCCGTCCGTCCGTCCGTCCGTCCGTGTGTCAGCACGATAACTCAAAAACTAAAAGGGCTAGAGTCTTGAAATTCACACAAAGTCATTTTTAGACAATTTCTAGGTTCCCTATTGTTTTTGGTTAAAATCGGACCAAGGCTTCGGGGAGCTGCCATACAACTTTTTTGCACCAATATGAATTTCTTCAAAACTAATTATACTACGCGGATGAAAATTACACACGGTTAGTTTTATAATGACTCCGGCACTTATATGAAGTTTCAGAATGTTAGGGCCCCATTTTCGGGGGACTGCCATACAAAGTTTTCAATTCAATAACTTTGAATCTAATGAAGCTACAAGGTTAAAATTAAAATTGGGCAGATAAATTAATAGGGCAAGTTACTTGGCAAAGTTGGACATCACTCGGACCATCGGACTTTTAGGGTGGGCCAATTTTTTTTTTTGTTTTTTTTGTTTTTTGTTTTTTTTTTTTTTATTTTTTTTTTTTTTTTTTTTAAAGCAAAAGTTATGGGACAATGAATGAAAATTTTGTTGTTTTTTTTTTTGTGATTTTTTTTTTTTTTTTTTTTAAGCTAAAGTTATGGGACAATGAATGAAAATTTTGTTTTTTGTTTTGTGTTTTTTTTTTTTTTTGTTAATTTTTTTTTTTTTTTTTTAAGTAAGTTTTAGTAAGTTTTTTTAAGTTGGAAAGTAAATTACGGTTTATTTTATACACCATAGTGGGTATGCACGGGTATCTAAAAGTTGACAAGGGCAACTAAAATCTTCCTCGTTTTTATTATAAATTTGCCAAATGATGTCTTGACTTCGAGTATCTAAGTATCATCTTACGTAAGTAACTTCAACATACTTAAGTAACTCTGGCAACCCTAGACAAAATTTGAGAAATTTCATATGACTATTATTTTAGAACTTTCAATTGATTTTAAAATAATTAAAATAATAAACGGTAGACTTTATGTATTAAATTTCTATGTAATGTATATACATATATATATATATTTTGGATGTATGTTTATTTAGTTATAAGAATTATGCAAACACAACTTCAAAATGATATTGCACTTTTATTTTTAACATGTTGCTGCTGTTGAATGAAAATTGTTAAATGTTCATCACATATTTTATATACTATAGATATTATGATGACGACGCTTGTATTTATGAAATAATAGTAATATAATATATATTTTTATATACCTACAAAGTAAATATATACTTTTATATATTATATAAACGTATAAATATATAAAATTGCTTTTAACATAAAGGTGGCATTAAACATAAATTATATGCACTTGAAATAAAACTATTTTACATAAATGCAACCTAAACTCCAGTGAACCATACAACTGAATTACTTATTACTTATGTTGATATTTATTTCCTTTCCTTTTTTTCTTTTTGGTTTTGTGAAATGTCGGGGTGTATATAAGCCCTTACTTAACCCAACATTAAAAGAACAAAATAGAAGATAATGTTATGCAATAAAATTTTGCAATAAAAAAGTGCAACAACTTTTTGTAATTTTTTTTTTAAATAGTCTGTCAGTTGTTCAAAATCATCTTCACCATAAAGTACGTATTTTGACATTAACCGAAACAACCATATCTTAATATTACAGTATTGAGATACCAAGTTGATGTCAATGTTCTTGAAGCTATACTTTTCATACATCATTCCTCAAATCTGGGATCAATTACAATGCACAAGGGCAGTTATACATTATATATTTTATTTAATAAAAAAAAGGTTTACATCTTTATGCAAAATATATTGAGATTTCTTAAGCCTTTTCCAAGGAATTCCTTCCTTTACAATATTGTCATATAATTCACAATTTAAATAATAAACTCTGCATCTCCAAATGATCAAAAGCGCAGGTAACATATTTAATCCCATTATTTGGTACGATTGCCTATGGGTTTAATGTGCAAAAACCTAACTCATTCCAAGCTAATATATACATATTAGCATTATATTTTTTCTACCACAAGTAGAGTCCCCACCTCCCTCAAAGTAAATAATTTAAAAAGTACTCTTTAAATTTTCATTTATTTAAATTTTTACTTGTAATCATCTTTACATTTTCTTTCAATTCGATTCATTTTCATTTCACTGTGGTTAAGGTCTCTTGACTATTGCAAGATACGCTAATTTAAGTTTTACACTTGTTTCTTCAAATGAAGTTTCCAAGATATTTAGAAAAAAAAAATAAAAAAAAAACAAAAAACAAAAAGAAATTAGATACAATCCTCCAAAATGAAATTAAAAATAACAAAAAGTACAGGCGTGCTTGTAAATTAATTGTAGCATAAGTTGCATATACCTATATATTATATACGTATATTGTTTATTTGAATGAATATATATACATATATATATATATATATATATATATATATATATATATATATTATACAAAAATATATGAAACCATATTCTAAAATTGCAAATGTTGTGCAACAATATACATACATCTATATATGTATATATATAGTTAGATTAAGCGTTATTCTTTTGACATTTGTGATTCATTAAACATGAAATTTTAATGGTTTTATTTTAAATTTTGTAATTTTTATTTTTTTTTTATTTTTTAAAATTCAAAAGATTTTAAAAGAAAATTAAATTTTAAAAATATTTAAAATTATTATTTTTAATTTCTGCATTTGCTGTGATTTGTTTAAATTAACTTGTGTTCATTATAATAATTTTATTTAATTTTAATTATATTTTATGAAGCATTTTACCACCAGAGGTTTTTTTTTTTAATTATTAAAACTCTCACATTTCAAATTTACACACAATCATTACTATTTACAATTATCAATTTACAATTTGTTTAGTTGTAGTTGATTTTTCTCCAAGCAAAATTATACAAATAAAGATTATATTGAAATTTTATTTGATTAGCATTACAATCAAAGATTTCCTAAACTATTTAAACTTATTTAAGTTCTTTTTAAAACGTTGCAAATTGTAAAATTGTCAATTTCTATCAGAGGAGAACACATTAGATGGAAGCATGTTCCATATTCTAGCAGTTCTCACAATAAACAAGTTTCCATAACCAGTTTTGAGTCACCTAGGAATTTCCACTGTGCATAAGTGAGCACTTGAGGCCTCCCTGGTGTTACGGTTGGAATTGTTTAAAAGCAGGCATTATTGATTTTAATTCAATAGAGCAAGTGTAAATACCTGCAAGATATCTATAAAAGAGAATTAAAGCTCCAATATTACGGCGAATGCTAAGAGGAGTGAAAGTAACCTGGACGGAAGGATCGCCAATTAGGCATAAGGCGCGATTTTGGATTTTCTCCAGGTAACTTAGTGAATTTTCGAGACGCCAGCCCAAATGTGGGAGTTATACTCCATCTTAGGTCGTATGTAAGCTTAATCGATATTGGAAAGATCACTGGGGGAAAAATATGCTTTACAGCGAGAGAGAAAACCCAAACATTAGGCAATATTTATTTATTACAACAAAAATTTACTCCTTCTTATAAAAAAGAGTTTATATTAATATTGTGGAAACACCACCAACGGTCGGGACAACGGTAAGGGACAAAGACCACAGTCCATTGCTTTTAATTTTTTTAAATACTTATTGAAGAGACACATTTTTATTAGTAATAAATATTACCAAAATAACCAAATATAATAAAGTATAATTCTAAGGCTAACATTTCTTAAATTAAAAAAATTTAAATCAAGGTAAAATTGAAAAAAAAAAGTTAAATAAATTTGGGTCGAACCAGAACTATAAGTTTATTGAACTTTAATCCAACCAGTTTAGTGTTGCACAAATAATTTATTACAAAAACAAAAAACTTATGTTGCAGCATTTTATAATACTCAACGCATTCTTTGCTTTTCTGCGTATAAACTTTGTCTTTTGTATCTTTAGTTTTCTTCTTTAATAGCATCTTCTTTAAAACCGAAGATTAAAATTTAAAGGTTAAGAATGCTGTTTGAATGCTAATTTTTTCATATTAAATTTTTTCAAAGAAAAGATTAGATTGCTTTAAGGCTTGGTCTTGGTTTATTTTTTAAATGCATATAAAATTTTAATAATTAAAAATAAAGTTTTATTTTCTTCAATCTTGAATTTTTGATCAAATTCCATTCCAATGTGTTCATTATCTCTATAAATTAATTTTTCGGAATGGTTCATTTTAATTTTGTTGACAGAATGATTGATCTTTCTTGAATCTTTATGCTATACACACTTAAAATATTTTTTATATAGAGTTTAAAATTTGGAACCTTATATTTGGAATAACCAAAAACATTTATACTAACTACTATATATAAGATAGTAACATTGTATTTGGTATAACACATTATAAATTTAAGATATTCTTAATTTAAAAGAAGTAATGGAACAACAGTTAATCGATGCAACCGACTTAGTAATACCTTGTAAACTTGAAAAATTCATTAGACAATTACATGAACCTCCTCTTCAACTTATCTAAAGTTTAAGCAAACAGAACAGAACTATCTGGTACCAAATTTCAAATTACTAACTTTATCTATTCCGCACACATATGCTGGTTAGATTTAGGAAGCGTGTTGCAGCTATCCGAATCATTTTATTGCTTCTCAAATTTCAGATCCGTAAAAGAAACTTCTTGTTTTTTTTTAATTTCGAAAATATGCTTTTAAGTTTTGGAAGGTGCGTCGGTGCCACTTTACCACTTTACTTCATTTCATAACTTATGGAATACAAGAGGAGCAGACAGAAAGATTCATGTACCAAATTTGAATCAATCTTTATTAGTTTTATTTAGAGATATGCTCGTTTCTGGTTCGATCAGAAGCTTTCAAAATCCAAATTCACAATTCGATCTCACTTACTTTTGATTCAACAATTTCCGCCTTACTTTTGATGATGATTTTATTCTATTTAACTTCAAATCTTTTCATCTATTATAATTTAATGGTTTTTAACGTTACGTTTAAAGAGTTTGAGCTTTAAGAATTAAAAAATTTTTCTACAAAAGATACAAAATTTGGAATAGATTATAAAATTTTATAGTTTCTACCTCAATTTCCACCAAATAAAATTTACTTCTAATTTTGTGATTCCTTGTAAGAAACGACGCAAAAATTTTACATTTCAATTCTTTTTTTTCCTCTTCCTTCAATAATAAGAAAAACCCAAAAAAAACCAAAATATACATTGAATTTTTTGTAACAAAATTTTTAAAACTTCAAACCGAATATAAAAGAAACCATACACAAATAAACACATTGTAAAAAATTCACAGAACATAAAAACCAAAAGCGTATTCTTCCCTCCAAAAGGTATAACTGCTGTCTTTGACTCACCAAAGAAAAAAAATTCAGATTAAAATTAAATTTTACGATCTAACCATTACAATTTAAATTGATTTTAGAAATAAAAAAAAAAACATTTTTTCTTTTTTTTTTCTATATGAAAATTGAAACACTCTTTCCCTTCCCATAAAAAACCATTCGATAAACGACAACACTGAACATTTTAATTCAAAATTCATATCAGGAAACATTTAAATTCAAAGAATTTTCAATGTGCGTTAATATTTTTTTTCTTATATCCTTGTTACAATTTATTTGTATGTATGTACATTTAAAATCTAGGACCTAGGATTCTAGGATATACGCACATAAAAATGTGTTGTCTCGTTTTTTCCAATGAATAAAATAAAAACATAAACTTAAAATAAACCAGTAAAGAAAGTCATAGAGTCAAAATGACATGAAAATAAAATAACTGAAATTTTAGTACAATTGTTTTTGTTTTTTTGTTGTCGATGTGTTGTACAACTCTCGAAAATTATTGTCATCATTCTCGTATTTATTGTTTTTTTTTATTCAATTTTATATATGATGCATATGTATGTCAGTGTATATGAAAAGTATGTTATTGTATAAATGCGTATCGGAAGCACAAATGTAAAAATTTTTTGAATAAAGAAAGAAAAACACCATTAAAATAAAAAAAAAATTAAATTTCAATAAAAATTCCATAAAAAATTTATTTTATTTTTGTTGCCCGGATTCATAATGCTGAAACAACACACCAATACAACACAAATTTGATTAGTACACAATTACACAATTAAAAAAAGTCAGAATTAAACCACAAAACGTCAGTCTGTTAAATTTACAAATTTTTAAGTCAACTCAAACCTCCAGAACACAATGAGCGCAGCTAACAACTTAAGTTAAAAGTCAACTACTTCAAAAGTTAAACATATGAAAAACAATAGAAATTCACACAATGAAAGTAACAACAAAGGTTCAACGCAGCCTTAGCGCTTAAGTTAATCAGCTAAATGTCGCTACTTTGACAACTAATTGTTTATGTTTTGTCAGTCATTTATATTTATTATTACTTTTTAGTTTAAAATTTAAGAATAAAAATTAAATTTATTGATTATATAAATAATAAAATTAAAATATTTAAAATAAAATGATTTATTTACTTTATACTCTCAGTACAATGATTTAAAAATTAATTATGTTTATTTACTTAATTTGTTTACATTAAATGTCACTTTAACGTTTTCACCATTTTACATTGCGCTTGAAAAATTTGATAGCTACGTTTTTTGACATTTTCAACTTCGGTGCTGCTGCATGTCTGCGATCATCATCTGACAGATCAATGACAAGTTAAAAAGCTATAGTAGAAATGACTTTCTTTTTTTTTAAACGATTTTTAAAGAAAATGTTATAAGAATTATAAGTCTTAGGGAAGCAAAATAACTGTTTTTAATAAGGTACATAACAAAAATCGAAGAGAATTAATTTCAAAATACATCCCTTATTTTTAGAAATTGCAGAAAACAACAAGTAAAATAAATTAAAAAAAAATTAACTAAAAAATTTTTTAATATAATTTTACTTGTTTCAGATTAATTCCAAATTAAATATTGAAACTATGAATAAATTTTGAAGTTTAAGACCAAATCTTTCGGCTGTACCAAGCAAAAACACAGTAACTAACAATATGATCAAATTCGAGTTAAGAGCAAAAATGGACTTACTATGTTGTTTCCTAACATTGTACATTGTCACTTTTACGATCTGAACCCTCAGTGAGTAAAAATGATGCTTCCAAAACACAGTAAGTGCATTGTTTACATCACGATTCCTAGTTCAAAACACAGTAACAAACAAATCCCAAATTAAAACACAGTAATTGCAATGAGTTACTGTGTTCTAATTTGGTGTTTGTACCAACTGTGTTTTAAAAGTGAAAAATAGTTCGGTTTTGTGTAATCACAAAGCGGCTGTCCCAAGCAAAAACACAGTAACTAACAAAATTAAATTGTTTTTTTTTTAATTCTCTTTTTTCAATTTTTACTTGTTTTGTGTACTCTATTTTTAATGTAATAAATTGTACAGCGCAAAACAAAAACTGGGTGATTTTCTCTACGCTGGTTAATACTGTAAACAAACCAAACGGTCCAGATAAAGTTCGCTTTAAATTCCTTACTAAAGGTCATACCCATATGAGTGCTGATGGAGTACATGGGAACATTGAAACAAAAATAGGCAGGAAGCGAAATATTTATGATTTCCAAGAGCTATGCGAGGTAATAGAAAGTTCACGTAAAAATTTACGAATTTTAAAATTGGAACAGTTTCATCAATGGAAGTCAGGTAAACGGTCTTTAATGAAAAAGAAAAATATTGAAGATTCCGTGACAAATTTTAAATTGTGCAATTTGGTGGAAGTAAAATTTACAAAAGGATGCCGAACAATTGAATATAAAAACGATTTCGATGAAAATTTCAAGTTACTGGACTTTCTAAAGAAAAAAGAAAATATAAACAATGTTCCATGCTTAATCGAACACCGTGGTGTGCAGAAAAAAAAGGAAACAATAATCAAAGAGCTTGTTCAATTAATGCCAGTTAATAGGCGCTCATTTTGGAATAATCTAAATGAGTATGAAACATCAAAAGATTTAGTTACTTTTGACACCAATAACGTGGAAGAATAACAAATTACATAATATTTTGTACAAATTAATCTAAATTACATTTTTTATATATAATTATTTTTTATAATTTCTTAGTAGATAAGACTGAATTATTTTTGTTAAGTTTTTTTTTTCAGATGAATTATTTTTGTCTAGTTTTAATTTGTATTTTCAAATGAAATTTTTTTGTTTAGTTTTAATTTTTATTTTCAATGAATTATTTTTTTTTGTTAAGTTTTTATTTTAATGAATTTTTTATATTTTAATAAAGTGTTTTATTGTTATAGTGATTTAAAAATTTTAATAATTTTTCTTTTATGATAATGTAAAAGGCAATACCTACTGTGTTTTTGTTTTGAGATTTAATTATTAAATTAATACTTGCTTTACTTTAAAAACACAGTAAATTCAAATACTGTGTTGTTACCTGGTTTTCTTCGCTTAAATTTTCAATAATACACATTTAAAACAAAAAAGCTTTTCGGAATTACCCAAAATTAAGATTAATCGAATCGAAATGGTATTAAAAAGAAGCATACTCATTCAATTTATAAGAAAAAATTACATAGACCACAAATTTTTAAAAGATGTTGTGAGGCTTCAAAATTTAGTGTTTTGCTTAATTTCTCGAAAGTATACTTGAATCAATTACTGGTTTTTTGCTTGGGACAGTCGCTTTACTTTTGAAATTTTGTAAATTAAAATTTTATAATTTGATTTTATCAACAATTTCATCCACAACCGAATCTATAAAAAGATTCTGTTTTTGCATTATATGTATATAAACTTCCGTCAACATTTTGAAATTTCCAAAAACATATCCAACATTTAGGTACAGAACGGAAGTAAATCATTGTATTGCCAACATCAGTGAAAAAGTAAAAATAAGTATTTTTTTCTCCACATACCACATTTCAATTCTGTTTCGTTTTCTTGTTTTTGTTGTTGTATCACACACTGTTAACCATCACATTGTAAAAATTTAAATTGATATTCGCTCCTTTTCAAAAGTTATATAATTTTTTTTTATTTTCTTTTCTTTTTCTTAGCTTTAAAATTTAAAAGTTAAAAAAGTTGAAAGAAAATATTTTGTATAAGTTTTTATTTAAATTGGCAAGCCAAATCTGCCACACAACCACACCAAAAGAAAACACTTATATTCAAATAAAAATAAAGAAACTTAATCTTTTCTTAAGATTCATTTTAAAAATAGTTAGTAAGTACTACCATACTAGATGAATTACATTATAAACAAAAACAAAAAACAACAAATAAAAGAAAAAAGAGCCGAGAACGGCAACTCTGGGATGCCGAAATACTGGAATACTCAGAATTATAAACATGTAAAAAATGAACTAACTTCTTTTGTCAAACACAACTTAATTATACATCCTAAGGAACACACTTTTGCATTAAACTAACGAAATTTTGTACAAACATTGGCCATAAATTTTAAGTACTACTGGCAACATTTTAAACACTCAAATTAATTTAATATAAAGGGGAATGCTAACATCATAAAACAAAATTTGTATAGCAGCTTTTCAAACGCACCGAGCAAACTAATTTAATTTCAATAACAAAGATGGCTCTGTATAGAAAATAAATTTGTAATAATTTCAGAATCCTGGCTTTTTTACTTTTTGAGTTATACGCACGAGACGGACAAACGGATGTAAATAGATCTGCTTGATCCACTTACTTTAATTCTGATCCAATTCATACATTAACGTTCATTTCTGTTTTGTCCTCCTTCACAAACCTGATGACAAATTTAGAACTAAGGTCATAGAGTATCGTAGCTATAGCAACGTCGCGTACTTTCTTATATTTATAATTCGTTGCATTATAATTTATAGCTTTTAATCGAACTTTAATATCCGGTATGAAGAATTATCAATTTACTACTATATTTGGAAGAATATTAAAGGTTTATATTGGCGGAAAGACTTTTACGTTAATATTTGATGTTTTAAATCTGTCGTTCTATGATCCTTACCTGGAGATCATTTAAATCAAATTTCAAAAATAACTTTAGATCTATAATTCTCATTAGATAGACTTATTTTTAGACCGAGAGTTAAATTCCAATCGCGATATTGTTATGTTATTTTACTTTAAAACTTTAAATATGTACAAAAGAATAAATTAATTTTTTAATTTATGACAGAGTACTTGTCTATAATACACTTTAAGTCTAAAACTTACCAAAGGAATTTTATTTTAAGCATATTTAATAAATATAAAATTTTTTATTGTGAACAGTGAACTCGCCAGTTTGCCCTTGAATTTAATTCTGGAATTTTTTATGTTAAATTTTGTTACTTTTTAAAGAAATTTCTCGAATTTCTGTACAACCTCAATAATATTGATGTATAATACAAAAGTTTTATATATTCGTTAAATTTGAATAACGTCTTTACCATTTATCTTCCTTCGGTTGATTTGTTCACGTTTTTATTTCTTTTTATTTTTTCTCTCTTTCTTTTTTGCTATATCCTCTGATTTTTGTTTCAGTTTTTTCTTATTTTTGGTAATTTTAACATCACAATTCATTTTCAATGAATTTTTAGCACATTTTCAAAAAAATTTGAAAAAATGTGCCTCTATTGTTTCACTTTATTGGTTCGTCCGTCCCTATGTTTCTAAAACTTTTACACCTTTTGAATTAATGAAACGAACAACAGTTTTCAGTAGCCCTACACGTTTCGGAGCTGCAACGATACTTAAACTGTTATAACAAGAGTTCACTACGGTATATTTTCAATCTGGAAACGGTAGACACCCGCTTTATTAGATTGCCATACGGCACTACCGTTATGCGAAACTCAGTTTTTGTAAAATTTTTGTACCCTCCGATCTTCTTAGCGGCAGAAGCTAGAAACTTGAAATTATATCCGAGAAGACTTCAGGAGAAGTTTAATCCTTAGAAATTTTAATGAGTCATTTAAGAAAATGTTTTTGTGACACCCACCGTTTAGAAGGTGTAAGGGATCGAAAACCGAAATTTTGATATTTTGAAACACTTGTAACTTAAATACCGATCTTTTTTTTCTATCCAAATTTTTTTGAAGTAATATACAAAAACTAATGTGTTTTTATATGTGTTAATTTCAAGTTGAAGGCTGTGTTTTATTTAATTTTTGGTTGAAATTCTAAGTGTGTTGTAAAGGTATGATTCAACATTTAGTTGAGTTAGGAATTATAAGGTTTAGAATTCTATATTTATTTTTTTACAGTCATTTTTTTTACAGACTCATAATAATACAATAATTTAATGTTTAACGCATCTCCAAAATCGGATATATGAATTACAAGAAAATTTCTTAAGGTTGAATGCCTATAGCCTATTATTGACGGTTTTTATTTTATTTCACCGCTATTTATAATTAAATTTAAGGTTTTTTCAAGAGTCAATCAATTTTCTATAGAAATTCACCATACTACAATTATTATTATACGTATGCAGAAAAGAACTTTCTCTTCGCGTTATTGGACGGGGCAATTAAAACTTTATTTTAAATAAAATGTAAAAGATTCGTAATTTGTGGTTCTAGATTAAACAGAATTTCTGATACATTCAAAATTTTGCTAGAAAGTTTGCTAGGAAACAAATGTTACTTTGGAAGATTAATAAAATACCTTTGTCACAGTTACTATCACAGCTTTCTCACAGCTAATTATGAAAACACCAACTCAAATTGCAGAATTTTGTTTAAATTATCACTGTGTAAGGCACGCAACCAGTCGAAACAAATGTTTTAAATAGCTTATAGAATAGTGTAATCCAAATGATTCTGCGTTTATTTGCATGAAAATATGAAATAATATTCGACAGGTTAAACAGGTTCAAAGTGGAATTAGGGAGTTGATTAATTGAATAAATAATATGAGGGAGCCAAAAAATTGTGACTATTATAGATATTTCAAAAATTAGTAAAAAATTCATTGATAAATCTTAATATCTAGTTATTTATTTAAAAATTGGATAATTTTTCAGCTAAAGTATAATGGAAAAAATTCAACATAAACAGAATCAATTATTTTTTTTTTTTGTTTTAATTAATTTTTATTTCTTTGTTTAATTTTAGCTTGAATCTTTTGACCGACAATCATTTATATTATTTTTTATAAATTTCCTTATTTCATAATTACCCTCAATATTAACTTTATGGTTGACAATGCAAAGTACTTTAAGTTATTATAAAGCTTTTTATTATGTAAAGGACATATATTCAAGGGGTATACTAAATTTGCAATTATGTTTGTGACACAGTTAGTCTCCTTCACTGCGTAGATGCAGACTCAGAGAAAGTCATGGATCTGATCAGAATCGTAAAATAAGAGTCAAGCTGGATATCAAATATTTTGCCAAAAGAAGTTTAGTTTTATAGCAAAAGTTTACGAAAAAGATGGTTAGTCTCTTGTAGAAGTTCGAGTTATTACAACTTCTTTATTAAAGTGAAAATAACTTATTATACAATGAAACTGAGTATCTGAAATTTTTATCAAAGGTAATTAACTCTAATAGCTAATATTTACACAAAATGTAGTTGGTATAGTGTAAGACCTTCGAACAGCAGCCTTACCACTTTTATATATAACTCAGAGCGTATTATGAATAATGAATTTGAAATGTCGGCAAAAGTAACAGGAAGATTTTATTTTTTTATTACGTTACATGCGCGTATCTTAGGGTTGGCACAATCTGCTCTACACTCTACACTCTTCTTCTTTTCTTTTTTGTATTTTGTTTCTGGTCTATAATTTAAAGCGTAAAATTTCTCTTAAAGAAGAGAAACAACTTTTAGAGAAACAAGAAAAAAGAAAAACCCAAAAAAAAAAAAAACAACAACAAAAATTAAAATAAATATTCAATTATTACTCATTAAGAGAAAAGACCTTAAGTCCTTTAACATTTTGATGACTTTATTAAAAAAAAAAAAAAGTAAATAAGAGCAAACATAATAACAGTAAAAAATGTTGAAATATCCTTGACATAATCTACAATAATGTTACATGTAATATTAAATTTTTTTTTTTTTTTTTTTTTTACTAAATTATTTGCCATTTTCCTCTGATAAAAATTATATTTATTTTTTTATAATATAAAATACCAATAGTAAAAATCAATTGACCGTTCTTAGTAGTTATGTATTTATGTGTGTATGTGTGTGTACATATACTAAGTATCTAAGTGTAGGTACTCAATCAGGATAAAAGAAAAGAAAAAAAAAATATTGAATTTAATTTTTATTCCAGAATTTATTTTTTTTTTGTTCCAAGCAATTTCTTGTGTTTAGACATTTTAGAAAGCAAAGGTCTTCTCGTCTTTCTTGCAAAGTTATTTTATCATTTCATAATTTTGAAAATAAGATAAGTATAATAAAAAATATTTTTATGTGAACGGTGTCATTAGATTTTACGTCTTTTAATTGAAATCTTAACCTCATAAGTATATTTTTAATTGATATTAAATCGACATTAATATGCCTGGGTGGCACAAAGGCCTGGGTTTCGAATCATAGTGAGAGTGAAAAAAACTGTTTTGGTTTTCAACTCGACTCAGCTACCATTTGTTTGGGGGTTTTTATTATTGGCTTAATCAGTAATTAATCTTTGATAAAAAAAATACAATAACAAAATAATATAAACAAATGCAAAATATCAACAAATAATTTAACTGAATAATATAACTCACAGATAAAGAATACAATGTAATAAACAAAAATAGATTTGCATATATTGCAAATTTAAGACGTTTCTACGTGTTATAAGGCATAGAACTACTTTATGTTTAAATTATATGTGGAATTCATTAAGATCAATTCTAATATCACAAAAATAATATGACTTCCTGTACCTAGGGTATACACAGACTTATTAGCCTTAACGTTGAACAGTTAGCACTTAAAGAAAAAACAAATAAACAAATTAAGTATCGAAACTGATTTTTCAAAACTAAATTAATTATGTATACAAGAATAATATTATTAGGAGCATTATAATTAGATTTAATTAAACTTCCCTAGTTTTTCAAGAACGATAACCAATATCGTCCGTCTGTGCTCCTAGTAGTCTGTGGTATAATTTCGATATTCAACTGTAGTTTTTCGTATTTTCAAAAAATTAAGCATTGACCGAACAACAGTTAACTTATAAAAAAACCTTAAAATTCTTTCATTATAAAATTTATCTTAAACGTACAGTACACCTTTAATAAATTTTTATTGTTAAGTGAATTTTAAAGCAGTTTCTACTAAGGTCTGTCTAACTTGAAATTCTTTAAGGTTTGTATACCTAGATGATTAAATTTTTTTACTGTTGTTCTTTTAACCTATCAAACTTTTTACTCCTAAAACTCATGCTTCATTCAAAAAAAAAAACACTCTGACATAAACTAAACTATAAAATATATCAAAATAATAAAATTTTATTTAAATATTTTTTTTTGAAAAGAATAAATAACACGAAATATAAAATTTATTAGATACTATATTAGTTCTTTAAAAAAAATTTAAAAGAGACATTTTTCCTTAAATGGCTTCGTGCTCTTTGCTTCATGAAGATAACATTCAACAAATAATATAATATATATATATAATATATGTATATATATATATATATATAATATATACAAGGTATTTCACATTTAAAATGAAAAGTTTAACGATAGAAAGGCCATTTTCTACCGTTCAGAAGATATGTGTGGCCGAAAATTTTGCAAAAATTCAGTTTTGCATAATTGTAAATTTTAGTACCGTATGGCAACCCTAAACATTTGCTCTTAACTATTTATAAAGCCTATAAAACCAGCCATCTTTTTCCGTTTTCAGATTGAAAATATACTTAACAGAACTCTTGTTATAACAATTTAAAAATAGGGCTTTCTCCAACTTTGTGGGGCTGTAGCTCCGTAACGGGTGGGGCTACAGGAAAAATTCTACCCGTGGTTAAAATTTCTTAACTCTATTTCAAACGGTGTAAAAGTTTTTGTAAACATACGGACAGACAGACAGATAGACGGACGGACGGACAGAGTGAAACTATATAGGCAAATTTTTTTAGAAAGGCCATTTTCCTCTAACGGTTCTTATGTAAAATCTCCATAATCTAAAATTAAATGAAAAAGATTCTGAAAAAATTTTATAAAATAGAATTTAGTAGATTAAACTGAATTTACTCAAATTAAAACTTTTACTCGAACTCAAGCATTGAAGTACTTTGTGTGTATATATACAATATTATTTTGTTGAACTTCAAAATAACTAAAAATATTGAACTTTTGATGTTATACAAATATGAATGGATTCGAATTTTTATTATTTGACTTCCAATGATTGCCACTTTATTCTGGACAGTGGACACCCTGTTTATAAGTTATATAATTGCTATAAACATTATTTTTTTATTTATTTTAAGAGCAAAACAAGTAGGAAGCTATTATAAAATTTTTTTTTGTTCAATAATTTAAAGTGGACAGAAGTGAGATAGAAGCCATTATCAAGTATATTTCATTTTTATTTCTTTTTATCATTATTATCACATTCAACTGTACATCTGAACCAAAACCAATTACCCAAAAAAGCAAAACAAAACGTCAAGTTTCAAAAAAAAAGGACATTAACAGACAAACAATACACTATACACTATATATACCTTCTTGATGATACTTTGATCCTTTTTTTATGTCCTTAACAGCAATTCTACTCTAAAAATAAAAAATTAAATAAAACAGAGAAATAAAAATTGAATGTAATGTAAATTGTGAACATACTGGATACTAATATAAAATTCCAATCTGACATTTATAAAAACAAAAAACTTTTTTCATTTTTTTTTTTTTTTTTTTTTCTTTATTTTAATTCATTTTAAAAAGGTATAAATTATATAATTCAAATTTGTTTGTGTTGGATGATCGTAGCTAAAGCAGCTATATGATCTTATAAAAAAAAAAAAAGTATATTAATATAAGTTTAATTCTTAAAAGCTAATGAATATTGCAAAAATCAGGACGATACAATCAATTTAAAAAATAAAAAAAATTTTATAATTAAAATTAAATATCAAAATTCATAATTATCACATTTTTTAAAGTTCAATCACTCAATTTCATTATCATTTATCTACAAAGCAACAAATACATCGGTTCACTATATACATATTAACTAAATATTTACATATCCAGTATTTATACTGGTTTTCATTATCTATGTGTTTGATGTTCTTGTAATATATATTTTTTTATTTCTGTTTTGAACAAACCAATTGAATTAATTTGTTTAAAGCCTGTTGGAAGCTCATTATACACCTTTAAACATTTAAATAAGCAATTATTCTGTTGTTGATTTGTCCTAAATAAGGACAAATAAAAATTAGAACTATTTCGCGTATTATAATTGTGTATGTTTATTGCTCTATTTAAAATAAAATTGTGCTTTATTTTATTATTCACAACCTTATAGGCAGTAAGATACAACTCCCTTTTACAAATGTTCTCGAGACTTAAATATTTTTCGGTGTATAGCCTATTCGTTGGAAAAATATTCGGATAGCCGTGGATTATTTTAATCGCCTTCTTATGTACGATATCTAACTGGTACAAAATTTGTTGGCTTGCACCACTCCAAATTGGATTGAGATAAATTATATGAGATTGAATAAAAGAAGAATATATGGAATATAGAGCATTTTGAGTAATATATTTTCGAATACGACGTAAGATGAATAGATATGGCGTTATTTTGCGTATGATATGATGAATGTGATCTATCCATTTAACTTTTCTATCCAAAATTAGCCCTAAGTAACAGAGATTTTCTACATTATCAATAGATATAGAGTTGTAAGAGAAGTTCCTAGAGTTGTAAATTTTGTTGCCAAGTAGCAAAATTTTGGTTTTTTTTACATTTAAACGTAACCTATGATGCGTTATCCACTCTTCGATTTTGGCAAGGTCAGTTTCAATCGAATTTCTTAAAATATTTTCTGTAGCAGCCGCATATTTTAATATAGCGTCATCAGCATATAATTGGATTGACCCTATAAGATCTAGACGAGCGATGTCATCTATATAAATTTTGAATAACTCTGGTCCCAGAATGGAACCCTGTGGGACTCCTTTTTTTATTATTAGCGGGCTACTGATGGAAGATCCGATTCTGACTTTCTGTATTCTATTAGACAGGTAAGTTTGAAAAAGATTTATAGAATTTTGATCGAAGTTAAGATTTCTAAGCTTCGATAGTAGGATTTCATGATCTACACAATCAAAGGCCTTTTGAAAATCTAGGGATATTAAAGCAACATATTTACCACTATCAATATTGTTTGTCACAAAATTTGTTAAGCTTAAACATGCCGCCGTTGTGTTTGAATTTCTTTCAAACCCATATTGTTCTGTATGTAGTATATTATTATGTGTGAGAAAAGTATTAAGTCTATTTTTCATAACCAATTCAAAAACCTTAGAAATACTTGTTAAAACAGATATTGGTCGGTAATTGGATGGATTTTTTGTATTTCCTGTTTTAAGAATGGGTGTAACTATTGCTATTTTGAGGGAAAGTGGAAATATTGAAGTTTGGAAACAGTTATTAATTAATTTGGCTATTATTGGTGAAAGTTGTGTAGAAAATCTTTGCAAAAACTTAGTCGAAATACAATCCCAACCAGTAGCTGCAGAAGATTTTAGGTTTGCAATAATCTGTTCAATTTCAGTACTATTGGTGGAATGTAAGTCAAAGTTGTTGTGGATTGCTCTTTGAATTCTATTGACGTATGTATAATCAATTGGATTAGACGCGATATTTAATTCGTCGGTCACATTAACAAAATATGTATTCATTTTGTCAGCTATTTCATACTCATTGGTTGTGATTATATTATTAGTTAATAGCATTTTAATAGCTGGGTTTTGTTTAGGTAAATCAGTGTTATAGATTACCTTGTTATAAAAATTCCAAAGACTTTTACCGTTTTGAAAACCGTGTTGTACTTCAGTTGAATAATATTTTTTTTTGGCTTGTACGATTAGTTTGTTTACCTCGGCTTTCATCGATTTATAGAGATTATAAATACGAGTATTTTCTCTGTACTTTTTTGAGTACTTATAAAAAGAGTCTCTAATCTTAATTTTATTAAATATATCTCGTGTTATCCAAGGTGCTTTCTTTTTTTCTTTTCTTACTACAATAGTTTTAGTATTTTTTAAAATTAAATTTTGCATATCAGAAATAAAGCTTTCAAATTCAGAGTAAGAGTTAAGATTTAACCAGAAATTATCGGTTGCAACTTTATCGTAATCCAATACTTTTTTACTGAAAATTTTATCTTTCGTTATTGGTTTAAGTTCAATACTGATATGAAACATTTCGTGATCAGATAGAGACGTTTCACAAATTAAAAATTTATATTTGTAGTTTATAAGGTCTGTAGAGAAGTGATCAATAACAGTTCTTGTTGTACTACTAATTCTCGTTGCGTATTCAGGTGATATTTTGTTGTAAATCAGAAAACCGTTACTAATAAGCGTATTTGTGTAATCTAAGACATACCGATTATTGATATCAAGTAAATTTATGTTTATATCACCAATTATAATAGAGTTCTTAAATTGTGCAGTAACACAGTTTAATTTACATATAAAATCAGGAATAGTATTTTCATGTGATCTATATATGCCAATGACATTTATATTATGTTCAGGTAAATTAACTACTAATAAATTACTTTTATGAAATTCTTCTTTTGAAACATAATTAGAATTAACACATTCATCAATATATATCGCAACACCACCGTACGGTTCTTGCCTATTTGAAAAATAAGAATTATATCCTGAAATGTTAAAAAATTGATTTTCTGTCTCGAGTAACCATATTTCAGTTAATACTATGATGTGAATCTTGTGATTGTACGAATCAATTAGGGATTCTAAGCTATAGAGTTTATTTCGAAGGCTTTGTATATTAATGTAAATAATATTTAAATTTTCCTTATTTTTTTCAAGCGCAGGTAGGTTGCAAACCCCTGTCAAATGTACAATATTTCAAGTTTTTTTTTTCGGCATTAATAATGCTATTAGATTTTCATGTTAATAATGACACCGTCACCAACTTATTCACTCATGTATTCATTCACTCTCACTTACTAAATGGGTTCAAGTTCATAGAATAACAATTGAAAACATTTGGTGTATGGTATAATCATCATTTCATTTTCTTTTTCAAAAACCAATTTTCGAAAATAAAAAAATAAAAAATAAAAAAAACAAAGTTTTCCTTCGAAAAAAATACAAAATAAAATCCACTTTTTAAAGATATAATAAACAAAATAAATTTAGTAAAAGAATTTTCATAGATTTTGGAGCAAAATAATAATAATAATAGTAATAAAATAATATACTCATAGAATTGTAAATACAACTCACAAAACACTTTAAAGGATTGAAATACAAATAAATATGGGAAAATAACAAAAAATGTATTTGTTAGAACGAGATAACAACAATATATTATGTATTTACATTCGATGTGAAATTGAAATTAAATGAAATGAAATTAAAAATTATTTTTAAATACAACTAATAAATACATTTGTATGTGAAATGTGCAATGTTCTTTTTTAATGCAACCCATACAAGATGGACCGGGTCTTCAACTTGGTACGCGTACTTGCGAATTTGAATCGTGTATGGGCAAGTTGAAAGACCATTTTGAAGGTTGAAAAGTTGGTTGAAAAAAATCAAAAAATTTTGATTTTTTGCCGGCGGAGTCTTTGGTTTGCATTTTAGTTTTATAGTGTATGGGCAAGTTGAACAACTTTAATGTCATTTTGTTTTCCTTTATTTCGTTTTATTCATTTTTTGACATGAAAGAACGTTGAGATATTCCGATTTGAAAAAATAAGAAAACTATAATATTGTATTAAATAAAAAATAATTAAGTAAAGAATTTGAAATAATTATAAAATTAAGTTAGAAAAATGTTTTAAAATATAAAAAAATATTAAATATCATAATTTTAGAAGAAAAAAATTAAATATATTAACATAAAAGTTTTAATTTTTAAGACCTAGTAGCCCTTCAATGGAGAAGGTTCCCAAATTTTTGCTTAGCAAACTTATGATGGATCTGCCCACCCCCCTCCTGTCCTCACCCTTCAATTTTTTTCGGGGAAATCAATTGTGAACTTCACCACAATTTGAAATTTTACCTAAAATTTTATTATCTAAGCAAAAATAGTTAAAACTAAGAGACAATTTCTTTAATTGAAAGAAACCCTTTAAAATTTCAGAAAAACATATATGAAACATATGTTGAAACATAATGCTGCAGCTGTAAATTTTGTATATTTGTAAAAAAAAATTCGAACAGGTTTTCAAGTTACAGGTGTTTAAAAATAGCAAAATTTCAATTTTCGGGCCCTTATAGCTCCTAAACAGGAGAAGTGACATAAAAATTTTGTTAAATGACTCCTACTAATTTCTAAAGGTCTAACTTCTCCCAAAATTTCAAGACCCTAGCTTGAAACGTTTAGAAGATATGTGGGGCCAAAAATTTTTCAAAAATTGAGTTCTGCATAATGGTAAATTTTAGTACCGTATGGCAACCCTAAACATTTGCTCTTAACTATCTATAAAGCTTATTAAACCAGCTATCTTTTTCCGTTTTCAGATTGAAAATATGCTTAACAGATCTCTTGTTATAACAATTTAAAAATAGGGCTTTCTCCAACTTTGTGGGGCTGTAGCTCCGTAACGGGTGGGGCTACAGGAAAAATTCTTCCACGAAATTACTTTTTTCGTAATATCTACCCGTGGTTAAAGTTTCTTAACTCTATTTCAAACGGTGTAAAAGTTTTTGTAAACATACGGACAGACAGACAGACGGACGGACAGAGTGAAACTATATAGGCACATTTTTACAAAATTTTTTGAAAATGTGCTAAAAATTATACGATAATTCGATGATAGGTTGAACCGTGTATAGTAAGGTTTGTAAACATGTCCGCGTGCCAAGTTGAAAACCTAGTCCCCCATGTATGGGCTACATAAGAACAAATAATACGAATTCAAAATTTTATATGAACATTCAGAGAACAGAGTTGTATCAATTAAAAGAACGCCCTAGAACGCATACTTAAATGTTTATGGAACGCAACACTAATTTTTCAATGGTATTATTTCCTAAATGTTTTTGTCATCAAACCATGTGATCACAACTTCCGAAGGATTAAGTTAATTAAATATTTAAAAAAGCTAGGTTGATATAATTATTTTTTAATTCATTACTTTGTTGTCAAAATCTTCTTGGTTCTTGATGAAGAAGACATATGTAAAAACATATTATGACTAAATATGACTTCATATGACTAAATGTCATCATATGATTTAATGTAATCTTGAACAAAAGCTTTTTAATCAACAATATTTTTAATCAATATTTTATGTTAAGAAAAAGCTTTTTATTATTAAACTTACGCTAAAACTTATAACTTTAAGAAAACTCAAGATTTTATCAAAAAACTGACATCCGAAATTATTAATTTTTAAAAATAAAAATGACAATTAACTTGTTTTTCCGTCTTATCACCTAAATCCGACTTCTGTGCTTGGCTTAAAGATAATTTCCATGCTTGAACTTGAAAGGCTAAAAGTTTAAAGCTTGAACTTAAGAAAAATTTTAGAAAAAATAAAATAAAAATAATAAATTGAATTGTTTCAAAACCATCTTAGTGTCTTAATTTTAAAATTTTCATTTAATTCATTTTCTGTCATATACTTGGAATTTTATTCAACTTTTATTTTGACAGATTGTCAGTATTATTTTTATGTTATTTACATTAATATATGAATGTTTATTTGTTTTCATAGGCTTATAACATATGTATGTTGGTTGAATTTCAATGATCTGACATTTTTTTAATAAAGTGATAATGACATGAAATAAGAAAATCCAAAATTTATTTTCCATATATTCTATTGAATATTTTGTTTATTATTTAAAAGAATAATTAAAAACATGTCACAATTTATTTTTATTTAAAGAAACAAACTTTTAGGCACTTCTTTATTTTACAAACATAATTAATTTAAAACAGCTGGGTGGCACAGTGGTTAGAGTGCCGACTTTCATGCGAGAGACCCCGGGTTCGAATCCCAGTGAAAGTGAAAAAACTTTTATCTGATTTTCAACTCGACTCAGCTACCATTCGCCTTTGGGTTCAAATTAATGGCTTAATTAATAATTAATAATTATATATCTTTAATAATAAATAAATAAATATAACAATATAAACAAATACAAAATGTAAACAAATATTTCAATTAAATAATATAACTCACTGATATAGAATACCGTATAACTCAAGTACAAAATTATTACAATATAAACAACAAGTGATGATAAAAAACCAAGGGTTTTTAAAAAAGCACATTTTCAAAATAATATAGTGTTTCATACTGAGTATTTTATCAGAATATAATGTTGAAGCTTCAATATTAACGTTTAATTTAGGAAATATATACGTTAGTGACTAAGTTACTGCTTACTTATAAAAACAGTAAATTTTTAATTTTTAAGCCCTATTAGCTCCTCTATGGGGAAGGTTGCCAAATTTCTCAAGGACCTAACTTCATCTAACCCTCCCCCCCCACTCCCTCTCCACTTTTGTAGTTTCTAGGAATTAAACCAAAATTTGGAATTTTACTTAGAATTTTATTATCTAAGCAAAAATGAGTAAAACTGAGAGACACTTTCTTCAGTTTAAGGAACCGGTTTTAAATTTAAGAAAAGCCTTTAACATATGTTAAAATATAATGTTGGACCTTCAAATTTTGTATATTAATAAAAAAAAAATTGGACAGGTATTCAAGTTACAGGTGCTTAAAAATAGCAAAATTTCAATTTTCGAGCTCTTATAGCTTCTAAACAGGGGGCTTGACAAAAAAATTTTGTTAACCGACTCCTACTAGCTTTTGAGGACCTAACTTCTTCCAAAATTTCAAGGTCCTATCTTAAACCGTTTAAGAGATATGTGGGACCAAAAATTTTGCAAAAATTGAGTTTTATATAATGGTAAATTTTAGTACCGTATGGCAACCCTATAAATTTGATCGACATATTTTTGTTGAGTCTATAAAAGCAGCTCTCTTATACCGTTTTTTGATTGGAAATAAACCTAACAGAACTCATGTTATATCATTTTAAATATAGGGCTTTTTTGGAATTTGCAGGGGCTGTAGCTTCGTAACCCTTCAAAATTAAGAAAAACCTTTGACATATGTTGAAATATAATTATAGAGCTTTGAATTTTGTATATCACTAAAAAAAAATTTGAACAGGTATTCAAGTTACAGGTGTTTAAAAATAACAAAATTTCAATATTCGAGCCCTTATAGCTCCTAAATAGGGGGCTTGACAAAAAAATTTTGTTAACCGACTCCTACTAATTTTTGATTATCTAACTTGTCCCGAAATTTCAAGACCCTAGTTTGAACAGTTCAGAAGATATGTGTGGTCAAAAATTTTGCAAAAATTGAGTTTTGTGTAATGTTAAATTTTAGTATCGTATGGCAACCCTAAACATTTGTCTGTCAAAAATTTATAAAGTTTATGAAACCAGCTATCGTTTGCCGTTTTCAGATTGGAAATATATCTAACAGGACTCTTGTTATAACCATTTAAATATAGGGCTTTTTCCAACTTTGGGGGGCTGTAGCCCCGTGTCAGGTGGGGCTACAGAAAAAAATTCTTCTACGAAATTATTTTTTTTGCAAAAACTACCCATGGTTAAAATTTCTTTACTCTATTTCAAACGGTGTAAAAGTTTTTGTAAACATACGGACGGACGGACGGACGGACGGACGGACAGAGTGAAGCTATATAGGCACATTTTTACAAAATTTTTTGAAAATGTGCTAAAAATAGAACTGTATTTATTGAAAATCTAACACATTTATACATATTATAAGGCGTAGTACTATCTCATGTTTAAATTGTATGTGGAATTCATTTAATCAGTTCTAATATATGAATATATCTCCCCTGTTCCGACATGCACATATATAGTCAGACTATTTAGCCTATTACAGTGAACAGTTAGCACGTAGAGGTCCCAGCAAAAAAAAAAAAAAAAAAAAAAAAATTTATATTTCTATACTTAATTATTATTAATATAAGGTTTATGAACGCGTATTGTGTGTGTGTGTGTATTTTTGACATCAATAGGATTAACGTGTTTTTGCTTTTGTCCTTTGAAAATTATGTAATATAAAATTTTAACACTTGGTTTTGTCATTTAATGTAACTTTAAAAATAATTTTAACCGATGATGTCTTTTTTGAAAATACTTATGACAGATTTGAATTTTACATTGTTATAAAATTTCAAGACATAAGCGCTTATTAACAAAATTTCAAATGATTATGCTTGTCATAACTTATTTACTGTATGTCAATTATTTTTTTTCAAAATTTCAAATTATAAATAAACTGTAAACATTTAACGGATGTTTTGGATAATAATAAAATTCTAAGAGAAGAACCAACTTTTTGGTATAATTCCCAGAATCTTTACAGGAGAGAATAGAATTTTAAGAATCAGCACAAGTTTTTACACTCTTCTTGTCCTAAAAATAAATTGTTCCATTTTGAAATTTTTTCGTGTATCCGTGTGTGTGTATGGTTGTGTGTATATGTGTCTGTGAACATATACTCACGCAAATTTCAACCGATTTTGATGAAATTTGGTATAAATGCCATTATTATTAAAATAATGATTAATTTGGTAGATGAGCTAAATCGGAAACCGGGATTGATCCCATATAAAAATTTAAGACTTTTCGAAAAATTTCAAATTTTAAAGATCAGAATGAGCTCAAATTTAAAGCATAGACTGTTTGACCGATTGACTTGAAATTTTACACAAATGTTCCTCTTAGCTAGCGGAATTAGGTGTGTAAAGTTGGTTGGAATATATGAAAATGGGTTATCATTTTAGCTGGACGGTCTTCCAAAAAAATTTTTTCCTGTTCCCAAAATTTTTCTTTACGTTTTGAACACATATTGTGAAAACAGGTAATTAAAAATATAAATTACAATTCTTCAAAAAAAATTTTTTTATATTTTTTAAACTTTGTTGTAAAATTTTTACAATTCCAATATAATGTTTATTTATTTAAAATATTCACAAAAGTAGTTTAAAAATATAAAAGCATTTATAAAATTATATTTGATTTCAGTTCTTTTCATACTTTTTACATTCAGATAATTTATCTAAACAATATTGTTTTTCTGCATCAATTGTGGGCAGCATCTCTACAGCAAATTTATATGTTGTTTCAAGTTTTTCTACTTTTTTCTTAAGATCTTTGTAATGACGTGGCATATAGTGTTCAAAAGATCCGGAATGGAATTGATTATGAAAGCTACGGAATCCACGTTCACAAATATCTTTTAAGTTTTGATATATAGAACTTGCTTGATATCGAACTTGAAGTTCACATTTATCTAAACAATCCATTATTCTTGATGTATATTCTGTAGCAATTTCGACCATATTATAACTATTTTTTACATCTTCGGCAAGTTTATAATAATCATCTTTTTCCATTTGAATACGTTTTTTATATAAAATATATAACCCAATTAAAAGATCGTCTGTCTTTACTAGATATTCGATTGCTTTTTCATTGCAATTCTCTTTGATTCGTTTATATTCCCTTGTATTAATTTTCATAGCCACATCATAACCATTTAAAAATTCATAAACATATTTATCTTCAAACCATTCCTCCTGATCTAAATCAATTACACGTGTCCCAATATTGCTTATCATATCTCTGGCGTTCCACCAAGAACTAAGAACACCGTCCTTAAAATAAAATTATTAAATTAATTATTAAGTAACTCTATTTAAATTACCTGTTTTAAACAGAACACTAAAACCAAAACAAGCAAAAATCTCATTTTAAATTTTTAAGATAATTAAATTTTAATGATTTTTATTTTTTGAATATTTAATAAAAAAATCACTTTAATGAATTATTTAAAACTATTTTTGAAAATAAATTCCCACTAGCTTTATATACAATCGATTTTTTTTGTTTGAAAACGTCGAATCGATCGGTTGCAAAATTTTTTACGCTCCTGATTAATTATAAAAAAAATATAAAAATAAAATAAATTTATCGAAATATTTTTAATTAATACTGATAAATAAAAACACTCAAATATTTAACGTACCTAAATATTTTTTTTTTTCTTTATTTAAATAAAAAGGAAATAAATAGTTAAAGCGCAACTTTATTACAAAAAAAAAAATAAATAAATAAATTCAAAAGACCGATACAATAATTCTGTAAATTTTCGCGCAAATTCCAAGTGTTCTAATAAAATGGTTAAATGTGTTATTTGCCAAAAAGCTATTTACGTAAATAGTCGAGCAGTGCGTTGCAGTGGATCTTGTGAAGGAGTTTTTCACATCAGATGTGTTAACATCTCTGAGGTTCTATTCGAAAATATTAGCAATGCCAAATTGTTATGGCACTGTAAAAATTGTCCCTCAGCAAACGAATCTTTTATGGTAGTTGATGGTGATGAAAGTTCCCAGGAGGAAGAAATGTTGGAGACGAATGCTGTAACTACATCGGAGGATAATTCCAATGCAAATAGCTTTGTTCCAGTTTTAAATGAATTGCAGCCTAATACAGCTAACGACGCAACTGGTACCTTGTACTATGCCGGTCCAGCAGATTTAAAAATTTTTGAAAAAGCACTGGATCTTGAGCCGTTTAACACAGACTGTACCTTGGACAGTATAGCTCAATATTTAAAAAAAATGGGTTCCATGGTTATGGATATTCAATTTTCGCAAAAGTTCATTTGCCAGCAATTTGATGAAATAAAGCTAACTCATACAACCATCATTAGAGTGAGAACGCCAAATTAAAAAAAGAAATTGCTGAAAACAACAAAAGGCACAAATTACTGGAAGATAAGGTCTGCTATTTGGAGTCTTTACTGGACAAAGACCAGCAAATTAAAAATAGGAACAACATTGTAGTCGCTGGTTTACCACCCAATTTAAAAGGTAATTTAAAAGACATGGTTTATGAAATTTCAAAAAAAAATTAAGCCAGACATCAATATGAATGACAGCGAGCGAATTGAAACGTACAATTCAAAAATTGGCGCCGAAAATAACAATAAACAATGTATAGTACATCTTCGATATCAGGCAATAAAAGAAGAACTGATGTTAAAAAAAAAGAGTCAGCATATATACACGTCAGAATTTTTTCCGGGTGAAGAGGGAAATAGAGAAATATATTTCAGAAATCATCTACTTGGTTTCAAAAAAAAGTATATTATGAAGCAAAGCTAATTATATAGTACATCTTAAAAAAAAAAAAAAAATAAACAGGTTATTAAAATAAAACAAAAATAAAATAATAAGAAGAATTTTTAAAATTATCGTAATTAATTTAATAATAAAATAATAATAAAAAAAAAAGGGAAAAAGTGAATTGTAATAAAAAAAAAAAATATAAAACAATATTAACTAGATCTTGGTACTTAATTATAATTTGAATTATTTTGAAAATTTTTTGATAAAAATAAAAAAAAAAAAAAATTATTGTAAATTCCAATATTTATGGGTTAAAGATAATATTATTAAAATTCGAAAATCGCCTTCAAGCAAAATTCTCAATATTAATAATTTTAATGATATCGAGAAAATTAAAAATAATTTTATTGATAACTAATAAAACTAATATAAATTTGCTAATTTCTGAAATTATATTTCATCTTTCACCCGGAACGTATTGTATTTTTTTTATTGTACTTTTTATATTGATTTTTTCCTTAAAATTTTAAGTATCATCTTTTTGCACATTTTATTTAAAAAACAAAAAAAATACAAAAATTTGTTTATTGTTCAAAAATATGTTTATTCTGTATTTACAATTTTTTAATTATTTTAAAATTAATTTCATCAACATTTTTTAATTTTTTTCAATTACAATTCATTTTTTACAATTTATTTCCACATCTATATTTTAATTTTTATGTATCACAATTAAATTTTTTTTAAAAATAACCCGCCGTGGACTGCATTTATCAAATCATCAAATCAAAACTTTTTCAAAAACTTCTTTTTAATTACTAAAACTACAATTAAAACTATATTCAATACTATTATTATAATAAAAAACAAAAAAGGAAATTTTTTATAAAAAACTTAAACCGAAATTATTTACTTTCTTATACTCTACTGTCGATGCGTTTTTAATTGAAGCCGTTCTAATACTGATTTTTATTATTCAGTTTTTCTATGTATGCTTGCCAAATTCCATGTGCTTAACGAACTCTCTACGTCATTTAATATTGAGAATGACAATTACTTTACAGAGTTACCTAAAAGTGTAATGATGAATTATAAACAAAATTTAAACATTTTATATTTAAACATCAGAAGTTTACGAAATATATTAACTGACCTTGAAATACTAATTAATTCTTATGGATGCGCAATACATGTTCTAGTCATAACGGAAATATGGCTACATAAATCTGAAAATCAATTCTTCAACCTACCTGGATACACTGATTACTTCTCAAATCGTACTGAGTCAATTCGTAATATTACGTACAGGGGTGTCGCTATATATGTCGCTGAAAATATTAGTAGCGCTTCAGTCCTTGTGGAAGAGTTCAACAATTCCAACCTTATGATCACATTTTCTCTTAGTAATCTAATTATCAAGTCTTTTTATAGATCTCAACAAAAAAATATAGTAGACTTTATAAATAAACTCGATTCAATTACATCTATCTATACTCGATCGCTAGTCTTAGGGGATTTCAATATAAATCTACTTGACGCGCATAACAGAGATGTTAAAAACTATTCTCAGGTTTTACTCTCTAACGGATATTTCATATACAATCAAATTAATGAACGATTTGCAACAAGAATTGACAAAAACTCTAAATCTACAATTGACCACTTTATTTCCGATTTAATCGATTGTGAATATTGTTTACATATTATTGACACTCCTCTATCGGATCATCAAATGTTTCTTATTAGTACAAATCTAAATCCAACAAAAACAAAAACAAAACGCCACTACTTATAAAACTGTATTAGATTACAATAACTTATCGGCGAATAGCTTTTGGTCAAACATTAACCTGAAAAACTACAGTTTTGACGAATTCATGCATGCCTTATCATCTATCTATCTATCTATATATATAAAAGGGAAAGTTTGTTTATTTGTTTGTTTGTTTGTTTGTTTGTTTGTTTGTTTGTTTGTTTGTTTGTTTGTTTGTTTGTTTGTATGTTTGTTTGTTTGTAGCGAATAGACTCCTAAACTGCCCAGCCGATTTTCATGAAAATTTGTATATAGAGGTTTTTGGGTACGGAAAGAAATCGTGGCCCAAAAATTTTGCTCTAACGGACCGCCAAGTTGGGGCTGTGGTGCAAGTATTTAAACTTCTTTGTTCTAAAATGAAAACGGTTTGACCGATTGACTTCAAATTTTGTATACATGATGCTCTTTGAGAATTGAGTTGACCCTATTAACAGTTTTGGAATTTGTTAACCCATGTCGGGCCGACGGGTTGTCAAAAAAAATTTTGGGTCCAAATTTTGTCCGATTTTACAAAATTCTGCTTTGGCTAAAAAGAAAGCCCCAAAAAAAATTTTGTTGAGTTCCATTAACCCATTGCGGCCCAACAGCTTTTTATAGGTTTTTTCAATACTTTACTCTAAATTCAAAACGGTTTGACCCATTGACTTCAAATTTGGTATACGTGATGCTCCTTGAGAACTGAGTTGACAGTATTAACAGTTTTGGAATTTGTTAACCCATGTCGGGCCGACGGGTCGTCAAAAAAAATTTTGGGTCCAAATTTTGTCCGATTTTATGAAATTCTGCTTTGGCTAGAAAGAAAACCCCAAAAAAAAATTTTATTGAGTTGCATTAACCCATTGCGGCCCAACAGCTTTTTATAGGTTTTTTCAATACTTTACTCTAAATTCAAAACGGTTTGACCCATTGACTTCAAATTTGGTATACGTGATGCTCCTTGAGAATTGAGTTGACAGTATTAACAGTTTTGGAATTTGTTAACCCATTCGGGCCGACGGGTCGTCAAAAAAAATTTTGGGTCCAAATTTTGTCCGATTTTATGAAATTCTGCTTTGGCTAGAAAGAAAACCCCAAAAAAAAATTTTATTGAGTTGCATTAACCCATTGCGGTCCAACAGCTTTTTATAGGTTTTTTCAATACTTAACTCTAAATTAGAAACGATTTGACCGATTTTCTTCATATTTTGTATACGTGCTCCCCTGTGAGAATTAAGTTGACACTATTAACAGTCTTGGAATTTGTAAACAGATGTCGGGCCGACGGGTGGTCAAAAAAAATTTTGGATCCAAATTTTGTCCGATTTTTCGAAATTCTGCTTTGGCTTAAAAGAAAGCCCTAAAAAAAATGTTGTTGAGTTCCATTAACCCATTGCGGCCCAACAGCTTTTTATTAATTTTTTGGTTATTTTAATCTAAATTAGAAACGATTTGACCAGTTGACCTCAAATTTTATATGTGTGAAGCAACTTGAAAATGGAGTTGAG
Organism: Dolichopus griseipennis; assembly: GCA_963082915.1. Classification (NCBI taxonomy): domain Eukaryota; kingdom Metazoa; phylum Arthropoda; class Insecta; order Diptera; family Dolichopodidae; genus Dolichopus; species Dolichopus griseipennis. The sequence goes on along the minus strand of OY720444.1, from coordinate 104,841,897 downwards.
TCTGTTAACAGTCGGTCCTGCGTTTGGTCAAAAAAAATTTTTTGGAAGTAATCCTAGAAAAATCGTTTTGAAAAGATTGCTTTCATACATTTTTCAATTTACGTGTGTAAACCGTGGGTATTTTTTGTGTTAACTTTTTGCAGTAACATCAAATTCAATTAAACCTCCATTAAAAGGCGCAGCAACGCGCACCGGGTATTAGCTAGTTGCTAATAAAAGAACACACGAGAGTAATTCCGGTAACCCATACAAAAAAAAAAAAACAACGGATGACTCCTGACATAAAAAATTTCATAAAAATTCGGGATTCCTTTTTTAAATACAAGAAGAAGTACCCTAAGGATTCAAAAACTAATGATCTTTATGAATTTCATAAAAAAATGGTAAAAGATCTGATTATGCAGGCCAAAACGAATTATTGTAATGCAACTATCTCCAAGTATCCTAGTGATGGGAGGAAACTGTGGAATTTATAATTTATCTAAATTAAACTTAAGCTATAATGACAAACACATCTTCGAAACTTACTTAATGCAAGGAAAACAAAAAGTAAGCGTAAATGAAAGCTGTAGTAATTTTATTCATGTTAAAAAGGGCATTTCCCAGGGCTCAATTCTAGGGCCTGACCTATTTTATATCGATGATATCACTCATCTAGCACTCAAAGGCAGCACTCAACTTTACGCAGATGATGCCGTTATTAAATATTCTATGGACATCGAATCTGATATAAAAAGCGCCATCTTATCTGATTTATCTACCGTGGAGGAATGGCTTAAGAAAAACAAACTGTCCCTAAATATCAAAAAGACTAAAATTATGTTATTTAAGAACAAAACTTGGAATAACTTCAGCATCAATTAAATTTATTTAAAACGAACCAATAAAAATAGTCAAACAAACTCAAATGGTCTCCTCACATCGATCATGTTATCAAGAAGGTATCTCCATATATTTTTATAATACTAGAAACAAACCTAATTTCTATCTCTCGCTATTTAAAACCGACAAGCAAAAAAATAATTGTCTTTATAATTGTTTACAGGCTTTGAATAATTTACCAATAGAATTGAAGGAGATCCAGAGTTAAATCCATAAGCGCTTAAACTAGCTTAGGTATTACAAATCGAATTTAAATAGTTTAACTATTTTCATAACTTTATACTAGCAAATAATTGATCAATAAAAAAAAAATAAAAAAAAACAAGTTATTAAAATAAAACAACAATAAAATAATAAGAAGAATTTTGAAAATTATCGTAATTAAGTTAATAATAAAATAATAATAAAAACAAGTAAAGAAACAGTCATTCGTCAGTGCAACCGACTTAGAAATACCCTACACCTATTTGGTTCAAATTTAAGGACATATCCATAAGTCATTTTAACACCATAAAAGCTGTTATTAATTTGATTGTAAGACATAGCTAACCAAATTAACTTTATAATACTAAAAACATTTTCTAATTACACTATCTATTAAAAAATATTACAAATTCTTACTAATTTATCTATTTAAAAATATAAAAAAACAAACAAACTTGAAATAAATGAAAATATATTTTTTCCAATTCAATTACAAAATGAAAAAATTCTAATTATTAAATTTTGTGATAAAAAGATAATCAAAGCATAATATATTTAATAATCCAAATTTTTCAAAATTGCAATTATTTTAAATGGTTAGTTTATATACCTAATAGAAAAGCTTATAAACGCAAAATATGCAATAAATGTATTTTTAAAATACAATTACAAATTTAGACCTTTTCATATAATTCATTTAAATATTCAAATAAATTTTACATAAATGCAGCAAGTACCTTTGAACATAGCTGAACCACTACAATTAAGTCTAGATTTCGGAGACACATAGGACATAGGAAATATATTCTTTGGCTTTGAAATTAAACTCGACCAGAACCAATTCTCATGGTACTTTCATTACTAGTAACCTAGTGTTTAAATTTCATCAAAATACCGGCATTATTTTTTGAGTTATCGTGCCTACGGACGGACGGACGGACGGACATGGCTATATCGACTCAGGCGGTCACGCTGATCACAAATATATATACTCTTCCATATCTAGCTCGCTTCCTTTAGGTGGTTACAAACACCATACCAAAGTTAATATACCCCTTTACCTATAGGTAACCTATAGGTATAGGTATACCAAAGTTAATATACCCCTTTACCTATTTTCTATAGGGGTATAAAAAAGGGAAAAAATGAGTTGTAATAAAAAAAAATAACAATATTTACTAGATTTTGGTACCTAATTATAATTTGAATTATTTTGAAAATTTTTTGATCCAAACAAAAATAAAAATAAAACAAAAAAAAAAAAAAAAAAAATAAACAACAAATATGAATATAGAAAAAAAAACTGTAACTTATTTTCTAATATTAAATTAATTATATAAATATGTAAAATTCTATAAGACCTGATAGCTTCGGCTAAGGTCAAATTAAATGATGTCCGAACACGTCAATTGTTTTTACTAGAAATATTTTCTTATTTCGTGGATATTCGTATTTCTTGACAAGTTTAATTTCTCATGTTAGCCTAGGTCGAACGAATGAAACAATATCAAATAATTGAGGATACTCGATCTCTAAGTGTATTGTACGAAAAATTTTCTTAAATTACTTTTGACCAAGACTGTTATTTAAAAAATATTTACATTCGATGTGAATTTGAATAGTTTATTTTTAAATACAACTAATAAATACATTTGTATGTGAAATGTGCAATGTTCTTTTTTAAGAAAAAATAATACGAATGTAAAATTTTATATGAACATTCAGAGAACAGAGTTGAAGTATAAGTATCAATTAAAAGAATGCCCTAGTAAACGAATACTTAAATGTTTATGGAACGCAACACTAATTTTTCAATGGTATTATTTCCTAAATGTTCATGTCATCAAACCATGTGATCACAACTTTCGAAGGATTAAGTTAATTAAATATTTAAAAAAGCTAGGTTGATATAATTATTTTTTAATTCATTACTTTGTTGTCAAAATCAATATTTTATGTTAAGAAAAAGCTTTTTATTATTAAACTTACGCTAAAACTTATAACTTTAAGAAAACTCAAGATGTTATCAATAAACTGACATCCGAAATTATTAATTTTTAAAAATAAAAATGACACTTAACTTCTCTTTCCGTCTTTTCACCTAAATCTGACTTCTGTTCTTGGCCTTAAAGACAATTTCTATGCTTGAACTTGAAAGGCTAAAACTTTTATGCTTGAACTTAAGGAAAATTTTAGAAAAAATAAAATAAAAATAATAAATTGAATTGTTTCAAAACCATCTTAGTGTCTTAATTTTAAAATTTTCATTTAATTAATTTTCTGTCATATACTTGGAATTTTATTCAACTTTTATTTTGACAGATTGTCAGTATTATTTTAATGTTATTTACATTAATATATGAATGTTTATTTGTTTTCATAGGTTTATAACATATGTATGTTGGTTGAATTTCAATGATCTGATATCTTTTTAATAAAGTGATAATGACATGAAATAAGAAAAACCAAAATTTATTTTCCATATATTCTATTGAATATTTTGTTTATCATTTAAAAGAATAATTAAAAACATGTCACAATTTATTTTTATTTAAAGAAACAAACTTTTAGGCACTTCTTTATTTTACAAACATAATTAATTTGTATTTCTATACTTAATTAATATAAGGTTTATGAACGCGTATTGTGTGTGCGTGTGTATTTTTGACATCAATAGGATTAACGTGTTTTTGCTTTTGTCCTTTGAAAATTATGTAATATAAAATTTTAACACTTGGTTTTGTCATTTAATTCTACTATAAAAATAATTTTAACAGCTGATGTATTTTTTGAAAATACTTATGACAGATTTGAATTTTACATTGTTATAAAATTTCAAGACATAAGCGCTTATTAACAAAATTTCAAATGATTATGCTTGTCATAACTTATTTACTGTATGTCAATTATTTTTTTTCAAAATTTCAAATTATAAATAAACTGGGGGATTCTAAGGTTTAAGTAGTATCCGCGTAGGACCAAATGACTAAATATAAAAGATAGCTGGTGTTACCAGATTTCAAAAAATATATAGCTTTAATGGCGCATATTATCCTTTAAGGACGAAAAGGACATTTAGAAGTATCCTTGTTATTTTTGTCTATTTTACAAAATCCGTTATAACTAGCAATCTGTTCAATATATTTGTATACAGTTTAAATTAATAATTAAGATAACGGTCTGGATAATATTTTGTCGTTTATTTGATGACGATACGTGCTGCCGTTTTGGAGATATTGTAGTTCAAAGTTGAAAATTTTTGCAAAAAAAAAAATTTTTAACATCCTTTCTCTAAAACTCATATTTTTCAAAATTTTGAAAACAAACCCCCTAAATATTTTTACATTATTGGAAAGCTCTTATTTTTTTCTATAATTTGGGCATGCACAAGGTATGTCTATATTAAAGCGTTTAGAAGATATAAGCATTTATGAAATTAAAAATTTTTTGTTTTGTAATTTTTTTTGTATAAAAAAAAATGTTGATATGTTTTACAAATTTTTTCAGCCGTACTTTTTAAATGAATTAAATAATTTTTTTCTTGAAAAAAAAATTTTTAATATGTTATAAATATGTTTACCGGTATAAATAAAAAAAATACAAAGTGTTGGGTACGAAATTCCCAAACAAAATTTCATTTTCATAATTCCAAAAAAAAAAATTCCAAAAAAAGTAATTCCAAAAAAAATATTCCAAAAATCAAAATTTAAAAATAGAGGGGGCTGCCGCCCCCAAACCCCCGCTAAACAAATTATTGAAACCCTGATTTTGAATCCAACTCTAAAATCCCTCCTAATTCAAAATCTCACGTATAAAAATATATAAATATTCTGGAAAAAGCGTATAATCCTGATTTTGTAACAAACTCTAAAATTCTTGCTCGCTAAAGCTATGGAAATATTTTTTGGATTTTTTTTTTTTGGAATTTTTTTTTTTTTTTCTTTGTAATTTTGTAAATTTGGAATTTTTTTTTTTTTGGAATTATGACACCATCCCAACAAAAAGGCAAAATAAATTTATGAGAAATTAAGTATGAAATTGTATTTTTTAATAAAATTGTTGTGTCAGTTTTTCATTCATGCTCTCTGCTCTCTGGTGGGGCTATTTGTCAACATATACCATACTTATTATATACCGTTGGAAAGAATGTCAAAAGACCTTTGTAACAGTATAATAAAAAATACAGGGTGTTTTTGAAAATTTCATAGTTATAGTGGTTTTTTTGAAAGTTCAAAATTTTTTTTTTTTTTTGTTTTAAATTTTCACTTGAAATTACAATATCTCCAAAACGGCAGCACCTATCGTCATCAAATAAACGTTAAAATATTCTCCAGACCGTCATCTTAATTAATAGCTTTGAATGAATATATATATATATTGAACAGATCGCTAGATATAACGGTTTTTGTAAAATAGACTAAAATAACAAGGATACTTTTAAATGTCCTTTTCGTCCTTAAAGGATAATATGCGCCATTAAAGCTATATATTTTTTGAAAGCTGGCAACACCAGCTATCTTTTATATTTAGTCATTTGGTCCTACGCGGATACTAATTAAACCTTAGAATAGCCGTAAATTGTTCCATTTTGAAATTTTTTCGTGTTTACGTGTATGTGTATGGATGTGTGTAATGGGTCTGTGAACACGATACTCACGCAAATTTCAACCGATTTTGATGAAATTTGGTATAAATGCCATTATTATTAAAATTAAGATTAATTTGGTAGATGAGCTAAATCGGAAAACGGGATTAAATATAAAAACTTCAGACTTTTCGAAAAATTTCAAATTTTAAAGATCAGAATGAACTCAAATTTAAAGCATAGACTGTTTGACCGATTGACTTGAAATTTTACACAAATGTTCTTCTTAGCTAGCGGAATTAGGTGTGTAAAGTTGGTTGGAATATATGAAAATGGGTTATCATTTTAGTTGGACGGTCTTCCAAAAAAAATTTTTTCTTGTTCCCAAAATTTTTCTTTACGTTTTTAACACATATTGTGAAAACAGGTAATTAAAAATATAAATTACAATCCTTCAAAAAAAATATTTTTATATTTTTTAAACTTTGTTGTAAAATTTTTACAATTCCAGTTTATTTATTTAAAATATTCACAAAAGTAGTTTAAAAATATAAAAGCATTTATAAAATTATATTTGATTTCAGTTCTTTTCATACTTTTCACATTCAGATAATTTATCTAAACAATATTTTTTTTCTGCAGCAATTGTGGGCAGCATCTCTACAGCAAATTTATATGTTGTTTCAAGTTTTTCTACTTTTTTCTTAAGATCTTTGTAATGACGTGGCATATAGTGTTCAAAAGATCCGGAATGGAATTGATTATGAAATCTACGGAATCCACGTTCACAAGCATCTTTTAAGTTTTGATCTATAGAGTTTGCTTTATATGCAACTTTAAGTGCACATTTATCTATACAATACATTATACCTGATGTATATTCTGTAGCAATTTCGACCATATTATAACTATTTTTTACATCTTCGGCAAGTTTGTAATAATCATCTTTTTCCATTTGAATTCGTTTATTATATAAAATAGATAACCCATCTAAAAGATTGTCTGTCTTTTTCAGATACTCGATTTGTTTTTCATCGCAATTCTCTTGGATTCGTTTATATTCCCCTGTATTAATTTGCATAGCCACATCATAACCATTTAAAAATTCATAAACATATTTATCTACAAACCATTCCTCCTGATCTAAATCAATTACACGTGTCCCAATATTGCTTATCATATCTCTGGCGTTCCACCAAGAACTATGAACACTGTCCTTAAAATAAAATTATTAAATTAATTATTAAGTAACTCTATTTAAATTACCTGTTTTAAACAGAACACTAAAACCAAAACAAGCAAAAATCTCATTTTAAATTTTTAAGATAATTAAATTTTAATGATTTTTATTTTTTTGAATATTTAATAAAAAAATCACTTTAATGAATTATTTAAAACTAATTTTGAAAATAAATTCCCACCAGCTTTATATACAATCTTAAACTTGGTAAAATGGAAACGATGAGTTCAACTATTTGATCAGTTGTTAAAATATTTTTTTTAAAAATTTGTTATGAATTTTTTCTTCAATCTTTTAAATAAATAGAAAGAACCAAGTTTGAAAACAATTATTTAAAATTAAAATTAAAATATATAAAATATACATATATATTTATATATATGTATATATGTATATGTATGTATATATTTTTTTAGGCTACAATGGTAAAATTAAAAATATTAAAAAATAAGTTGCAATGCAACTGCTCGAACCAGTTGAGCGAATGAACTCAATTGTTGTAGCACAAAACGATGAGTTTTAGTGCCCACGGATAGACAAACACACACACAGCTAAATAAATTCACTTTCCAATTCTGATCCGATCCATACCATATAGAAGCAATGGTAATAATTATAATAACTGTAATAACTCCGTCTAAAAGTTTCTGAAATTATAACAAGCATTACAAGAAGTTTTTCACATTTTATTCACTTATTACCAGCTTCAAACAGCACACCAAAGCTTGAGATACCCAAATCTGATTTTTAAACATGATTGTTCATTAGTGGTTTTGGGTATACTTTACTTTAGCTTCATTGTCAGATCTTTTACTAACTTTCTGATATTTATGTTAGATTATGAAACACTGTATGGGTCCCAGTTAGCGACAGAGACATAACGATACATTTTACGTAACAAAAATATTTATAAAGGGCGTTTTGAATTCTTAATCGTCCCTATAGCTAACTAGGACCTGCATTAGGGTTTTATTACGTATCTCTAAGTACGTTTTTAAGGTAAGTTTTTAAAAATATTAAACAATGTACAAAAGTATGTATATTCAAATTTTTATTTTTATTTAAATTATTTGATCAGTTGTTTAAGATTTTTATCAATTTCTGATAAATTTTTTGCAAAATAAATAAAAAAAGTAAAGAATGGAGAAAAACCTTGAACACCATTTTAAAAAAATGATTTAATTGCGATTTAAATATTTTAACATTTAAAAAGATTTAAAATATTTTTGATTTGTAGAAAATTTGATCTATAAAAATTATTTTCAAAATTTATGAAATTTATTTTAAAAAATTCATTAAATCAATTCAATATTTAGGAATATTATTATACTCGATATTGAATTATATTTACTCCTGTTGAAATGTGGACTTGTCAATTTGGCAAATTGTTAATATAATTTATATATTTCATTAATTAATTATAAATTATGAATTATAATTAATTCTATATTTCAAATATAAGCCCAATTCAATCAAGAAAAGCTGTTAGCCAGTGGCGAAATAATACATTAGAACTTCAATGTTAACATATAACCTTCAAAATATATACACGCCACACAAAACTTCGACAAATTGCTTGCCATATTATAATATACACGGATTTTAATTTTGAATTATCCAGCCTAATTTTTGCCCCAAGAAACCTCATTTAACTTTACTTTCCTACTTTTGGTTTCAACTTTTTGATATGTAAATAATTCTGAAAATGTGTAAGCAAGTTTCCAAAACTTGTATTGCAGCTTCCCAAAAATGAAGCCTTAACATTTTGAAACTTCAAACAATGTGCTTGTCCTATAATATAAGTTTCCGCGTATAATTTTCATACCAGTGTTATTAGTTTTGAAGAAATTCATATTGGTTTAAAAAGGTTATAGAGCAGCTCCTCAAAGTCTAACAAATTATTTTAAAAAGACCTTGTGCTATTTTTGTTGAGATCTTTGTTTCTAGCCCTTTTAGTTTTTTAGTTATCGCTCTGACAGACAAAAGGTCGGACGGATGGACGAACAAAGACATATCGCTAGATCGATTTACTTTTCGATGCTGATGCGATGTATACCTTTGAGCCTATATTTAGCATGTCTAGATTGATACGTTACAAACGGAGGCACAATTTCATCTTACCCGTGACATTATTTGTTTGCAGCGGTATTAAAATAGTATAAAATATTTAAAAACAACAGTCTAGTTTAAAAATAACAGTCTACACAAATTTCTGAATAAAAATTTTCTATTTATTATGGATCCAAGATCGGATTCAATTTAAATCTTTATTAGTATATATTACTTTATCGATATTGAAATTATCATATTTACAAAGGTGATACCAATTCAAAACTTCGAAATATGATAAGATTTCAAAATATTTATAATAAACTAAAAGGGCTAGAAACAAAGGGCTAAACAAAAATGACACAAGGTCATTTTTAAACAATTTGTTAAATTTTAAAAATAAGTTAATATAATCAAAAGTCAGAGTTTGTGGTACTAAAATGACTTTTCTTGGCGTTTTACTGAGAAAAATTAGGAGGTACCAGGAACTCAATAACAATATTTTAAAACTTGATAAACGTTAATATTTTTTAATCGCAATTAGATCATTTATTAAATTCGGTTTCTCTCCAATCTTTACTTTGTTGATTTATTTTGCAATAATAAAGATTTTTAATATTTGCATTGCCAAACATTTCTAAATTTTCTACAAAATATTTTAACAACTGATCAAATAATTTAAATTTAAATAAAAATTTTCAAGAAATTGATTGTATATAAAGCCCACTACATCTTAATCTTAAAATCAGTTTTTAATTTCTATTAAAACGACAATTTAATAAATAAATTTTAATATGAGATTTTGGTATGTCTTGTTTTTGTTGGGCTGTTTGAAGCAGGTAATTAATAAAAAAAATGAACAAAATTTCTTTAAATACTTGTTACAATATATTTTTTTCAATTTTAGACGTCTATTGTGAATAGTTTTGAAATTGCAGGTCCTTTAATAAACTCAGTCGATTTATATAAAGAAACAGCTACGTTGACTTCAGATCTCCTGAACAATATCGAACCTTTACTATCAACTTATGAAGAAGCCTTTGATGAAATATCAGAAGATTTTTCTGAAAAAATAAATCCCCTTCTTAAAAAAATAGGCGTTCATTTATGTGATCGTTATAATTCATTTAAAACTTTAAATGAAAGTAAATTTAATTTCTTATTTTTGTGTTTTTAATTTCTAAAATTTCATTTCTTTTACAATTTAAGCAAAAAATCTGTTTTTTAAAACACTGGAGAATTTCAATTTATCAAATCTAACGAATGTTTGCTCGGATGAATCTTTAATATCAAAAGCGGCTGAAGGTGCTAATTCTCTAATTTGTGATGAAGAGAATTCTTTAATTAAAATCGTCGAAAATGCTGAAAAGGCATTTCAAGAATTTATAGCAAATACACTTTCACTTAGAACTGGCACATTTAATTTACTTAGCCATAAAATAAATAATCTAACAACAATTGCATACGATAAAATAATAGGTTGGAACCATGAACCTACATTTTGGACGATATTTTCATGGACCTTTTCAATAGGATTATCTACAGATTATAAAATGATAATTGGAAGAGATGTTTTTGGACCTCTTAATGAGTGTTTGAAACTAATGTCAAAGAAAGCAGGTTATAAAATCGACGAATGTGCTAAATCTGTTTATAAAAAAATGGAAGATGTCACTACCACTAATATAGAAGGTCTTGAAAAAAGTAAATTGAAAATTTATAATGGACTATTCAATGATTATAAAAACCTAATAAAAAGAGTTATTACAATTTCCGACACTATTGATAATAAAATGTTTTCCGTTTCCAAAAATATATTTGATAAATTTCTCCAAAATGATAAGAATTGTTTTGGTGAAAAATTTTTTAATAAAATTCATGCTGAAATTTCAAAATTATTTTCGTTTAAAGACTACCTCTTCATCAGTGAAGATTTTAAGAAGGTTCAATCCAGTATTAATTATGCATTTTCAATGTCCGCAGGAAAAATTCATCGATTTTTAGGTTATCTAAAATCCAGCGCATCAAATTTAAATGTACCAGAGAATGTTTGTGAAGTTACAAAATATGTTGGAAAAGTAAAAAATACTTTTTGCAAAGTTTATGATAAAACCACGTTTTTATTGGACAAAGCGACTAATAAAATTATGAAACCAATTGAAAAAGTAAAGTCGTTTATTCCTTGTTTTTTAAAAGATATTGGAATTTTCGTAATGGATAAAGCAACAAAGTTTCTTGATGAAGCCGGAGTAAAAAAAATATATGACGATGTTGAAAAAGAAATTTCAAATCTTGTGGATGATTCAGTTTCTATTCTTAAGCCCTTTTTCGAGGAATTTGGTTCTGGTTGTGCCAAAGCTCTGGAAGCATTTGAAACTTCAATAGAAAATTTGCATAACGATATAAAAGAATGTGACTTTATGATTAATGTAAATCAATTAAGTGATTCCTGTAGCAAACCATCAAGTATCGAAAACTCACGTTTCATAAACAAAAAACTAAAAGAACTGCCTGCATCCGCCGTTCAACTAAAAGCTTGTGTACAAGAAAAGATCGCTAAAAAAGGAAAGGAAATTTACCATGCTACCGAATTGTGTAAAAGCAATTGGCAATTTTTTTTCCAGTAAGTTAAATAGTTTTAGATGATAAAATTTGGTTTGATTTTAATATATTAGAATTGCAATTAACAAATTTTTTAATTTTTTATTATTTTCGATATTTTCCATAATACATTATAAATAACTTTTTTTAATTGCTCCATTTGTAACGCATCTATCCAGATATGAGCTAGGATTTTGAAATTCACACAAAATCCTTTTGTAGGTTCCCTATTTTTGGTTAAAATAGGAACACGATTTCGAGTAGCTGCCATATCCTTTCCATATTAATCAATGGTTACATTTATTCAATCTTACAGGTAAATTTTCTTTTTTGTGAAAATTCTCTGATTTAATCCTCATCAACAAAATGGGTGATGACATATTCATAAGGAAAAACGTTGTATAGCTATTCTATCGACTATTTTAAAGCTGCACGAGGGTCATTCCACAACAAAAAAACCTTTTAGTTTATATTTCTAAATCCTTATGGAAATGTAAAATAGGTATCAAGTTGATAACTCTCTTGTGCAAAATCTCAAGTTTCTCTCTTTATTAATTTCAAAGATATGCTTGTAAAGTCTTGGGATGCGTGATGGATATTACAAATCTCAGTTCCAATTTAATCAAATTAAAGGAAGCATGACATAAAATCTACTATATATGTTATATCAAGAAAGCTTAATTCGATTTTTTAATTTTGGGAGTTCAAGAAATTTACTTAATTGATTCTTTGAAACAAAATTAATAATTACTGAAAATATATAAAATATATTTTTGGGATTGTTTGTATAGATAATTGCGAAAATACGATTCCAACTGCTCAATACTTTAACTCTCTTTTTGAGGATTAAAAAAAAGAAACAATTTACAAAATAGATTGAAAATAAAACTCTAAAACCCAGATTACAATCGACGTATATTACAGCAAAATTTTAAATTTATATTCCAACACTTCCACTTCTTAATTTTCTAAGAAATATTATAAAAAAACAGTTATGAACTCAAGATATTTTTATTCTAATCAAAACTTTCATAAAGAAAAACAAAAGAAAAAATTTTACCTGTCAAAAGTCTTTTTAAACATATTCTTGTGATTAAAAATTTTTATTTTTTTTGTAATTTTGTATTTCGAAACGAAAATAATTCAAAAATGTCTAAAAAGCGGAAATATAAAAAAAAAATTGAAAGGTTTTTAATTTCTAGTTTATAGAGAAGTATTATTAAAATTTTATTTTGTTTCAGGGCCTTACCTTATCAAAAGCGTACGACGTATGACGTACAATGCGCCGTACGTCGATACGTCGACGTATCCCGAAATCGATACGCGCGTACCATTTTTAATTTGTCGAAAAATCTATTTTGAATATTGATTTCATATAAAAAATACCGTTTTTAATTTTGGTATTATTTTTAATTTTTTTTTTCTTTAAATTTTTTAAAATGGATTTCGATGATATTGAAGTTATAGAAGATTTAAATTTAAAAACGTTTTATTTACTAAATATCAACAAAATGTCACCATAACAACATAACAAAAAACAATAACAAAATTGTATACGCTTAGTCAATTTTTAAATTTTAAAAACCCGACGTATGGTACGACGCGTATTTCGGGAGCTCCCATATAATTATATGTATTTAAAATTATTTTGACACAAAATATACGCCGTACGTCGTCATTTAGGTAAAGCCCAATTTCCAAAAGTTTTTTTAATATTTCACAATTTAAATACAAAGTGTACAAAATATAAAACCGCCATTGATGACGATTCTATTCTAATAAAATATATTTTTAATTCTGATCTCATCTGGCTACAAGTTTTTTCATTTTAATTTTTAATATTTTTGTAATTAAAACATTTAAATAAAAGTTATGATTTAAATTACAAACAGTAACAAAAGAATTTATCACCAATTAATATCAGACATTCAATATTAGTATACAAACCAACAGCCAGTGTCAAGAAATTAAACATTAAATCTTTTTTCTAATTTTTTTTCAATTTTATGAAGCACACATTCAATAAAGTTTCAAAAGTACTTTTAACTCGCCGTTCTTCTATTATTTGTTCCTCAACTACAGCATAAAATCCAAATAATATTTAAAAATCCTAAGCTAATAATAAGCTATTGAATCTATTTTATGAAAATTTTGACATACTTTTATTTCTACAAAACCAAGATATCAATTTATTCCTTCTATTCAACCCTTTATAGACATTATGCTTGGATTTTTTCAGCCATTGTGCAAGCATAGGTCCTTATCCTATTATTCTGTTTAAGGGGGAATATCTTTTTAGGTCCGGTTTTACCTATACCAAAGTTACTATTTAGTTGTAGGATATAATAAACAACACTAATATTCGATAGTAACACAACTGATACACAAAAAACTTTCAAAGATTATTGCTCTCTTGAAAATTGTGTTATATATGTGATACGTAAGTAAACTTTATGTGTTTAAAGAAAAAACAAATGACATACAAAATTCAAAGCTGCAACATTATATTTCAATATATGTTAAAAGTTTTTCTTATATTTAAAAGAATTCTTAAAATTGAAGAAAGTGTCTGTTAGTTTTAACCATTTTTACTTAGATAATAAAATTTTAAGTAAAATTCCAAGTCAATTCGCAATTCAATTTCTAGAACCTTAAAAAAAAATGGAAAGGATGTTAAATTGGGGTGGAACCCTAAAAAAAATTGGAAGGGGGCAGCTGGGTAAGGAGAGACCCTCAAGAATCATCATAAGTTTGCTTTGTAAAAATTTTGGGAACCTTCCCAATTGTAGGACTATTAGGACTTATAAACTTAAACTATCCTTTTTTAATAAATCAGTAACTTAACCTTGGTTTTTCTGCAACACTTGTTTTTTTAAAACTTTCCAATTCAATTATTTAGATTTTCTTTAATAATTGACCTAACAGTAATCATGTACTCGTAAAGTGTTTAAATTAAAATATATAGGTACCAATATACTGTAAAGTAAAAAATTTTTATACTCATGTATATATATATAAATATATATAATAATTGTTGTATATAATCTTTAATACAAGTTTCTAAAACAAAAGAATTTATTCTACAATAATTTTTCCACAATTTGTTAAATTTATTTTGTTTTTCCAAATATTCAAACTTTTATTAATATTAATTACATTAAATTTTTTCTACTCTAATATTGTTAAGGTTACCAGATTATTATGAAATGGATGAACATAATATTAAGTGCTGAATGGAAAAATAATCATAATCATATAGTTTTGTTTCATGTTTTTACGAAGCAGTGTAAAATGAAAAGTTTTCAAAAGATATTGCATTATCAACTAAAACCAACGACCAATTTAAAACTAATCTTTAGAATTATGTAGGATAAAAGTAAAATTTTAGAGGATATTTTTAAGGTTTTTGAGGATTATCCGTGTTGAACACAAAAAAATTATCAACTTCCAAATACAAATGACATGACAAATGACTGTATAAAACCAAAGTAAATTTAACAAACGATTTTACATAAGTTGTGTTGATCCATTTTAAGAATTTTAAAGTGTTTGCATGACCATCTATTGTAAAGCATATGAGGCCTTGCCATTTGTTGTTTTATTTATAAGAATAAGAGTTTGTTCCTTTTAAATGAGATTAGTACTCATATTGTAATGTGAAATCCGAATGAAATGAACGTTGACGTGAAACTGAGATTGTTTACAAAACAAATAGTTCTGCTTTACGCTTTATCGAGATCTGCCAATGTTGATTGTCGTACTTGGACTTAAATATGTTGCATTATATGACATTTTGGATTTGAATTTGAATGATGATGTTTTACAGCGACATAAGATATTTAATCCTATTTTTAGTTTTGTTTTAACAGCTAACTTGTTTAAAACTTAAACCTCCATTACCTGGTCTCGGCTTTAAACATTTTTGAATAAAACAGTCTTTTTTTATTTAATTTTTATTTTCTCTTTTTGATAATTTTTAATATTGTTGGCAACTCATTTTTTAAGAATTTTTTTTTTTCTTTAAACATGGTACCCACTCATAAACTTATTTAAAATGTACTTTAAATTTTAAAGTCGAACTCATATTTAAAGCGGATCTCTTTTAAGTTCAACATACTTTTATATACCTATCTTAACCGTTGAGCCATTATATGTTTTATATGTAGTCATTTTTTTAACATAATGGAAATAAAAATTTAATTCTCATCCTTAATACAATGTAAACTTAAAACAACAAAAAAAAAATTATAAAGGATTTAAAAAAAAAATATGTAACATTGTACTCATCGTTACACACTCTAAAATTGTGATCTTGAACAAGAAAAAAAAAGGACTTTCAATAGTGTGGACTACTTCTACCACCATCACCATCATTTTCACTACTATTATCCTTCACTCTAAAACCACCGGAATAATATTTATATTTTTTTTCTATTGTTAGAAAAAAGGATGTTGAATAATAATAAAAGCAGGTTTATATGAGATGTCCTTATAACACCTTTACATAAAAATTAGAAATAAAAAATAATAATTAATAACAACAGAGAAATGAGGAAGATGAAATAAGCAAGAACATATAAATAAAAAATTAGTGCTTTTTCTTACAATACATATACAGCTATGGTCAAAAAATAGCACTTTTTTTTTAATTATAATCTTATTTTTGTCTTTAAATACATCTTTAAAAGGCTGGGTGGCACAGTGGTTGAGTGCCGACCTTTCATACGGAAAGACCCGAATTCGAATTCTAGTGAAAGTGAAAAAAAATTTCTAGTTTTCGACTCAACTCAGCTATCATTCGCCATACAAAATGTAAACAAATAATTTAATTGAATAATATAACTCGCAGATATAGAACACCATATAATTCAAATACAAAATAATTACAATAAAATTTATGACGTTTCTACATGTTATAAGGCCTAGTACTATCTCATGTTTAAATTGTATGTGGAATTTATTAAGATCAATTCTAACAACACGAATATAATATAACCCCCTGTTCCATCATGTACCTATGGTATAGACAGGCTTATTAGCCTCATAATTGAACAGTTAGGACCTACAAAAAAAATAAAAAAAAAATATTTACACATTTTTAAAATATGTTGCTAAGCTATATAATATATTGTTTCACAACGCTCAACATGCTTAACCATGTAACTATTTATATGTATATAAAATTGTATTAAATAAATGTTGAGTTTTGAATTGAGTTTTGCATTATTAAATGCAAATTATAAATTTTATTTTTTGATAGTTTTTATTATACCTAAATATGTTAAAAAAAAATATATTTTGTTTGATATCTATGGTGGATTTCATTTGGATTTATTTCAGGGATGCAGTAAACTTTGAAATTGCTTTGATTACAATGCTTGGTTTATTTGAAGCAAAACAAGCAACGCAACAAATTCATTCCTTGTCGAATTAGCTGTATGTTTCTAAACATTGTCATTCGTAAATTTTCGGATTAGAAATTGCATAGTTCCGCAAGAGTTTTAACATGGGTGTTGATCCATGTTAACAACAACAGCAAAATCTAAAAATAAAAAAAAGTTCTATATTTTTGACCGCAGCTGTATATATAGTATCTAGAAAATTTTGTATTACTTTTTCAACTCTAAACTATCCAGTAAAAACACCTTAGCTTTATATTTAACAATTTTTAGTTTTACAGTTAAGCTTACATAATGTAAACCCAATATTTTCAAAGTAAAAAATATTTATTAATTTTTTTCGAATATTTTAAGAAAATCTTAAATTTACAATGTAATAATAGTAATTCAACCTCTTTTAATTGCCCGGATATTTTATAAATGTATGTTATTATAAGACAAAAGCATATTAAATGTAAACATACGCTATGTCTAAGTTTTTCTACTGTAAATCACTTTCAATTACAGTTTTTGAACTATCTAAGAACTTCCATAGTGTAGATATGAGGTGTTGGATTTGGTGTTTCGTATGAATTGTCAAAGAGAAATAAACAAAAAATAGTATAAGTGTTACACTTACAAGATTTATTTATTTGGTTATAAACAGATTCCTATCACTACATTAATGTTATAAGGGTGTGAAGCATTCCTCGGATGTTAATCTGCATTATCCATTTCATCATGTGATCTCTAAATAAATAATAAAATGTCTATACACAATAATTTCAATAAAATGAACTGTACTGTACATTTTAAATCCTTTAACACTTTGGCTAAATATTATGTTATGAACTTTAAAAGTACAAAAGATGCTGACCTATTGTCCTAGATTTACTAATTATTTTCATAATTTACTTTGTTTTTAGGCATTTTGAAAATATAAACTTAACAATTTTCATTAAAAACTTAAAGTGATCTTGATGACTTTCCTGCAACTTTGAATCTTAAAATGTTTTTTAATTATTTAATATATATATATATCGTATATCAACTTATTTTTATATTTCACTTGGGAAAAGTTACATTTTTACATAAATACATACATATTTATATGGTCATCAATAAATTTAGTTTTTGGTCAAAGAAAAATAATTTACGAGTATTCAAGTATTAAAAAGATTTTCTCCAAACGAAAAGGGATTGTTTTGTAATAACATGGATCTAATATCATACTATTATTTTCATAGTCTGGTCTATGGTTATGTATAATTTTTAATTCTTATTTTCTGACGCGTTCCACTTAATATGTAAAAATCTAATAGCTGTGTTAATTCAAGGATTCACGCCGGATCCTATAAATCTTATATAGTCCAGCAAACTAATTTTGACAAAATTTTAAACATACAACTTAATAGATTCAATTACTTATGTATAACGGGCTGTATGAAAAAGGCTCCAAAGAAAAAAGTCGTCAAAACTAAAAATAAAAAAATCGTTAAAACTAAAAATAATAAAGTTATTTAATATAATTGTAGCCTTCATTTTGTATTATTGACTTTTTTCGTACAACCCAAAAAAAAAATTGAATTGTAACTATTCTCGAACTTCTTGTACTAAATCCCGTAATACTAGCTACTTTCCAGCTGCGATTACCAAAAAAATAAGTCAGATAGCTTTTACTTTGGAGGATTTTATTTTGTGGTTAGTTCGTAATACCGTTAAATAGAGGCAATTAAATTTTACAAATTATAATCAGCTTTATTACTACCTAATAATAATAATTTAAAAAAAAAAATAATGTTCTATCAAAATAATTTTATATTAGTTTTAAATTTAAGTACTGCTAAAAACACTGCTAATCATATATTAAATAAAATATATTACTAATTTATAATAACTTCAATATTTAAATTCTTTTCTAATTTCAGTATTTTCAAAAATTTGAAAAATTAAACTTTCACCAATATTAACATAATTGCAATTATTAGATTCCCAATACTACTGACCTAATTCAGTTACACTCAGAAAAAAATCAAAAAACTGGAAACTAAATGCCCCAAAAATAAAATATTGAAATAGATAAACTTTAAATAAATGTATATATATGTTAAATATTATATCCATATCCATATCTTAACAATTCATTTTAAACAAAAATCACATATTTTCTTAGAATTGTATTTTTACAACAAATCCACTGCAAATACTTTAACATATGTATAAACATTCACACAATCTCTAACTTATATTTTGCTTCTCGTTTTTTTTATTTTCATAAATTCTAGAACAGGAAAACTTTAATAAAACTTAATATAATACATAAGACACATACATTACAAAACAATAATTTATTCTTTTCATAAGAATATCCTACGAGTATCTATCCCATCTATCTATCTATCTATAGGATAAAATAGATAAACTATTTTAACACTATCTTTCGTTTCATTTCAACACATATAACACCACTTTACACCGAACATATGTAGAAATTTTTTCTTGTAGAAAATTTCAAGAGAAAAAGGAAGTTTTATAATATTCAAGAATAATCAGCCCTTTTAAAGATTAGACTCTTCTAAGGCTTCCGGTTTTCACATATATTTACAATGTCGTTTCAATGTTTTGTAAAGATACATTTACAGATATTATGTTTTATATTATTTATTCATATAAAATATAATTTTAATTTAAAAAGGGAAAAAAAAATTGAAAAACAGATTGCAGACATCTTATATGTAAACATTAAATAATGAATTATAATAATAATAATAAAATAGAAGATTTAAGGTAAAAGTCTATAGGAATAATAAGAGATTAGACTTTTCATTAAAAACGAGAACCAAATATAGGTGTATGTGTATTTCTATGTATCTGTACACATGTCTAATACTTGTAAGGAAGATGTTTTTTTTTCGGATTATCTTAACTTAATAATTACATGTAGGCACGTAAATAGGGCGTAAAAACAGATTATACACATACATAATATATTCTTTTCATATTTTGTTTTGACTTCCGGATTTTCAATGTTAAGCCGAAAATTTATATTAAAATAGAAAATATAAATAAAGATTTAAGGATTTTTTTATTTAATATGTATACATTAATACATATAATATGTGTGTTATATTATAAAATTTTGTGTATGTGGTATTATTGCATTAAATTGTGTACTTTACAATTTTTTGTACGGGTCTCAGAAATATTAAAATTACTCCTCTGTTTGTCACGCATCGATCTAGAGATGCTTAGATATAGTGTCAAAGATACGTATCGCATCAGCATCGTAAAGTTAATTGATCCCGCAGAGTGTGTCCGAGCTAAAGTTTTTAAACTTACACAAAGTAATTTTTTTGATAATTTATAGGTTCCCTATTGGTTTTGATTAAAATCGGACCAAGTCCTTGAGACAAATTTTTTCAACTGATATGAATATCTTTAAAACTAATAACACTGGGAGGATGAAAATTACACAGAGTTAGTTATATTACACAAATTTAGTTAACAGTGCAAGCAATTTTAAAAAGTTTCAAAATGTTTCATTTTCGGAGAGCTGTCGTACAACTTTTTTGAACCAATATGAGAATCGTACAATTAATATAAAAAAAAAACAAATATTTTGAATTTTCTGTCAAACAGATCAATTGAAAACCAAAGTACGTAATTATATCACATACAAATTTTGTTATTATGTGAGAAATTCTTATTTTAGAGGTACTTCCATAAAAAAATTATTAAACGCATTCTTCGTTTGATTAAAATTTTTAAGAAGCAAAAACACTTTAATAAAAAACCAAAAACATCATAGTATTCAAAAATCTTTAAGAGCAACTTTATTCTAAAAATCTTAAAAGCAACTTTCTTCTTTCTAGGTTAATATTTAAAAATACTGGGTCCTCTCAACATTGTTTTTATCGTTCACATTTTTATGGTTCACTTTTCGTTTCATCATTAAAAAATTAACTGTCATACAAGTAGTTGCCATGGATACCTCTCATTTGAAAGGGCGAAGTCCTAACCACTACAACGTTGGTCGGATAATTTTCAATAATTTGAAAAGCACACAAATTTACGTACTTATTAATGAATTTTAAAATTAAAATTTTTAAACAAAACAAATCAAAAAAACTTGACACCTAAAATGACAGTTCGTTAACTTTCTTAAAAAATGTAAAAACTATTCACTTAATAACATTCAAGACATAGAATAATTTTTTTTATTTATGTTTGTTTATATTCACTTGTAAGTGATAATTTTGAAAGAGGTACAGGGCATTAAAATAAAATGCTGGGCTAATTATAGCTTTCATTCGAGTTTTTACAAGCATTCACACAATTTACTACCCCACAAATGAAAAATATACAAAAATTTGTGACATGCATGGAATATGAAATCCATTCACTTGTTCAATTAGCCATATGATTACCTACTGGCCACTAAACCACCAAGATCACAATTACATTAGTCTTTACTAATACATTCCTTATAAATTAAAGTGATGTTCTTTTAGAAACATCTTAAGAACAGAAACCAATTATCTTTAATTTTTTTTACCAAATTTTCTCTTTCATATCTTCTTTCCAACATCATATTCTTTTTTTTCAAAACTGTGTAAAATAATTTCAAATAATTTTCACTTTAAATTTTGTCTTCAATAAAGCCAATCAATTCAATTTAACTTTTATATTTTATTTCGATAGTTTGGAAGATATCAAAACAATTGAACATTCTAAAAAGAAGATTATTAAATGTTTCTCTAAAGTATACACTACTTCACAAATTGAAAATAAATTATTATTTCCAAAAGAAAAAAAAAATATAAAGAGAAAATCTGGAAAATTTTGTTACAATAACAAGTGAACATTCTGTTTTTTATGACAATTCACACCATGTTTATAACAATAAAAAGAAATGACATTACAATCGTAAAAAAAACCTAGACTAGAAAAAAGATAGTTACTATATATTTTGTTTTTATTTTATTCTTATTTTTTTGTTTTTTTTTTTTTTTTCTAATCAGACAACAAATTGACTCAATTCTCTATCGAATTTTATTTCTATTCAGTATTGTTCAATTGAATTAGAAGAAATACCATAAAAAATACAATTTCATATCATTGTCACCGAATGTCGCCATATTTTTTATATAAAATATAAAATTTATTATTAAGGTTACAAGATATATAAAAAATTTTATTTTAAAAAAAATTGAATTCAACAACAAGGGAATATAAGTTCCCCCCAGTAGATAGAAATTATTATTAAATAAAATTAAAAATAATTTAAAATTTATTAAGAAATTTAAAAACTTTTTTATAATTAGTGACTTCTGGCAACCCTTATACTTCAAAACATATCTAAACATTACATTGAATTTAAAAATTTCATATAATTGTCATTGATGTCGCCACTTTCTATGTTGTTTACTCATGCTACTTTACTTATGCCATCAACATAATACTTATAATCAACTACCGTTACGTTAAATTTTATAATAAGAGTTCTTATCTTACCTTGTATTACATGTAACCATATATATATACATATATTAATAACACGTTGTAGATTTGAGGTTATGTGTACTTCTGAAAAAAATAATTCCAAAAATAAAATTAAATAAATATTGGAAAAGCTATTTTCAAAATAAATCGGTGTCTAGTGAAATGTTGAAGGAAATAAAAAGTAAAAAAAGGAAAACGTAAAAATATCCTGTTTTTATCCAGAAAAAATTTTCATGGTAATAAAAACGAAACAAATCAATGAAGAAAATTGTTCATTATATTTAATTGCATGTCTGTTAATCCCATTCCTTATTATTATTGCGAATTTAATACAGAGTTTCTTTAGAAGTTGATGGTTTTTTCAATTTGTTAGTAGGTAAAAGTTATATTGTATTAATAAATACACATAACCATAAATATAAAATTTACAATAAAACATTGAGTTGTATTAAAATTTATTTTTTAATTTTGTACTTTTTAAATATTAATAAAGTTAGAGTCCACCTCATAATTCTTTTCTTACATTTGGTTTTATTACACAAAGTAATATGTTTCCTTCTATATTTTCATATAATAATGATATCAATCATATTCCTGAATAATTTTTTATTATATTTGTAAATGATCGTTAACCCGCTGCAAATTTTGCACATTATTTGATATTAAAAATAAATATTATTTATTATTTTATTACTAAAAACTTTTGAAAATCAAATTATCGAATTATTTTGTCATTCAAATTATAACACAACCGAATTTCCCAAAAAGGTGTCTAAGGGTGGGACTAGATGTTCAGAACTCTGCATAATTGAGTTCTGCGTTCTGCAAATTACTTTTTTTAGTTACAGTTCTGAACTTATTTTTTGTGTTGTGGCGATCTGTCTCGGCGCAACAAATAAATAATTATTGCTGCGATGCGTACTCTGTACATCTTATTCAATCCTTAAACAGATCCTATTTAAAATTTTCGATCAGTTTTATATACTTATTGGATTCTTCAAAAAAAAACCATCAGTGAGTTATAAAACGCTTTGAAAAGCAATGCCCTATTTTAATTAATAAACGAGGAAGAGTGTATAAGAGTAGACTGTGTGATTATATCTACCAGTTAATTACTTTTGGCAAAATTTCAAACATACATCCATACACTTGAGTCTATATACAAACGTAATGGCAAATTTATTATACCCTTTCGTTTATATTATTGTGAAAACTATAATATTAAATGGAATACCGATCTCGCCAATGGCGTCGTAGTGGTAAACACGTCGCCTTTCATTTGGAAAGTTTCAGGTTCAAACACCGGTCAGATCATATCTAATAAAAACAAAATATCGTAAAAATTTATAATAATAACGTAACAGTTAATATCGTAATAAAAAAATAAGATTTAATATAAATATATAAATAACTCTAGTGTAGAATGTTCTAAGTTTTTTCAAAATTGTGTAGAACAGATGGCACACAAAATTAAAATTTGTGTATTCATATAATCTTATAAAATAGCTACAGCCGAATAATCAACGGCTTAGTACAATACAACGATTAAAGAAACTGAAGTCTAGTCTAAATTTTATTCTAATTAAGTTTAATAATCAAACACTTTTTAGAGCTATTATCTATCTATTATCATTATTTGATTAGTAATTTAAGGTTCTTGAAAGAAGTTCTTCTTCCCCGCTCAGTTTATTTATTATTCCGGAAAACTGATTTCGATTCAACATAGCACTGCTATAGTGTGAAAATTATTCTTTAAAGTTATGATCATAAACCAAATTACTTTTATCAATTTTTTTACAATTATTATTTTTAATTTTAATAATTTTATCTGATTCAGACAAATAAATTGCAAATAAATTATTTTTAAAGGAAAGATCTCTTGCAAATATTTTGTGTTTTTTTTTTTTTGGCAATTTACCCTCAAAATAATCCATGATAGAGTCTAGTCCTTTTGAATTTATTAAGCAAATAAATTTTCTAATTAAATTTAAACATATGCTTAAATTTTAAAGATGACAAATTTCATATAATTAAATTCTTCTTATCAACATTTATAAAAAAAAAATTTAAATTACTATACGCTCACTTAAATATTCCAGAGTAACAATTATAACCAAAAAACAAAAAAAAAGGATTACAATCATAAGTGTCACTATTATAATATTTATATACACTTGCATACATATTTCTGTATATATTTAATCACTTTCATTTGGATAGAGTGTTTAATACATACTTTATAATATAATGGTAGACGATTTTGTTTTTTTTTGTTTTTACACATACACTTCTTTTTAAGAGCACTTCTTAATTTTTTTCTCAGAAATATAATCTTGGTATAGTGTTCATTAAAAAAAAACACACTGAAGAACTGAAGAACAAGTAGAAAAAACAAAATACTAAAATTATGTTAATAATATACCATTATTACCATTTAAGAGATAATATGAAATGAGATATTATACAATATCACTATAAATATACATATAATCATA
This sequence comes from Dolichopus griseipennis, assembly GCA_963082915.1. Classification (NCBI taxonomy): domain Eukaryota; kingdom Metazoa; phylum Arthropoda; class Insecta; order Diptera; family Dolichopodidae; genus Dolichopus; species Dolichopus griseipennis. The sequence continues at coordinate 104,816,961 of OY720444.1, read as the reverse complement.
TAAATGTTATATATATTTAAAATATGATATTTAACATATATAGGTACTACCACAGTATAAGCATAATTTTGTCATGTGAATAAGGAAACTTCAAGGACTCATTTATTAAAGCATGATCACTAAACTATCACTATTTTTGTCTTATATTATCTCGTACAAACTTCCCTTATGTCATCAATTTTTTTATTTACAAGAATCCTTCGTATTATCTAATAATATGTTTCCAGTTTTTTACCTTAGCTTCCAATATTTATATATAGAATACTTTGCCGAAAAGGAGGGGATTTATTCTAAACTGTAGCAATATCAATCAAAACCGTGTTACTTTTATTGACTTAAAACTTGTTACTAGAGTTGCCCGTATCATCATCTATCTTCACTGCATTTCATTTGCCTTTACATTATTTACATGCATCAGAAATTTCAGAGTTGGATTTAAAATTGGGGTAATCCTTTTTTCAATAATTATATTTGTATGAGTTGTCAAGTCAAATGAAAATAAAAATGATAAAACATACGTAAATAACATGAATTCAAATGAAAAATTTAAACCAAATTCTGAAAGTTTAACGTAAATCGTATCGTAACGTAAGTAACGTAAATCAAGGTATACCTGTATCTAAATTTTAACAATTTAAGATTTTGTTTTTGGTTTTTGGTTTTTGATTTTTTATAGCTTTAATAAAATGTGAAATTGCATATTATACATATATTATTCTACATACATAATTTTATTCTACATACATAAAAATAGAAGTAGATGTATGTTTGTGTAAACATGTTTGAGTAAATATTTAAGGTAGTATGAAAAATGCTCAACTTTTAAAAGATATCCAAAAAAAAAAAAAAGGAGGAAAACAAAATAAAGTGTGAAATATTTGAAAAACTTCTTGAATTTTTTGTTTTTGTATTCCTTACGTTCTTTAAGGGAAGATTTATGTCATCACTTTTTTTTTGAAAACTTATTTTTATTTTATAAAATTTTTTTTTTACCAACCGCTTATATGAAATAAAATAAGCGGTAGGTGTTGTTTTCAAAATTCAAAATGACACAAATTCAAAACTTCGAAATACAATAACATTCCTAACTATTGGAAGGATTTAATAAAATTTCTAAATTTGAAAAATAAGTTAATGTAATCAAAAGTTAGAGTGTGGTACTAAAATGACTTTTCTTGGCGCTTTACTAGAAAAAATTAGGAGGTACTAGGAACTCAATATTTTAAAAATTTATTAAGGTTAATATTTTTAAATCGCAAATGAATCAATTGCTAATTGATTAAATCGTAAGTGAATCATTTATTTAATTTTCATTAAAAATTGTGTTCAAGGTTTTGCTCTATTCTTTATTTTGTCGATTTATTTTGCAATAATAAAGATGTTTAATATTTGCATTGACAAAACATTTCCAAATTTTCTCAAAAATATTTTAACAACTGTTTAAATAATATAAATTTAAATAAAAATTTGCAAGAAATTAATTGTATAAAAAGCCCACTACATCTTAATCTTAAAATTAGTTTTTAATTTCTATTAAAACTATTGACTAGCATTCAATTTTAAAAATGAGATTTTGGTATCTCTTGATTTTAGTGTACTGTTTAAAACAGGTAATTAATAAAACAAATGAACAAAATTTCTAGAAATACTTATTACAATTTATTTATTTCAATTTTAGACGTCTGTGGTAAATTGTTTTGATATTGCAGGTAATTTAATAAGCGCAGTCGATTTATATAAAGAAACCGCTAAGTTGAATTCAGATCTCCGGAACAATATCGAACCTTTACTATCAACTTATGAAGAAGCTTTTGAAGAAGTATCAGAAGATTTTTCAGATAAAATAGATCCTCTACTTAAAAAATTAGGCATTCATTTTTGTGATCGTTTTAAATCGTTTAATACTTCAAGTAAAGGTAAATTTATTTTCATATTTTTGTGTTTTTAATTTATAAAATTCGATTTCTTTTAAAATTCAAGCAAAAAATCTGTTTAAAAAAACACTCGAGGATTTCAATTTATCAAATCTTACTGAAATATGCTCAGATGACTTTTGCTCAGATATTTGTGAATTTATTTCTGAATGTGACAAAGAGGAATCTTTAGATGGAATCTACAATAAAATTAAAACGGCTTATAGTATATTTCTAGAATATTTGAAAAATACACTGTCACTTCGAACTAGCACAGCTAATTTACTTTACCATAAGGCAAATGAATTAACAAAAACCTCACTTGATAAAGTAAAAGATTTTAGGGTTAAAGCATTGGGGGGCTATATCGATAGTGCAAATAGTATTAAAACAGAAGTTTTTGAACCTCTTGATAAGTGTTTAAAACTAATAACAACGAGAGGCGGAAAAGCAATCAGAAAGTGTGTTGAATCTGTTTACAAAGATATGGAAAAAGAACTGAAAGTCAAACAATTAAAAGATCTGGAAAAAAGTAAATGGGACATTTATAATGAACTGTTAGAACAATATAGAACACAAATAGACAGAACTATTACAATTGCCAACACTATTGATAATAAAATGCTTTTTGTTTCCAAAAATATATTGGATAAATTTTTAAAAGATGATAAAAGTTGCTTTGGTGAAAAATTTTTTGATTTTTTGAAATATCATTTAACGTTTCATATGAATCCTTCTTGGATGTATATGAGTAATGAATTTTATGAGGCTGAAAGTGCACTTGATCCTGACTTTATAAGATCCGTAAGAGCTTTTCATCGATATATGCTAATTTTTTCTAACAGCTTATTTGATTTAAATGTACCCCTTGAACGTTGTTCAATTATGGAATATGTTGGAACCGTAAGAAAAACTTTATGCAAAGTTTATGATAAAACATCGTTTATATTTGACAAAGCCACTAATAAAATTATGAAACCAATTGAAAAGATACAGTCGTTTATTCCTTGTTTTTTAAAAGATATTGGAATTTTCGTAATGGATAAAGCAACAGAATTTCTGGATGAAGCCGGAATAAAAAAAATTTATGATGATGTTGAAAAAGAAATTTCAAATCTTGTGGATGATTCAGTTTCTATTCTTAAGCCCTTTTTCGAAGAATTTGGTTCAGGTTGTGCCAAAGCTCTGGAAGCATTTGAAACTTCAATAGAAAATTTGCATAATGATATAAAAAAATGTGACTTTATGATTAATATAAATCAATTAAGTGATTCCTGTAGCAAACCATCAAGTATCGAAAACTCACGTTTCATAAACAAAAAACTTAAAGAACTGCCTGGTTCCGCTGTTCAACTCAAAGCTTGCGTACAAGAAAAGATCGCTAAAAAAGGAAAGGAAATTTATGATGCTACCGAAGCGTGTAAAAAGCATTGGAAAGTTTTTTTCCCGGATAACATTCATGATCATACACTTTGGTTTTAAGATTATAATATATTGAAATTTCGAAATTAACAAATTTTATTTTAATTTTTCATTATTTTCGCTATTTAGGAAAATACATTATAAATATTATTTCCTTCTTTTAAAAAAATGTGGCTATATAGTTTCACTCTCTCCGTCCGCCCAAAACTTTTACACTGTTTGAAAAAGGGAAATGAGATTTAAACTTTGGGAAGGAATTGCAAAAAAAATTATTACATGGAAGAACTTTTTTCTGTAGCCTCATCCGTTACGGAGCCCATTTTTATACCATTTCTAGGTTCCCTATTTGGTCTGATGACGTTTAGATTTGGTCTGATGACGATGCATTGCAAAATTCAAACTGGAAAAAATTAACCTTTGATAGATCAAAAACTGTTTTGTGTGTATGTATTGGAACCTTTAAAAAATTTCGTTGGAAATTATTGACACAACAAACAGTTTCTTTATTTTAAATAAACCAATGCCGTTAGATAAAGTTGTGTATGATAAAAACCAATTTATAATTATTAAACGTTAATTGTTTTGATAAAAATTATTATATGTAAGCAATAGTTAACAATCTTTAAAATATGTTTTACATTACGATTTTCCTGTAAAAGGAGTTAGTTCTGTGGTGGACACAGCATATTTTTATTTTTGGGTAATTTGCGTTTAAAAATTGAAGTAAATGGTATATAAGGAGAATGATTAAATTTGGTGATAATCTTGAATAGCAATGACAAGATGTTTGTCTGGTGCTTACGCTTTTTTTTATTTTTAAATTCATTTGTTTTTACAGTCGAGCATCGATATGAGAATCCAAATGAAATTAAACTTATCTTTTTATGACAAATAAAGATATTATGTATTTTAGTCAGTTATTTTATTGTAAATGAATGATTAATTGTTAATCTTTATGTTGAGGTGTTAATTGAACGATTAATTCGAAGAAATTTTGAATCACTATATTGTTATATATTCATATTACGTAGATGCACGTAAATTTAAAGCTTTTAACCTTTTCTTCGGTCTTTCAATGACTACAATAAAAATAGACTTCAGATAGAATAAGTTCCATTCGAATGTAAAAAATAATCAAGTTAATTTCTGTCAGAACTTATATAAATTCCAACTACATGATTACATTTGGAAGTATTGTTAAAGTAATTGCTTTTATTTCAATTACTAAATTCGGCTTAAATTCAGCATTGAATTAGTTTAAAAATTAAAGTGAATCCACTTGTTGATTAATATAATCAACAACAACAATTTAAAATTAATATAAAAAGTATATATTAAGTAAGAGATTCATTGATTGAAATGAAATTGAATATAATGAATCACTGATTCATTGAAAAGATATTTAAATTTCCCCTTGATTTTATGAATATTGTTTAAACATTCTTTAAATCAAGAGATCATGTATTCATCACTTTCTCTGAGTCATGGAATTATGTATATTAATCTGACTTAACAAATTCTACATTGAGTATTTAAATTATTAATAATAATTTTACAATTTTGTATAACAGGTATAACGTTTTATATATTATTTGCATAATTTAATTCGGTTTTAAATTAAATCCTAGAAATATTTCAGCATCTGAGCCTACGATATCTTTTACTCAGCCGTCTTTTGTTAAAATGACTTTTAGACTTTAGAAACTGCTTCAGACAATTAAGATTACGTGACTATAATGTGTCATGTTTTAGAACAAATTTGCAAATGGCGTTACCGTTTTTATTAAATATTTTTTTGATTAGTGATTACTGATTACATTACACTTTGTTAAATCATTGATTAATTATTTAGTAGATATAAAGTTGAATTAAATCGTAAGCTTGTTAGAGAGTTGGAACAAATTTTAATAACATAAAGTTAACTATAAGTTTTTTAACAATTTTACGAAATTGGGAGTTTTATAATGTTTATACTGTATATACTGTATACAACTAATAAAAATCCCACATTTGTATAATGTACACTTAATTCATGTTAAGTTATTTAAGTGTTGTACCGTCTTTATTACAGATATTTCTTAAATTTCATACATGAATATATATAAATACAAAAAACGAGGAAGAGTGTAGTAGAGTAGACTGTGTCAACTCTGAGATACCCGTATGATCGTAACATATGCATTATATCATCCGGTTAATTACTTTTGGCAAAATTTCAAACATTCAGCTTGATTAGGTGTAGTAATTGTTGTACTCATACTCGAACCCTCTGCAGTAGACCAACCAAATTTTGCAGTAACTTTGGCCATTACACTAAACTATTTTTGGCATTTAGACACCCAGCTTCATTAGGTGTAGAGTAATGGTCATATAAAAAAAGAAGTTGTATGGCAGGTACTCGAACCCGAGGACCAAAATAGCTGGATTTAAATAGCGATGACGGCTATTGTATAAAAACGAATTTGTGAAAATTTCAAGATCCTAGCTCTATTATTTTTTGAGTTATCGTGCGGATTTTTCGATTCTGATCCGATCCATACACTTGAGTCTATATCTATCCCCCTCTTTCTCAGCGTCACAAACGTAATGGCAAATTTAGTATACCCTTTCGACTAATAGTCATACGGGCGTAAAAAACAAAAAAAGCAAATTATGGTACTTTACACATTACAAAAACAAAATTAAGATGATGAAAATATATTTTATAAAAAAAGGTGTAGAATTTTTTGTTAAAAGACATTCTTTGTTTTATACATATGAATAAGTATGTATGGGTTTTAATATGTGTGTAATACGAGTATATATGTAAGTGAGAAGGGGATAAAAATTTCTTTTCTATGATTAAAGTGATGTTCTAGGAGAAAAAAAAAAAAACACAATAAAAATAAAAGAAAAAATAGGGCATATTTTCAATGTCCTTGTTCCAATTTCTTTTATAAGATTGTTATACTTATATATTTTGTCATCTCTTTCTCTCCTGTTTTTTTTTTTTGTACTTCTCTTGTCACAGTTATATTTGTATTATTGAAAATGTAAGAGGCTTTAAGTAACTGTAATAATGGTATTATTTAAAAATGTTTTAAGTTTTATTATTTTTTCTGCTTGTGGGTTTGGATTTTGTAAAGTTGAAAGTTAAACAAAAGAGAAAAATTAATCAAAGAATTTAAAAGTAAAATTAACAGTTAGAAATATTTAAATCTTTTTTTTTTATACTCGTATGTGTAAACATTTTTTTTTTCAAAAACATTACAAATTATATTTTGGATTTATGTTATCTTTTAAAAAATAAAACTTTTTTTTTATAATTTAAAAGTTTTTTTCAAATTTTTTTTTTTTTTAATTTTTACGATATAAAATATAAAATAAAATTTTAAGATTCTTTTGATATTTTTTTTTTGGAAAATTTTGTAAATCATTCAAGGTTAAATCAACAATACAAATTGATAAAATTTTCATTTCGAAAAAAATAACAATCAAAAAAAAGTTTTATATCAAATTTATTCTTGAAAATTTTAACCTTGAAAATGTTTTTTTCCAAAATTATAAAGAAAATTACAAAAAAAAAAAGTTTTTTTAATATATATTTCTTTGAAGCCATCTTTAAAATTTTATTTTATTAAAATTTTTTTTTTTTATTATTTGATTTGTAAAACACCAAAAAAAAAAACATAAAATATTTACATATTAGAATTTATTAATTATATTACTCTCGTTGCCTTTGATCAATCAAAATTACAAATTTATGATACACTTATCGATCGTTGTCCAGCAAAGAGAGCTTCAAATTATATTAAAATATACGAAAATTTATAAATCAGACAACAAAATTTAAAAAAAAAGTCGACAAACATAAAAAATTTTGATCATTAATTGAGGACTTTAAACTTAAAATTTTTACATATTGATTTTTACGAATTATTTAACATATATTTTTTTTAAATATTTAAAATGGTCTTAATTCACCACATACCCCACATTATTACAATTTCATAGAATTTATTTTACTTTTGCCAGTTATTTCATCAGTTGGACTCTAATATAATTGAAATATAATTTTTTTTTATTATTAATTTCCAAAATTATATACAAAAGATATCCTAGAGTTAACTCAAGGTAATTGAATTCTTATACATACACAAATATATTATTCTTACTTAAATTAAAGATAATCAAAGCCACACGACTTTTCGTATTATCTTTTATTTATATTTCAAAAAAAAAAAAACAATCAGAAATGACATTATCCTTGAAAATTAATAAAAAACAAACATATTTCAGCCCATTAAAACAAACGCACACACACACACACACGCACAATCATAATTATTTTAGAAGAAATCTATCAAAGATATCTATCATTTATCACCCCGAGTGAACGAATCCAATTGTTATTATTATTTTCTTATACTTTGTGTATACCGTTTCTTTACCTCTCAAAAATTTTTCAAATTTTATTTATCATTTTAATAAATTGAATTGTCATATACAAAATATGACATTTGAATTGAATTTTTTTGACATTCTATGCTGTCAAAAAAAAACAAAAAAAAACAGAATCAAAACTAAAATATAAAAAAGAAGATAGAAAAATTGTTAACAATGTCAAGTATTTTTTTTTTTTTGTCCTCCAAAATATTTTCATAATAAATTGTGTAATTTTTCTAAAATAGGGATTCAATTTTATTGTTCGAAAATATATACATATATGTATAATATATTATCGATTGGTCTTCTTGAACTTGAATATAATTATGATTCTAGGAATTCTTTTAGTTTCCAATTATTAAAAGTTTTCGAATATAATTTTAGGATGTCAAATGAGTTATTAAAGAATCGATACAATAAGTGAAATCGATACAATATTTGAATTGAAATCGATAAAAATTAAATTCGATACAAAAATTCAAATCGATACAAAAATCGAAATCGATATTTATTAGTTCAATTTGTAGAAGATTAGTTTGAATGTTATTTGTGACTTTGTAAACTCTTTTCATACTTCTATGATTTTTTTTTAGATTCTTCTTTCTGCAGGAAAAATATTATTTTACGCCTTTATATATGCAATTTAAAAAAAATTAAAACAAGGGATTTTAGTGGTATAATAGACACATAGCATTAAGAAGTATCAAGAAATTGATTCCGAAGTATCAAGAATTTGTCTAAGCCACAAGAATATTCCACTAGAATGAAGGTATTTGTTCTTCACAAGTTCTCTTTAATCCCCGTAAGCTGCAAATTAAACTATGTATATGTATATTTAAAATTCTTTAAAATCCTATTACCTATTTAAAGTCATAAACGACATGTCAAATAAGTTAATAACAAGACTTAAAATAAATTATTTAAGACTTTTACTTTCGATAAAAATATTCTTATGACACCTTCAATATTTCATGTGTTAAATATTTTATCATATGATACTTCAATACTGATGATAAGTGATAATGATTAGATCGGAATTTTTTTTTAAATGAAAAATGATAATAAGAAATATTATACAATATAAATCCTTACAATGAACAATTTTTGGTTTTCTTTTTCTTTTTTTTCGCAATTTTCAATCGCACAGTTGGAAATCAGATGAATTCAGTAGGATCCTCTTTTTTTCTCAATCTATGTTCAAATTTTTTTTTTTTTTATGAAAATGGAAATTTTTTGGAATTGTTTTCTTATCAAACTGTATTGTATTTTAGAACTATGGATGAATGAATTGATGAATTGTTAATTGTAGGCTTGAACAAGATGAGATGAAATTTTTTTTTTGAATTTTCTAGATTATCTATCGTGTATGTTGAGAATAATGTACACCCTGAATATTTTGAAGGATAACTTTGGCATGTGCCAAAAATAATTTTTCGAAGAATTTTTCCTCTTTTGGTATGATTGTGATTGCAAATAGAATTCATCAAAAATTGAAATTTTCAAATAAGTCAAATTGTCAAAAATAATTCTTAGAATGAGACAACTTTTTTTTTAAAAATTTAAATAAAAAAAAATGCTTTAAAAGAGTTTTTATTAAAATTGAGGTTATATCATACTGTTAAATTAATTATACAGTTTCAATGTTATTTAAAATTTTGTGGAAAGTTCATTTTCAATGGTTTTCAACTCAAACATTTCATTAAAAATATTTTATTAAATAAATTAGAAAAAATTTTAAATTCGGGTCTTTACTTAAGAAAATTAATTTTGAGAAATAAGTCACATTAATTTGTAGTATTGTATAGAGTTTATTTCAGATTTTAAGAGACTAAATTATACCTTAAATAAATACGACTTCAGTGAAATTTTTGTAACTGTTAGAAACTAACAAATTTTGAGTGACAACTTGAGAATCATTTCCTTTTCACTAAGTAACACTGTTGAAATCACTGAGAAGAAATTCAATTTCAGATTAGTTTTTTAATGAAATAGATTGAAGGAACATAATTATAATGATCCAGAAATCTTTTTTAACTTTTAAATTTTTTGCTAATTTCACATGTAGTTTACATATACCAAAAAAAAATTTCCAAACTCAGTAAGTTTATTTGATTGAGAACCCAGCTAGAACCAAATATCAAAGCTCAATCAGACAACAAATAAGTTATAAAATTGTATCTAATTTGAATTCTAAAGTTCTAAGGTGTTCTACATTTGGTAAGGCGTAGTACTGTATCTTGTAGGACTTTAATTTGAAATTAATTATAATTTTAAAAATATTATGTGTTCAAGACATTCCTTTCTATTCCAACATGAACTGCTTTTAGTACAGTCAGCTTAATTAGCTTAAGTTAAAATAGATTCAGAAATTTTATACTGCAATTTATTTGAATTTAATTGTTATGAACACTGCTAAATACCTCACATACTATATTTCTCACAAATAAACTATTGAGAAAATAATAATTCTACTCATTTTCCCCATCCCCCATAATCCAGATATTCCAAATAACTTCCACCATAATCCTAAATCCTTCCATATCCTCATCCCTGTAACCAAACTGTACATTTGTATTACAGGTTCCCTACTAAGTTTGCTTCAAAAAGGGTGTGGTTTTGGTGTGTTAAAATCATACACTACCCAGCGAAACACCGCACAGTTTCAATGGGTGGCTTTCGAGCTTTCCATTCCCTCGTAAACAAAAAAAAAAAAAAAAAAAATATACATATTGAAAGCCATTAGAAAAAAATTACTAATTAATTTTCACAAAGTTTTAATTTCAAATCTTAATTATTTCAATATGGTTTTTCATTTACAAACAAGTTTTCTTTGTATTTAATAATTTTTCAAACAATAAAATTAAATCAAAACAATTCCATTTCATTTTGATTCATTTTAATAAAAATGAATCAAAGTTTATTTTTTTATTATCCTTTTTATTGATCCTTGTATATATACATATAAAAATTTAGTAATCGGTTTTTAAAAGAAATTTTTTATAAAAGATTTATTATATCTGATATAATTTTTAATAAAAAAACAAAAAATAAAAATATTTTAAAAAGAAAAATTTATATTAAATAAAAAGAAATTCATAAAATATCTTTTAAACAAACATAAGTATATAAAAAAGGATAAAAGAATATAGTAAATCCTATCTATTGGATATAGAAGAACTAACAAAGTAATCGATTTATTTTTATAATTTTATTTTAAAATTTATCTTTTTTCTTTGTTTAAAATATTTTTATCTTTCAGATACCTTAGGCGATAGTATTGAAAAAACTTAAGTTTGCGAACCACATTAAATTCATTTATTGAAAATTTAAAAAAAAACAACTATGGTTCTATCTATGGTTCTACAGTTTAATATGAAATCAAATTATTAAACTTAATTTTTTTATTGAGTATTTTGAAAAAATGTCTAATAATATCATGTTCACAATACATAAAAAACCTACCAAATAGCCTAGTTTTAAAATCAACCGTTCAGACAATCGTTATGCATAAACCTAGTATTGTTTGACGTTTTAATAACAACAATATTTTTTAGAGTAAATAAACAAAATTGACTGTAAATAAAATAAATAAACAAAATTGACTGTAAATAAAATAAATTAAAAATGAACAAGGAAAATTTTTTTTTTTTTTAATTATAATTTTGATGACATTTTATTACATAATAAATAAAATTTTTCTTTTAAAATTCAAAAAAAAAAAAGGCTATTTGTTTATTTTCAAAAATAAACAACAATGACATTTTACAACAAAATCATGTAGGGATGTAAAAAAATTCAAACAATAATCGAATATATCAAAAAATTTTATTCAAAAACCTGGTTTTAACCCTTTAACTAGGACTTTCAAAATCCTGGTTCATTTTGACAGCAATTTTAAATATGAAAAACCTTGTTACAAACCACGCATGAACCTGGTTCTAGTTCATAGTGTGAACATGGTATAACATTTAATTAATTTGAATAACTTGTCGAATAGATAAATGATATAAGAAAAACACTTCCCTACATAAAAAGTTTGAAATATAAAAGAAAAAACTCTAGGAAACCCGCATGAATATAATATAAACATTATATGATCCAATTAACTAATTTTGAACACACAACTATAGACAGATTCTGTATTCGATTCTGATCCAACCCATAAACTTGAATCTATATATAAGCCCATCTCTTACAGTGTCATAAACGTAATGACTAATTTTGTATACTCCTTGAGCTACGTTTAACGCTGGGTATACTTAAAATTACATTTAAAAATTTCTGATCGACTATCATTTTTATAATTCTCATTCTAAACTTTAATCAATTTTTTTTTGCTAAAGGTTACCTACCCCTGGCATAAATGACAGATCATAGTATTTCAGGTCAAGTTTAAAAATACTATTATATATTAAGTAAAAGAACTTTTAAAATGCATTTTTACTCTATTAAATTGTTGAAGTTCTTATTCTTTTATAAAGTTCATATAACGCTGGAAGTACTATTAAATAATATATACATATAAATATACATACATCTACAGTTATATAGTTTGTATTTAATTCTTTTAAATGGAATATAAAATATAAATTATGTTATGACATTTTATTTTTATTTTATTATGGAATAAACAACATAAAATCTAAAATCAAATAAGTTTTTATTTTGAATTTTTTTTTTTAAACTTATAAACCTTTCAACATTTTTTTTCAATAAATTTTAAAGTGAAATTAAAAAATAGTTTGACATTTAGATATAACGGAATGTCTAATATAAAATAAAATAAAAATCCCTATTTAACAAAATCGAAATTTACTCCTTAAAGTAGGCAATTTTGTAAAATAACAACTTAAGTTCTAAGGTTTAGCGTAGTTACTGTAATGCGTAATATTTGAATAAATAAATAAATAAATAAATAAATAAATAATAAATTTTTTTAAGGATAATTAAAATAATGTAAAGATGTACTCGTAGTCAGTATTGAAGAAGAATAAATGCTCGGGTTATTTAACAAATTAAAATAGAATCAAACAAATAAATTTAATCACTTCTCTTTAATATTTTGCATTAAAAATTTTTTATCTTTAAAAATTTAAAGTCCTAATAAATTTATAAAACTTATTTATTATTGTTTTTATAAAATTCCACAAAATTACCTATTATTAACTATAATTAGAATTTATTATTAATATTATTATTAAATATTCTATCAATTAAATAATTTACTAAACAATATTAATTAAATATTTAAAATGAGAAAAATAATTTCAAATCAAACAAAAGTGTTAACACAATATGTCTGTATATTATTCAATTAAAAAAAAACTAATCAAATAGAATACAGACATTCAGTATCCATATATATATATATATAATATAACTTTTAAATTATCTAGTAATAAATCTATATATATAAAAATGAAAGTTTGTTTATTTGTTTGTTTGTTTGTTTGTTTGTTTGTTTGTTTCTTTGTATGTAACGAGTTGGCTCCTAAACTGCCCAGCCGATTTTCATGAAAATTTGTATATAGAGGTTTTTGGGTTCGGAAGGAAATCGTGGCCCAAAAACTTTGCTCTAACGGACCGCCAAGTTGGGGCTGTGGTGCAAGTATTTAAACTTCTTTGTTCTAAAATGAAAACGGTTTGACCGATTGACTTCAAATTTTGTATACGGGATGCTCTTTGAGAATTGAGAAGACACTATTAACAGTTTTGGAATTTGTTAACCCATGTCGGGCCGACGAGTGGTCAAAAAAAATTTTCGGTCTAAATTTTGTCCGATTTTACGAAATTCTGCTTTGGCTTAAAAGGAAGCCCCAAAAAAATTTTTGTTGAGTTCCATTAACCCATTGCGGCCCAACAGCTTTTTATAGGTTTTTTCAATACTTTACTCTAAATTAATAACGGTTTGACCGATTTTCTTCAAATTTTGTATACGTGCTCTCCTGTGAATATTGAGTTGACACTATTAACAGATTTGGAATTTGTTAACCCATGTCGGGCCGACGGGTGGTCAAAAAAAATTTTGGGTCCAAATTTTGTCCGATTTTACGAAATTCTGCTTTGGCTAAAAAGAAAGCCCACACGAAAATTTTATTGAGTTGCATTAACCCATTGCGACTCAACAGCTTTTTTTAAGTTTTTGGTTACTTTACTCTAAATTAGAAACGGTTTAACCGATTTTCTTCAAATTTTGTATGTGTTCCGTTTTGAGAATGAAATTAGCTCTTTTTACAGACTTGCAATTGGTTAACTCATGCCGGCCCGACGATTGACAAAAAAAAGATTTGGAAGAAAATTACGTCCAATTTAGCGCAATACTGCTTTACCCAAAGAGAAAGTATAGTTCCGTTAACCCAATGGGGCACAGTGGCTTTTATAGATTTTTGCGTTACTTAACTCTAAATTAGAAACGATTTTACCGGTTGACCTCAAATTTTATATGTGTGAAGCAACTTGAAAATGGAGTTGAGTATGTTAACAGTCGGTCCTACGATTGGTCAAAAAATTTTTTTGGAAGTAAATTACGTCAAACTTTGGAAAGTAGTTTGTACTGCTTTGAATTACAAAAAGTTTCAAAAATTACTAGAATAATCCTAGAAAAATCGTTTTAAAAAGATTGCTTTCATACATTTTAAAATTTGCGTTTAAACCGTGTGTAATTTTTGTGTTAACTTTTTGCAGTAACATCAACTTTAATTAAACCTCCATTGAGAGGCGCAGCAACGCGCACCGGGTATTAGCTAGTAATTAAATAAAATCCAAAAAAAAAATGTTTTTTAATATAATATAGGAAAATACACTATTTGGAATTTTGAATTTTAATATTATAATTAAAATACATGCATAATTTAACATTATAATTAATTTATAGTAAGAGTTCATTGATTATAATATAATTATTTATTTAAATTATTATTAACTATAAGTAATTAGTTAAAATTTGTATAAAATTAATGCATTAATATATATATATGTATATATATTTATATGTATTATAATTAAATTAATATTTTTAATTTCAATCTCTTGTATGTAAATAATTAATTAATGTTAAATTAAAAATTAATATTTTCTAAATAATTTTCCAAAGAATTTAAATCTCAATTATTTCAATTTCGGAATATTTTTTTTTTATTCATTTTCCACTCATTTAAACAGTATTGTGTATTCATCAAGTCTATTCAGACTAGGCTTCAGTTCTTTAATCATATATTCACTAAACTATAGATTAATCAACTTTAGCTATTGTATAAAATTATGCATACACAAATGTTAATTTTGTGCGCCATCTATTATCTTACACAAGAGTTATAATATATATTTTTATTAAATCTTACTTTATATTACAATATAATTATACAATATTCTAATATTTTTCTTTTATTAGATATGGTCTGACCGGGGCTTGAACTTAAGACCTTCCACACGAAAGTTGGCAGTCTTAACCATGACGCCGTACATTCTTAAAGTAAAATATTATTTTGCGCCTTTATATATGCAATTTAAAAAAAATTAAAACAAGGGATTTTAGTGGTATATTATATTATAATCATATTAACCAAAGAATCAAGAATTTTATTCAAGCCTAAGTTACAATATTCTGATATTTTTCTTTTATTAGATATGGTCTGACCGGGGTTTGAACTTGTCACCTTCCACACGAAAGTTGGCAGTCTGAACCATGGCCGTTGGTCAGATATACTACTACTCCATTGCTCGTAATATACATATAATATCAAAAATTTGCAATGCTGTAATGAGAATTATAAAATATATAAAATTCAAAGATCAAATTGAAATATCTTTATTCCATTTTTTGAATGCATTAAACTAAACAAGAATTCATACCTCTTCGTACTAAACTTGAATTTTTATCAACCAAACCTATGTTTAAAGTCATAGCTTTGCATAAAAAAGTGATATTCAAGTTCATTTACGTATGTATACATTCGACCAAAAGCACTTAAAGGTTAAATTGCACAAAGCATGCACATCTAAAATTTTGAACTTATTCAATATCTGAATTTTTATACCCGTGCATACATATATGAACATCGGGTATATTAAAATTACTCCTCCGTTTGTAACGCATCGAAATATAAGAGCTAGATATAGTGTCAAGGGTACGTATCGAATCAGCATCGAAAAGTGAATCGATCTAGCTATGTGTGTCCGTCCGTCCGTCCGTCCGTCAGCACGATAACTCAAAAACTATAAGAGCTAGAGTTCTGAAACTTTCACAAAGTAATTTTTAGACAATTTGTAGGTTCCCTATTGTTTTTGGTTAAAATCGGAGAAAGGCTTCGGGTAGCTGCCATACAAATTTTTCGATATTTTATGAGTATTTTTTTAAAATTAATAACGAACGAGGAAGATTATAGTTGCCCTTGTCAACTTTTAGATACCCGTGCATACCCACTATGGTGTATAAAATAAACCGTAATTTACTTCCCTTATACATTTAACTCATTACCCCATAATTTTGACGTAAAAAAAAAAAAAAAAATTAACAAAAAAAAAAAAAAATCACAAAACAAAAAACAAAATTTTCATTCATGTCCCATAACTTTAGCTTAAAAAAAAAAAAAAAAAATTAACAAAAAAAAAAAAAAATCACAAAACAAAAACAAAATTTTCATTCATTGTCCAATAACTTTAGCTTAAAAAAAAAAGAAAAAATAAAAAAAAAAAAAACAAAAAAAAAAAAAATTGGCCCACTCTAAAAGTCCGAAGGTCCGAGTGATGTCCAACTGTGCCAAGTAACTTGCCCTATTAATTTATCTGCCCAATTTTAATTTTAACCTTGTAGCTTCATTAGATTCAAAGTTATTGAATTGAAAACTTTGTATGGCAGCCCCCCGAAAATGGGGCCCTAACATTTTGAAACTTCATATAAGTGCTCGATTCATTATATAACTAACCGTGTGTAATTTTCAGCCTCGTAGTACAATTAGTTTTGAAGAAATTCATATTGGTGCAAAGAAGTTGTATGGCAGCCCCCCGAAAATGGGGCCCTAACATTTTGAAACTTCATATAAGTGCTCGATTCATTATATAACTAACCGTGTGTAATTTTCAGCCTCGTAGTTTAATTAGTTTTGAAGAAATTCATATTGGTGCAAAGAAGTTGTATGGCAGCCCCCCGAAAATGGGGCCCTAACATTTTGAAACTTCATATAAGTGCCGGAGTCATTATAAAACTAACCGTGTGTAATTTTCATCCCCGTAGTATAAATAGTTTTGAAGAAATACATATTGGTGCAAAAAAGTTGTATGGCAGCTCCCCGAAGCCTTGGTCCGATTTTAACCAAAAACAATAGGGAACCTAGAAATTGTCTAAAAATGACTTTGTGTGAAATTCAAGACTCTAGCCCTTTTAGTTTTTGAGTTATCGTGCTGACGGACGGACGGACGGACGGACGGACGGACGGACGGACGGACGGACACACATAGCTAGATCGATTCACTTTTCGATCCTGATTCGATACGTACCCTTGACACTATATCTAGCTCGTCTAGATCGATGCGTTACAAACGGAGGAGTAATTTTAATATACCCGATGTTCATATATGTATGCACGGGTATAAAAATAGAAACCAAATATAAAAACAAACAAATTGTTGTTTAATTATTAATCGATTCATGGTGTAGTGGTTAGGACATGTTACTTGTAGCAAAAATGTTTCGGTTCGAATTCAGGCTACGGAAATTTTTTTTTTTTTTTTAAATTCATTTTTTTTATCTATTTTTTTTTTTAATAAAATATATGTATTTATTTTATGTTTGAAAAAATTTTATTTTATAGAAAATTAGACAGAAGATTCATTTATACTAAAAATTATTAATTTTTTTTAATATTTCTATAAAAAAATTCAAAACTGTTATTTAAAACAAACAATTGATACCATAGTAACTAGAATTATTTAAAAAAAAAAAAAATGAGATAAATAAAAACTCGTTTTGTAAACAAATTATTATTTGTTCTATGGTATAGTGTGTAGGACATGGGACTGGTAGTCAAAACGTTTCGGTTCGATTCCTGGCTGGGGCAAAATTTTTTTTTTTTTAATTCATCTTAAAATTCTCATTTATAAATTATTTATTTTTTTTAAAACATTTTTAAAAAAATTCAAAACAGTTATTCAAAACAAACAATTGATACGATCGCAACTATAATAATTTAAAAAAAAAATTGAGATGAACATAAGGTCGATGGCTTAGTGGTTAAGACGTCGACATTTTAATTGGAAAGTGTGGGTTCGAATCTCGTTGAGAGCATATTTTTTTTTTAAATTCATCTTATTTTTTTAATTCATTTTTTTTTTATTAATTTTTTTTCAATTAAATATAAAAAAACAAATATTTTGAATTTTCTGTCAAACAGTTCAATTGCAATATAAGAATTTCTTATATATTTAATACACGCACGGGTATCTAAAAGTTGACAAGGGCAACTATAATCTTCCTCGTTAATTACCGGTTTAAAAAAATTTTCAAAATAATTTTTACAATTGTATATTTGGTACAATTGTATATTTGATTAAAAGTACAATTATATATTTGATAATTCAAATTATTAATAAATATTAATTAAAACAGTTACAGGAAACCATAATTAAATTACGGTAAAATTAAAAAGAATATAATTTTTTTAATTTCCGGTATCATTTCAACAATTCAACCCCTAATTAATTTAAAACTCTTTCATACCTACATTAAAAACATAATTTATTCATCTCATTTACATTTTTTTTTTATTTATTTAATTTATTTAATTAAAAATATTAAAATAATAATTAAAAAAATAACCAACAAAGATATTTTTTTGTACTAAAATAAATTTTTTACTTTTAGAATTTTTAACACCTTAATTTAAATAAAATAAATTTCCTCAAATTCTTTTAAATAAAATTTCATTATATACTATATACATACATATTAAAACAGAAATTTTAACACAACAATAGAAAAAAAACTCCCACCAGATGGCTTAATTAAATAATCTGACAGATGGAACTTAAGTAAATAATCTGCTTTAAAAGACAACAAACTTAAACATTTTTTCACACTTTAATAAATTTTAAAAAACAAAACTTAATAAAAATTTTTAAAATTTTCTAAAAAAAAAATTAATTAAAAAATGTTTTTGTTTTTTATTTTATTTATTTCACTTCTAATATTTAAATAATAAAGTCTACTCACTATTAAAACTTCTTAATTTAATTTAATACAATATTAAAATTTATTCTTTAAAGTTAAGAATGTCCTTCTTTATTAAGTGTCTATCATTTAATAAAAAACAACGACCTATATATTTATTACATACATATATATATATATAATATGTAGGACAAAGACAAAAAACAAAATTTATAAATTTAATTTTATCTTAAATTTTCCTTTTTTTTTTTTGTTGTTCCTACGATGGAGGTCCAAAGTTGAGAGTTTTAAATGTTCCCAATAGATAAATTTTAGGAACCGAAATAAAATAGAAAATATTTACATTCACACTACATTCATATTACATAGAGTCTGGTAAAGTAATGTGTATTTACAGTGTGCCACAAATATGTGTGATAGGCCTTAAAACTAAAAAATATATATAAAAAATTTAGTTGAATAATATAACTCACAGGTACAGAAATACTTTATAATTCAAATATAAATAATATTCTATTGACAAATAGAATTGTATCTACCTAAAATATATGAAATTTCTATATGTTTTAAGTCCTAGTACAATCTCATGTATTAATTATATTTCGAATTCATTTCAAGTACCTATTGTATAGACTGAGCCCTTAGCTTAAGGCTAATATTAGGCTAATAATAACAGTTAAAAAGTTAGCACTTAACAAAAATCATTTTGTAAATTTTGCTAAGAAGTTTAACATTTTATTATTTAACATAAAATTAATATCAAATTTGGAATGTGAGTTATAAGAAACGAAGTGAAAAAATATTCTTCTATAAAGCAACTTCCTGCCAGACCTTCGCTATTTTTAAAATACAGGTTTGCTAGCGTATGCTCAACACAGTTAGGTCTGATTTGGCTAGTATTTAGTTTGAGTCATCGTTTCTTTGATAGATAACAAGTAGCAAACGTCAAATTGTAACTGTACTTATGTTATAGTATAAAAATATAATTTTCCAACGTCATTGTATTGCAGTCAAGTAAACTTCTCGCAGTCACGGGCTCTTAGACTAATACTTCCTATACCCATTCGTTTTCTTAATTTCAAAGTATAACTAAATTTATTAAATCAAACTAATTAAGAAATGCAATTCGGTTCAAGGTGTTAATCCTTAAGAACTCTAAAGAACATTTAAACACTTTGCAAAACCAAAATTACACTTTGATTACAGGATATTAGTGACCCTCACTGTACTCTTCATATATATTAATACTGCAAAAGGTTATGTAAAATGTACACTATACTTGAATAGTCCTTGACATGAATACAAAAAATTTTTATAGGATATACACATTCCTTCAAAAATATTGTGTTTTGTTTTATTTTTCCTGGTTTTTATCACCTTCCAAAAAAAAATTATCAATAAGAAATATATTGTGCTTAAATGGTGGTGCGTATTATGGCGATGTTGATTGTGGTAAAAATGTTTTATTTTTTTTATTTCCCTCATATAAGACAAAATCCATAAATCATGCGAAACAATAAAATGGTAGAGAATTTTATGAAATTTTTTTTTATAAAAATGTAAAATATTTTTTAAAAAAATTTTTTATTGTGAGTATTATTGGACAATAGGAAGAATGTTATAACAAAGATAAATATTTCACTTGAATCCAAAAAAAAGCAACAAACTGTGGAAAACATTTTTAGTAAAACAAACAAAAACCTAAAAATAAGCAATAAATTCATTACATTAAACTACATAGGTATCACTTAAAAATTTGACTTTAATTGTTCAAATCGACTTTCAAAAAGACTATTATCGGTAATTTTTAGAATTTTCTGTATCTTGAGAATTAAAGAAACATATTTATAATTTTTAAAATAAGTTTTCAAAACAAATATTAATCTCAATTTATATTTATCCGTCGTGCGGACGATTTTTGACAAACCATTTGGACACTAGATCCAATAAGAAAGTTACAAGTATTCGGTAATCAAAATATCATTAAAAAAAATAATGAAACAACAATAACTCGAAGCATTGTTGTTTCAATGGTAATACCCTACACCTTAAAAATTCAGTTGACAGTTACACAAATCCCAACTTACATTTATGTCAGATTTCGGGAATATTAAACAAACGGTAAAGAGCTTTTTTTTACTAAATTTTAAGTTCGAAAAAGAGAACCTGAAAGAAACGCTAAATATACCAAAATTAAAGGTTCTATCTTTGTTGGTCTCCGACATATTCTCGTTTACCGATGGTTTGAAATCAAGTTTCCAGAATTTAAACCCACGGCTTTATCTTTGCCATTTGCAAAGCCCGCCTTACTTTCATAATTAATAACTTACAGTATATGTCATCAAGATAGCATCAGTCTTTTCTGAGTTATTCGGATGCAATAAGTTAGCTTCCAAAATAGGAATTAAAGTTATATGATAATGTGAGAAAGCGTCCGCCCTATCTTAATTGGCTGTAGATTTATTTAACTGTATTTAATTTGACAAAAGTAATTTTCAGTTGGCGAAATTTTGAATTTCAGTTGGCGAAATTCTGAGTTGGAGAAATTCTGAGCATTCAAAAGTTCAAATCAAAATCAAGGTATTCCTTACTTTCAGAATATGCGATATTCAGTCAACTGAAATTCAGTCATATGATAGTACAGGTAAATGATATAAAACGAATTGAAATATTGGGAAATAGAATATTTGAATTGAAATACAGGCTAATGTTAATAACCCAGCAGTAGATACCTGAAGTAGGATGCCAGAAAAAATCAAATTGAATTTCCGAAAAAAAAAACCAAAAGAAAGATTGATAACTAAATAATATTTTATTTATTTATTTTTTCTTTATTGAATTTATTAATATTTAATATTTTATGGAAATTTGAAGGTTTTTCATATTTTCTTTTCCCTTATTATATTATCAATAATATGGTTTATGTTTTTTATTGATGATTGAAATATTTATGTTTATAAGTTATCCATATGTAAAATATGTATTTTTCAATCTTAACAAGGTTTACCCTTACTTCCACGAGGCGCATCATTTAAGAAAATCAAAATTTTAAATTCATATTAAATTTATCTGTTCAGAAAAATCAAAATAAAAATATTTCTCAGAAAATTCTAAGGAAATATTTTGGTGAATTGTACCCTAAAGATAAATTTGGAAAAACAATGTGGTTTTCAATGTAAATAGGGAAAATTTAAATAAAATATTTTTGAAGACTTATTGTCAAATTTCACTGTTTTACTTGCGTGCTCTAGCTACTAGTACGAACCAATGGAACTTTAAATCCAATAAGCAATATCCAATAATGTGAAACTATAGAACAAAGTTTAAATACTTTTTTTTTTATTTCTGTATTAAAATTTAAAAATTGTGCATTTTCGAAACATAGGATTTTGTTGGGACAATGAGATTTAGACACAAACTCCACTGAATCTCTTATTTATGTATTTGACTTTGTAAATCTAAGGTACTTCCATTAAAATAAATTCAAGCTCATGAAAAAAAAATTATACAATAATCTATATAAATTATCTAATAAATTATACAAACATCCGACCGATGGCGTAGTGAGCAGGATATAGGCCTTTCAATCGAAGAGTCTAGGGTTCAAATCCAGCTCAGATCAAATCTAATAAAAAAAATATAATTTTTTAACAGCTTATATCTTAATATAAAATATATACCTGCCCCACTTGAAAAGAAAAGGCTAAACGACACCCTTATTACATTTTATGTGGTAAGCAAAAGAATAGAAAAGTTTCGATATCAATGAATTCGAAAATCGTTAATTTAGTCAAAAAAAAGTCAACTTTGATTAAAGCTTTCAAATTCGTATCTAATAAAAATTTATTTATAGAGTTTGAAACAATACCACAGATACATTTGTTCAGAAGATGTACATAATGATCCATAATTTACACATTATTTAATAAATTGTATATCTGATTAATGGCAAATTTATAAACAATTTAAAGATATTTTCGATTATTACTTTTGTGTGTGCTTTTTCTGGTTTCAGGAAGTGATAGAAAATGATTAAGATTATCTTCATCCAATTATTTATAAATTTTATTGGTATTATATTGTTAAAAATTTCCAAAGTTTAATAACAATTCATAATGTCATTCTCAAGTTTCGCGGAATTACTTACTTGAAGTTTACTTGAATTAGATGCACTGAATTTGCTATAACCTTGTCTTTTATATATTTTTAACTTTTCATTTTAATTTTTCGGAACTTTAGGAAGACCTTTCCAATCTAAAACTAGATTAAAATCTAATTATCAAAATATATGCAATGGAACATACTAGGAAATAAATTTAAATTTGTTCTAAAACTGCTAGA
This sequence comes from Dolichopus griseipennis, assembly GCA_963082915.1. NCBI lineage: Eukaryota > Metazoa > Arthropoda > Insecta > Diptera > Dolichopodidae > Dolichopus > Dolichopus griseipennis. Next base: position 104,793,696 of record OY720444.1, on the reverse strand, counting down.
CCCTTACCTGAGATATCAAAATCGTTGGAATTAAAGAAAAATCATCAATTTCAAGGCGTAATTGAAAACGAAGAAACTAGTAGGATAAACTTTTCTCTAAAGTGCGAAGAGACCTTTTCACAAACTATTGAAGACGATTGACATACAATATAATTATACATAATTTCTGTTTCAAATTATTGATTTATTTTTTTTGTAAGTCAGTTTTAAGAATAATAAAAACAAGTGAGGGAAAAAAACCAAGGGTTTTTAAAAAGCACATTTTCAAAATTATATACGGTTTCTTACTGAGTATTTTATCATTTATTTTTATAAAAATATATATTATGATAATATTATAATTTTGTTATTTCATTAATAATTAATTATATGACTAATAGTGAAATACTTAGAATATAACCCCAATGCACTCAAGAAAACCTGTTAATAAGTGCAAAATATAATGTTGGAGCTTCAATGTTAACGTTTAATTTTGGAAAAACTTACACTGGTGAATAAGTTACTGTTTTATTAGAACATAAAATTTTTAATTTTGAAGACCTAGTAGTCCTTCAATGGGGAAGGTTCCCAAATTTTTGCTTAGCAAACTTATGATGGATCTGCTCACCCCCCTCCTGTGTTCACCCTTCCATTTTTTTCCGGTTCTAGGAAATCAATTTGGAACTCCAACAAAATTTGGAATTTTACCTAGAATATTATTATCTAACCAAAAATGATTAATACTAAGAAACAATTTCTTCAATTTAAAGAGACCCTTTCAAATTTAAGAAAAACCTTTAACGTATGTTGAAATATAATGCTGCAGCTGTAAATTTTGCATATTTGTAAAAAAAAATTTGAACAGGTGTTAAAGTTACAGGTGGTTGAAAATAGCAAAATTTCAATTTTCGAGCCCTTATAGCTCCTAAACAGGGGGCGTGACAAAAAAATTTTGTTAACCGACTCCTATTAATTTTGGAGGACCTAACTTCTCCCAAAATATCAAGAGCCTAGGTTGAACCGTTTAGAAGATATATGGGGCCAAAAATTTTGCAAAAGTTGAGTTTTTCTAAATGGTAAATTTTAGTACGGTATGGTAATCCTATACATTTTAGCCTTATATTTTTGTGAAGCTTATAAAACCAACTATCTTTTGCCGTTTTCAGATTGAAAATACACTTAACAAAACTCTTGTTATAATAATTTAAAAATAGGACTTTTTCCAACTTTGGGGGGCTGTAGCTCCGTAACGGGTGGGGCTACAGAAAAAAATTCTTCTACGAAATTAATTTTTTTGTAATATCTACCCGTGGTTAAAATTTCTTTACTCTATTTCAAACGGTGTAAAAGTTTTGTAAACATACGGACGGACGGACGGACGGACGGACAAAGTCAAAATTAAGAAAAACCTTTGACACTAATTGAAACTTTCGTTTTTGAGCTTTCAATTTTGTACACAAATAAAAAAAAATTTTGACAGGTATTCAAGTTATAGGTGTTTAAAAGCTAAATTTTTAGCAAAATTTCAATTTTCAACCCCTTACAGCTCCTAAAGAGGGGGCGTGACAAAAAAATTTTGTTAACTGACTCTTACTAATTTCTAAGGATCTAACTTCCCTCAAAATTTCAAGTTTCTAGATTTAGCCGTTCCGAAGTTATGAGGGACCAAAAATTTTGTAAAACTTAGTTTTGAATAACGGTAAATTTTAGTACCGTATGGTAACCCTGTACAATTGATTTTTAAAAACTTGTAAAGCTTATAAAAGCAGCTGTCTGTTACCGTTTTCAGGTTGGAGATATACCTTATAGAACTCTAATTATAACTGTTTAAATATAGGGCTTTTTTCAACTTTGTGGGGCTGTAGCTCCGTAACGGGGGGGGCTACAAAAAAAAGTTTTAACATTAAATTATTTTTATTGCAATACCTATCCATTCCTGATATTTTTTTGTCAATCGTAGGTAAAAAGGGACGGACGGACGGACGGACGGACGGACAGAGTGAAGCTATATAGGCACATTTTTACAAAATTTTTTGAAAATGTGCTAAAAATGCATAATTTTTAACTTTGAAAAAAAAAAACAAAAAACTAAAAAAGAAATTATAGAAAAAAATAAGAGCTTTCCAACAATGTAAAAGTATTTACGGGGTTTCTTGGCAAAATTTTGAAAAATATGACTTTTAGAGAAAGATGTTAAACATTTTTTGTTTCACTTTGAACTACAATATCTCCAAAACGGCAGCACCTATCGTCATCAAATAAACGTTAAAATAATCTCCAGACCGATATATTAATTAATGACATTATATATTGATATACAAAATATATATTGATATACCGAACAGATCGCTAGATATAACGATTTTTATAAAATAGACTAAAATAACAAGGATATTTGCAAATGTCCTTTTCGTCCTTAATATGCGCCTTTAAACCTATATAATTTTTGAAAGCTGGCCTATCTTTTAGATATAATCATTTGGGCCTACGCAAATACTACTTAAAACTCAGAATCCCCAAAATAATTTAATAAGAAGTCCAAGTGTCAAATAGGCAAAGCATTATTATTATAAGGTAATATTTACTATTGTCTGGTACTACAAATAAATAAATAAATATGTTATATATTTAAAATTACATTTTATTATACCTATATGTTTTATTCGCAAAATATTCACGCATTATTTATGGATCCATTATTTTTAAAAAATTTTCTAAATTGAATTTCATATTTTTCACTTTTAATAAATAATAATAAAAAAATTAAAAAATTATAATAATAATAATATTAAAATAAATAATACCGTGCCCTAAATTTACAAAAAAATAACAACTTTTTGTTTTTGATTCATTTTAGTTTTTACCACACCTGAGTTTATGATTACACCACACGTCAGTTATTATTTATGTATTTTGTATTATGATTGCTATAAAATAAAAAAAAAAACTTTACACTTGACATTTAAATACAAACGAATATTAACTAAGTGGTAATGGTTTTTATTTCAAAAAAATTATTTAAAAAAATTTTATAAATATAAAAAAAAATATATTTGATTAACAAAAAAAAAAACTAATTTCCTTTTAAAAACAAAGAAAAACTGGGTGTAGACCTTATGTATAATATCCTGCAGTGAGTTTCACTTTAACTAAAATATTATTTATTATCCATGTCAATGAATTATTATCTAGTCCATTATAAAGACAACACTATTAGTTTTTTATTAGACATACCATTTAATTTAGTAATTTGACTAAATAAATTTTTTAGTTTTTGTAAATATTTACCAGAATGACTTTTAAATATTTTTATTAATAAAAAAACAGGCAAACTAATGGAAAAACTAAAAATAAATTATATACTTCCGTTGTGAAATAAAATTAATGTAAATGTGAACTAATATGGATAGATTTTAAGGAGTAACTCATCCTTTTCGTATACACAGCACATAATATTTATTTATAGGAGTGCTAAACTAAAACTAGTTTTCTGTTTTCGTAACAGTTTTTAATGTGATTTACCAATTTTTAATGGTTAAAATTTAATAAAACTTTTTATGTGGGGTCTGCGATTTCAGTCCTTTATACAAATTCCCTTGATGACAAAATATATATAGTGTTAATATAAAATATATGTTATAAATGAAGTAATCGAAATGGCTAGAAATGCTTTTTCAAAATATAAAAAAATATTTTGCTGTAGAGGTTTAAATATCAAACTCCGCATAAGATTCATGAAGTGCTATATATGGTCAATCCTTTTATATGGCATGAAGGCTTTAAAAATTAAAGACATCAACAAATTGGAAGAAAAAATCTCATAGACTGAACAGGTTTCAAATGAGGATGTCCTCAGTAGAAATTGTGCAAATAGAGAACTGCTTCTAAAAATTATGCGCGGAAGCAAATATGAATTGCTTCAATTTATTGTCCAAGGCAAAATTGAAGGAAGAAGGGCATAGGTAGGAAACAAATGTCATGGCTAAAAACATCAGACAGTGAATAGGCGTTTCAAGTATAGGAGAGCTAATGTATATTGTTAGGGATCGCATAAGCCATCAACAGTCTATCAACATTATCATATTATCACTAACATCCAATAATGGATATGAAGCAAAAGAAAAACAAGATAGTAATATTATTTATAAACTAATAAATAGTATATCTGTCACGCCTTAAAAGAAAGCTATGCGTCACTATCTTACCACCTTGTATGTGGTACAGAATTAACTGTGGATAAAACTTCCATAAATGTGAAACTGCTAGCAAGAATTCTTTAGAGATACTTTGCGGAAACATTCCTCTCAAATATTTATCTAAGGTATTTGATTATGAAAACGTTCGTTAAACTCGATACAAATTTTCCTTTTTTACGAACTTTTTCCTTCCATATAGTCTTAAACTATATTTAATGCAATTTTAAAATATTTATAATTGCATATAAATTCTGGATCCTGAATTTAAAGAAGTTTTAAAATTAATAAGAAAATCTAGGTATTCATTTTTCTCTGAATATTTGTAATAGGAGTGGGTGGATTTGTTGAAAAACAAAATTTCAAAATAAAAATGTTGAAACAAAAATATAAACTTAAAATATTATTTTTTTTTTTTAATTTTACTCCTACCCACTTTCGTATTACACATTATATGAAAATAATCATTATTTTATATATATACATATATATGCATCTACATATTATATAAAAACATTTTGGAAAAAAAAAATTATTTAATTTGAATCCAACTCTAAAATCCCTTCTAATTCAGAATCTTGCATATACATGTATATAAATATTCTGAAAAATCGAATACCCTTATTTTGAATCCAACTCAAAATTTACTTCAAATTTTTTATTACGTATGTACATATCAAAAACAAAGATTTATAACAGTGTGCGTCAAATCTCCCAAACAGATCATTGAAATTCGACATTTATTTTTCAACATTTTTCTCTATTCCAAATTTTTTTTTCCATATTATTTTAAAAATTTTTTTTCGAATATTTAATCTATTATTAAGCGTTTGAGTGAAATGTATTCGAAATAAAAATCGAATTTTAACAATCGATTACTAGCACTGAAGAAGTCTGCATGTCGTAGACGAAATTCTGATATTTGTAAAAAAAAAAAATAATTATAAAGAAATAAAAAGGAAACTCCCCGTTTTTATTTATTTCATTTTTTTTTTTCAACAAAAAGACTGGCTTCCAATGAAAGTTAATTTTAAAATCAGGGTTATACAGAATAATAATTTATATTTAGAATTTTAAAAATATTTCTTTAACAGATCCAATTGGTTTATAAAGATTCAATGTTTTCTTTCACCAAGTGTGTTCCATTCTGATAGGAATTCTCCATTTGAAATTTGCAATTTTTAAATTCTACAAATTAAAGAGCTTCTTCATTTGAACTTTAATATTTAAAAATAAATGTCACTGTTATTTTGTCAAAAAATGTCAACAAAATGTTTGAATATACCTTAAATAAAAAATTCAATGTAAGTATTTTCAAAAGCTTGTTTCAAGGTTAAATATTTGAAATAATTTTACTTTTACCTTTAGGAAAAAAAATTATAATTTTATTTAATGACATAAAACACATTTCATTAAAACAAACCGACTAATAAATTTGAATCATATATGTATTTCCTTTTCTACTTCCCTCTATATTATCTCCAATTTTTTATTCTACTTTATCTTTTTATCGGCTTATTTTACCATACTCCAAAGTTTTTTTATTGCTTTCAAAGCATCTTAACACCCAAAAAATCTACACAATAAAATATTCTAAATTTATTCTAATCGTATAAAAGATGGCAGTAGATTACTTTTATTAAGTAAAAATAAACTTATGCCCCTATTTGTATGCAATTTTTAAAAAATTTTTCAAATGACTAGCAAATTTAATTTATTGGTCAATAATTTTCAAAATTGAATACATTCATTAAAATATTAGCGAAACTATGTAAATTTACATTGGAATAATAATAAGAGAAGTCAAGCGGTCGAATGCAAAAACCTGCGCTCACTTTAAAATTTAGAACTTTAATTATATATAACTTTAATATAACATTTATTTATACATTAATAAGGCCTACGCTTATATGTGGTGCACCAATAGATGCAACATTAGTGCATGGTTAATGGAAACATTATGAAACCCCGAGCTAGAATAAATTTTACTCTAATAAATACTTGTACAAGTAAGTAAATATCATAAGAATAGACAATATGTGAGACATGTTTTTTATTTAACTAAACCTGCTCTATTCGCTCTGGCTTTATAAACCACTGAACCCTGGAGACTCTGTATATAGGATTTTTAACTTTGAATAATAATTAAAATACTTTTATAACTGCAATACAACTGATAGACGAACAGTTTAAAAAAAGTTCAATTTGTAAAAATTATAAATGAAATTAAGCCAACACATTTTATCTGAAAAGACCCCACGTATAAATCTGTTGATACCAATTAGACCATAAAAAATTTGTCAAAAAATTTATTACACCTACACCTTAAATTAATTCGTTTTTATTTTAATTTTGGTTTTATTTTGTCATTATTTTAGGGATTATATCACACGTGAAATTTAACCATCATTGATTTAATTTTAGTTTGTTTTTTTTTTTTATTTTATTTTTATTTTTATTTTTTGGGTTAAAATAAAAATACAAGCCATCACTAAAAAATTGATATCCCTTTCAGATAATAAACCATTTCATAGCTTTTACTCTGACTCCTTTTACTCTGATGTATCACTGATGTTATTATATCTGGTCATTTTTAGAATAAATCACAACATTTCAAAAAAAAAAAACCAAAAAACATACAAACATATTAATGTCCTTACACACAAACGCACAAACACATAAAAAATAACGAAGGATATACCAACAAAAAACGATACTTCAATTTGAGAACACGAACAATCAGCTAAAACATATAGATTTATGTTAAATTTTATAAATAATATCCGTCAAAAAAAGGATATATGTATATGTACCGTTAATATATACCGTTATTTTGCAAATTGTTTGTTATTTCTTAACAAGATAGGCAATAAAATAACATACCACCATTTCCAAAAAAAAATGTTGTAATAAATTCACATTTAAACAAACATTTATATATACGAGGAAGATTATAGTTGCCCTTGTCAACTTTTAGATACCCGTGCATACTCACTATGGTGTATAAAATAAACCGTAATATACTTCCCTTATACATTTAACTCATTCCTCCATAATTTTGACGTAAAAAAAAAAAAAAAAAAATTAACAAAAAAAAAAACAAAATCACAAAACATAAAACAAAATGTTCATTCATTGTCCCATAACTTTAGCTTAAAAAAAAAAAAAAAAAAAAATTAACAAAAAACAAAAAAATTAAAAAAAAAAAAATCACAAAAAAAAAAACAAAATTTTCATTCATTGTCCCATAACTTTAGCTTAAAAAAAAAAAAAAAAAAACAAAAAAAAAACAAAAAAAAAAAATGGCCCAACCTAAAATTCCGATGGTCCGAGTGATGTCCAACTTTGCCAACTAACTTGCCCTATTACTTTACCTGCCCAATTTTAATTTTAACCTTGTAGCTTCATTAGATTCGCAGTTATTGAATCGAAAACTTTGTATGGCAGCCCCCCAAAATGGGGCCGTAACATTTTGAAACTTCATATAAGTGCTCGATTCATTATATAAATAACCATGTGTAATTTTTATCGTCGTAGTATAATTAGTTTTGAAGAAATTCATATTGGTGCAAATAAGTTGTATGGCAGCCCCCCGAAAATGGGGCCCTAAAATTTTGAAACTTCATATAAGTGCTCGATTCATTATATAACTAACCGTCTGTAATTTTCAGCCTCGTAGTATAATTAGTTTTGAAGAAATTCATATTGGTGCAAAGAAGTTGTATGGCAGCCCTCCGAAAATGGGGCCCTAACATTTTGAAACTTCATATAAGTGCTCGATTCATTATATAACTAACCGTGTGTAATTTTCATCCGCGTAGTATAATTAGTTTTGAAGAAATTCATATTAGTGCAAAGAAGTTGTTTGGCAGCCCCCCGAAAATGGGGCCTTAACATTTTGAAACTTCATATAAGTGCCGGAGTCATTATAAAACTAACCGTGTGTAATTTTTATCCCCGTAGTATAATTAGTTTTGAAGAAATTCATATTGGTGCAAAAAAGTTGTATGGCAGCTCCCCGAAGCCTTGGTCCGATTTTAACCAAAAACAATAGGGAACCTAGAAATTGTCTAAAAATGACTTTGTGTGAATTTCAAGACTCTAGCCCTTTTAGTTTTTGAGTTATCGTGCTGACACACGGACGGACACACGGACGGACGGACGGGCGGACGGACAGACACACATAGCTAGATCGACTAATTTTTCGATTCTGAGCCGATACGTACCCTTGACACTATATCTAGCTCGTCTAGATCGATGCGTTACAAACGGAGGAGCAAATCTAATATACCCGATGTCATATATGTATGCACGGCTATAAATATATGAGAAAAACATTTTTTTTTTATTGATTTGACTTCAAAATATATGTTATACGCTTTTGGGAAAATTCAAAGGTGGTAAGCCTAGCAGCAGCATAAGAAAAAACAATTTCAATATGTATTCTTATACACTTTGTCAACTTTTAAATTTTAAAACTCTGAGGTACAGTACGTCGCGTATGCTTTCATGTAAATTTTTTTACATAACTAATTATTTCAAAATTTTTTGACAGAAACTGAATGCCGTACATGCTGATTTTGGCTGATCCATAAGAAACAAATCATTTTTCTTAAGAAATATTATTTTTTTTTTAAGTTTCTGCAAACATATTATAGGTATATTTTAATAAACAAATATTTTACAAAGATATTATTTTAAAGTTTCTATTTTTATTTTTCGCTTTGTCATTTTGTAAATCCAAGGTACCAGTACGTCGCGTATTTCGATTGCTCACATGTAAATTCATATACCTAACTATTTATTTCAAAATTTTCTAGAAATTTCCAGAAATTATACACCGTACGCGTTGGTTAGGCCCTAAGTAACAAATCATTTAAATTACAAATTATTTTTTTAAGAAAGATTATTTGTTTTTTTTTTAACTGTTTTGCAAATATTTATATATTTTAATATCATGACTCTCAAACGTAGAATATATTTCAGAAGTCGATTTTTTATTGTACATAAAACTTAACAAAAAGTAACAACAATTTACGATTGACAAAAAATTTTTTTTTTTATAACTGTATTATAATAAGTTGCAAACAAAAACAAAATACAGTACTTTTCGGTTAAAGCGACCATGATGGGACGGAAAATAATTGTCGTAATAAACGAATGTCGTTTTAAAAGAATGCTGTGAATTTTAAAAAATTAGTATAAGACTTGAACATTGTAGAATCAGCTGATTCTAGAATGGAAACTTCGAACTCATTTGCTAAAATTTTATTTGATGTGTCAGCCTCAAGCCTATGTATAGTGCTTTTTCTTCTATTGAAATTTTTTTTTTGTATTTTTGATGTGTTATTATGATTTTTTTTATATTCAAAACTAAATAAAAAAGACTTAATTAATCGCCAAGCAACATATTTAGGTATTTAAAGTTTAAATAAAAGAAATATCAATGTAATATAATGTAAGTTTTTTACATTTTTAGGTAAAATTTAATTTTTTAGCAAAAAGTGTAAAGCTTATTATAATTAAAATTGAACCGAGTTCGTTATAAATAAAAACTACTGTATAAACCAAATGTATTGCTTTTCGAAGAGAACTCATTTTTTTCGTTCACTTTTTAAGATAAAGAAAAAACAAAAACAAAAAAAAAAATTTTAAAAAAATTTAAATCTCCTTGTTCATTTAACATTTGAACTAAAAAAAAAAAAAAAGAGAGACATAAGTCGGCGTCAATAATATATAGTTTGATTGAGCTGCGAATACAACCGAAAATGCATTACTTTTACCCAGAAAGTCGGCGCATAATATTAGAGTCATAAGCCTTAACTTTTAACAGCGTGACCGTTAAATTCAAATTTATGTTAAATTAAAGACGGGTTTTCACCTGAAAAAAATAACATTGTCCTATGAAAACAAAAAAAACCTTTCTTTTGGTTGTTGTTTCATTAAAATTGGTCAAATAGTTTGTCCTAAAAAAGGATGTTTATATTTGTATGGGAAAAAATAAGCCGATTAAATATTATGATATATATATGTATATATTTTACTCCATCATGTTATTAAAAGGACATCAGATTTGTCAAAAAAAAATTATTTAAGTCTAAAATAAATTTTATGTCAAAAAGTGAATCACCACTAAAACAAATTTTTAAAGGACTAAAGTAAACCACAAAAATACAAATTTAAACAAAGATCTATCTGATACCTAAGGATTGATTTAAAGTTATTTGACCCTAGAACCAAAGCATGCTGTAGGAATTATATTTAAAATTAATAAATAGCAAAACGTGTAACATAATAAAGAATTTGAAAAAAAACTTGAAAAATTTAAATAGTATAAAAAATTAATTTAAAAGTCTTAATGAAAGAATACTTGTCCCTATTCCTTCACTACTCTTATATAATGAAACTTCTTATAGAATAATTCTTTATTACATTTGAGCTACTGCAAAACTAAGGGAAATCTCCAAATCGATAGACATGGCAATTTGACTGGTAAAACAACAATCGAATGCATGAGTCGAAAACCTTAACAATATAGCGTCAATACTTAATCAATACTTGACTGCATAAACCTAAACCTAAACAACACCTAAACTAAGTTGCAAGGTCTCCTATGGATACAGACTGGAATCATAGAAGAAAAAAGAGCTCCGTACAATAGAATTTAAATTCCTTTATTTTTTGATTCCAAAAGAAATTTATTATTACAGTTATGCGTTTGGTCAGACAAACTGTCATTTTGATACATTATAACTGTAACTAAAAATATTTCAAATATTAAAACTTAACCTCAAAATTTTTAAAATAATGCTTTTAATTTAAAAAACACTAACACCATTATTAAATTTCTTAAAGAACTTATCAAATAACAAAGGAAAAACTGATCCTATCCTAAACAATGCATAAACCTATAATTAAAATTTAAAAAAAAATAGCAATAAATTTGGTGCATCGATGAATTTGTTAAAATTTGTGGTTGCTTATCATACAAATTTTAAAATACCACATTGTTGAATTAGAAGATTTGATATGTTTTGTTTTTTTTTTTGCGCTGATGTATTCGTTTCAACCCATTCTAGCATTATTATTATTATTATTATTAGTTTTACTAAAATTTTTAAAATTAAGTACCTTCCAGTACTTTACCTCAATAACCGCATAAGCATTTTAAATCAACTTTGATAGTATAGAAGTGGATTAATAATTAACTAAAAATTAAATAATTTTTAGGTTCTAAATTTTACTAGCATAACCTGAACTAGTAACAAAATCACTGTTTTAATAGTTATAGGGCTTACTAAGTTTCTAACAAAATTATATGCTCTTCTAAAGACTTAGGTTTTCTACTTATTCCAATATCTTACTAAATTGAATTTAATTTTTGAAGTCTTACATTCTGATACTCTTTACTACCACCCTTTTAACCTTTACTACCCTAAAATACATCAATTAGATACCCATACTAAAAGTCCAAATTCACATTAAAATTATTCTGAATCAAAATGTATAACTTAAACTCCAACTTATTTCTATATAGTTGTATTTTAAAGTATAAAGTTTAATCGGCCAAAAACTACTCCAAAAAAAAGAAGCAAACGGCAACACTAAACATTTTAAGAAATATATTTTTCTGCTCCATAAGAACAATCGGTAATCGATAGAAAATTTCAATGTGTGATCAATGTTGCATTCAATATTTATTTTAAGAGATGACATGGCTATGCAATTATATGGCTATACAACATAGCAACATCAACAATGTCAATTACTATATCTTTTATGGTTAGTAAAACAAAGAACACACACATATACATATACACACAATATATATATATATATCTTATGGACATTTAAAGGATATTAGATCCCATTAATCTTTTCAGAATGAATTTTTCATTTTATATTTGAAATTTGTTTTCTTTTTTCGCGCTGTTCAGATTCAGATTTATGGATTGCAATTTAATGACATCGAAACTTTTTCGAAATGTCAATGACATGTCAAAAAAAAAAAGTTATTACTAATAAAACCGTATTATTTTTTTTTTTTTCAGTTGTTTCATTGTCGTTTTACATCATAAAATTTTAAATTGCTTTAATATTTATACAGTGCTGTATATGTGTGTGTAACTTTCATTTTAAATTGTACTTAAACAGACAAAAAAGTGGGGTTGAAAAATAAATATATCAAAATGTTTAAAATTCGACTAATTTAATTGCCGAAAATTATTCATTTATACACCACAAAGTAAATAAAATATTATAGAATATATGATAGAATAAGAATTTAAAAAGAAGAAAAAAGTATTTATGTATATTATATTTTTATACGTACATATATTTATTTTATACTAGCTAATACCCGGTGCGCGTTGCTGCGCCTCTCAATGGAGGTTTAATTGAAGTTGATGTTACTGCAAAAAGTTAACACAAAAATTACACACGGTTATCACATGTAAATTTTAAAATGTATGAAAGCAATCTTTTAAAACGATTTTCTAGGATTATTCTAGTAATTTTTGAAACTTTCTGTAATTCAAAGCAGTACAAACTACTTTCCAAAATTTGACGTAATTTACTTCCAAAAAAATTTTTTTGGCCAAACGTAGGACCGACTATTAACAGACTCAACTCCATTTTCAAGTTGCTTCACACATAAAAAAATCTGTCAAATCGTTTCTAATTTGGAGTAAAGTATTGAAAAAACCTATAAAATGCTGTTTAAATTTTTACAATCCGTGATATTAATTTTTTTTGGGGCTTTCTTTTTAGTTAAAACAGAATTTCATAAAATCGGACAAAATTTGGACCCAAAATTTTTTTTGACCACCCGTCGGCCCGACATGGGTTAACAAATTCCAAAGCTGTTAATTGTGTCAACTCAATTCTCAAGGAGCATCACGTATACAAAATTTGAAGTCAATCGGTCAAACCGTTTCGAATTTAGAGTAAAGTATTGAAAAAACCTATAAAAAGCTGTCGGGCCGCAATGGGTTAATGGAACTCAACAAAACTTTTTTAGGGCTTTCTTTTAAGCCAAAGTAGAATTTCGTAAAATCGGACAATATTTTTTCCCCCAAATTTTTTTTCACCACCCGTCGGCTTGAAATGGGTTAACAAATTCCAAAACTTTTAATAGTGTCAACTCAGTTCTCACAGAGGAGTACGTATACAAAATTTGAAGAAAATCGGTTAAACCGTTTCTAATTTAGAGTTAAGTATTGAAAAAACCTATAAAAAGCTGTTGGGCCGCAATGGGTTAATGGAACTCAACAAAATTTTTTTTGGGGCTTTCTTTTTAGTTAAAGCAGAATTTCATAAAATCGGACAAAATTTGGACCCAAAATTTTTTTTGACCACCCGTCGGCCCGACATGGGTTAACAAATTCCAAAACTGTTAATTGTGTCAACTCAATTCTCAAGGAGCATCACGTATACAAAATTTGAAGTCAATCGGTCAAACCGTTTCGAATTTAGAGTAAAGTATTGAAAAAACCTATAAAAAGCTGTCGGGCCGCAATGGGTTAATGGACTCAACAAAATTTTTTTTAGGGCTTTCTCTTAAGCCAAAGCAGAATTTCGGAAAATCGGAGAAAATTTGGACCCAAAATTTTTTTTGACCACCCGTCGGCCCGACATGGGTTAACAAATTCCAAAACTGTTAATAGTGTCAACTCAATTCTCAAAGAGCATGACGTATACAAAATTTGAAGTCAATCGGTCAAACCGTTTTCATTTTAGAACAAAGAAGTTTAAATACTTGCACCACAGCCCCAACTTGGCGGTCCGTCAGGGCAAAATTTTTGGGCCACGATTTCTTTCCGTACCCAAAAACCTCTATATACAAATTTTCATGAAAATCGGCTGGGCAGTTTAGGAGCCAACTCGTTACATACAAAGAAACAAACAAACAAACAAACAAACAAACAAACAAATAAACAAACTTTCGCTTTTATATATATAGATGTACATGTGTTTGGGTATATAATGTTCAGATATGTGGAACTGTTAAATGGTAATTTAAGGATTAGCAAATAAAAAAAAGAAAAACGGTTAAGACTTTTTGTAAATAAAGCATTGTATAAGATTGAAGATAGTTCTATTTAGTACATCGATGTGCAAAAATATACACACTCCCTAACAGACCAGAAGTGAATGGAATGGACTTCTTTTCTACTGAAATTAATAGGAATGGTGGAAAAAATTTCATCACTTTTGCACTAATATATTGAAAGTCTTCCACTTTGTTTCAGCACTTTTGCAGTACTTTTTCAGTAGTGAATGACAGTACTTTTTTGAATAGTAAACTTAATCTATAAAGCCTATATTCGACCTAAGATGGAGTATAATTCCCACATTTGGGCTGGCATCCTAAACTTCTTTGAGTTACCTCACACTGTGGAAATTCCAAGATGGTTTAAAACTGGTTATGGAAACTCATTTGTCGTGAGGACTCCAATTAAATTTAATTACTAAAGGAATAAAGTAACATTCGCTATTAGGTATAAAAAAAAAGCTATATAGAGAGTAAGAAAACTATATCGTTGTTTCACTCATTTAAAAAAAAAAATAAAGTGAAAATTGACTACATTATTTTGCACAACCCTAAACTTTATTTCCAAAAAGAAGAAAAATACTATCACTAACTTGCCTTTTATAATAATAAAGTTAGACAAATTTCAGTTAAGTATTATTTCCAAATCTTTTAGATTTATTCCACCAAAAATTAAATTGAATCAGTTATAAAAATGGATTTTATTTGAAAAACCCAACTCTTTTATTCATTATCAAAGAAAAATGAAAAAATCAAAGTGAGGAATATGAAAAAATGGGTAGACTTTCATTTTGTTTGTTTTTCACTCATTGTTGTAATAAAAAAAAAAAAACTTAAAATATCATTACAGTCAAGTCTGAATCATTTTAATGTAATCTGAATGGAGTTCCCATGTATACACATATTTGTAATATGTATATTTGAATCTATATCTATGTCTTATATATTGCGGTCTAGAAACATGTCGTTGAGGCATTAAGAATTCATTAATAAATAAAACAAAAGGAAAAATTAAA
Source organism: Dolichopus griseipennis (assembly GCA_963082915.1). Classification (NCBI taxonomy): domain Eukaryota; kingdom Metazoa; phylum Arthropoda; class Insecta; order Diptera; family Dolichopodidae; genus Dolichopus; species Dolichopus griseipennis. Next base: position 104,778,457 of record OY720444.1, on the reverse strand, counting down.
CTTCTTTTTATTTATCTTTGTTTAATTTTTTTAGGATGGAAACTTTTACTAAAATTAATTTTATTAAAGGTTAAATTTAAAATTGTAAATATGTCTATCTGTTTCTCTACTTTCATATGAATCAAATTCAAGAATTAACATCCAAAAAAGGAATAAAAATCATAGTTTGGAACTGGGCTTGAAGTTTAATGATCATGAAGTTGAAAATGACAAACGAATCTGAAGAAGGTAAAACTTATAACTTTTCTTGTTATCAAGTTCCCAAAACCCTGAATTTAGGAAAATTCAGAGTCATAAAAAGCAATGAAACAAAAACATAAGGAAATATTTAAGAAATTTGGAGAGCTTCCATAAGATTTTGAAAGCCCTGCTTTATGGTCCTATAGAGTAAATCCACTTGGAATTAAACGTGACGCAAAATTGAGTAAAAAGTATTTGTCTTAGAATTAATAAACAAAATCTAAATCTAATTATTTTATTATTTTTTGTCTTTTAATTTTCTATACTTTGCCGTATGAGCACCGAGATTTTCTCTTAAAATTCTCCAGAAACTATTATAACAATCAAAAAAAAAATTGCATACTTAAAGGCGCTATTGGCAATTTATTAAATTATCAAACCTATATTACGAAATATTTGTTAATTAAAACAGCGATATAAGTTAATTAAATATATTTTTTAGATGTTATTCTTGAAATTGCTTTTCATTTTCCATTTTATACACTTTGGTTCATACTTTTTAATAAAATATTTAAGTGCTGACAGATGAAATTCTCTTTCGAAACTCTTCCCTTTTAAAAACAGAAAACCTAAAACAACAATAAGAAAACCTAAAATGAAACTAAAAAAAAAAATAAAATTAAACATTATCCTAAAATAGCAAAAATAAACCAACCAAAATATTATACGAATATTAAACCAAAGTTAAAAGTAAACATAAGAAGGCATAGATACAAACAAAATAATCAAAGAATTAAAACATACAACAAAAAACTACACAAAAAATATAGCAGTAGATAATCTGAAGATAGCTTAAGTGGTTTTTAATTAACAGCATTAAAATCACGTTCATTGTACTTTTGTTACAAAAACAAAAAAACAAAAATACAAACAAACAATATGATGTTTGTTTGTTTAAGAAAATATGTATTTTGTTTTTTTTTAGTTATAAGTAATGTTTTATGCCACGGACCATTTATGTACTTAAGTCTTCTTTTCTAAGATTTTTTAGTTCTTTTGTTGGTTTGTTATGTTTTTTAATTGAATCCTTTTATTTAACAGACATTCCCTTCTCTCTGATAATGTTAATTTTTTTTTTTTTTTTTTTTGTTGAATAAATAATAGAAATGCACAGACATTAGTAATGGTTTGGTTTAAGAGTAAAATAAAGTAAAATTAAAGTTTAAATTAAAAAAAAAAAGACTCATTAAATATTTTTTGAATCTCCAAAAAACAGAATTAAGAACGGAAGGAAATTTTTCCCCCAAAAAAAAAGAAACAATATGAAATTTTTGTGGGTTCCTTTTAAATAAAAAAATCTTTAAAAATCAAAGTTGAAAATTTTTTACCATGAGGCAGGCGTGTTTTAATTATATTTTATATAAAATATATTTTGGTTTTAAGACGAAAGTTGAAAGGCGGCTAAAAGTCTTTAATTCCAGTTTAATGGTGTTTTTTACCTCTCAAATGAATGCTATATTTCTTTTGAAAATGAGTAGAGGGTGTGAAAATAATTATAGATAAATTATTATACCTAAATACGGGATCTATGGGGTCTAACCAATTCTTTACGTGGTCAAATGTAGCTAAATATGCTGTTAAATGTTTGAGTTTTTTTTCCAAATGTTACTTCTCTTCTTCTGATCTCTTTAACATCAGAATAGCTATTCGCCAGAAAATGGAGTATAACGCACATATTTGAACTGGAACCTTTATTATGGCACTGGGTTATCTTGATATAGTGCAAAACAGAACGCTTCGTCTTATAAATAATTCCGATATCACCTCAATAATCACACGACTTACTCGTCGACGTACAGTTGGGTCAATGATTTTGTTTTATAGATATCTTGTAGAAACCAATACCAGTTCTAAAGAAATTAAACATTTAATGCCTTCAGTCAAAGTTCCAAAGAGAAACTGAAAGGGCAACAGATGCTTATCCCTACACAGTTGAACTATCCAGATAGCGCAATATAGCTTATAGAAATTCGTTGGTCATGGGAATACCGCGGATTTGGAGGCTTATCAAATGCCGAATGTCTTTCAATTCAATGATTACTATTATATTTAGTTATTTATTGTAAAAATTATATAGTTTCGTTTGTAAGTAATATCTGCATCTGTGAGTTATACTTTGAAATTAAATTATTTGTTTACATTTTATGTTTGTATGTATATAATGTTTGTATACAAATAATTTAAGTGTAATAACAAAAGGTAGCTGAATCAAGTACAAAATCAGATAAAAGGCATTTTCATTTTCCTTGACTTTGAGTCCGAGTCCCAAAATTGCGAGATCGAGTCTCTTATCTGCCATCCAACCAATTTTGAACAATGTTGCAAAAAACAACAGAAACTATTCAAGTAAAATTAAATTTAAAATTTTTTAACAAAACTTTTTCTTTACTACAGTAAAACCTATATTTAAATTAAACAAATGATGGCATAACTTAATAAAAAAATGATAAAAGAATACAAAATAAATTTAACACCCGATTAGATTTCAAAAATCATTTTATCAAATAACAGGAGCAACATTCATTATTCAATGGGACTATTATACTTTAAATAAAAAATAGATGCTATACATATTTTCCTTTTAAAAGATTCATTTATCAAAAAATCCTTCTTAAATATTAAAACAAAATCCAGTTATTTGAAAAAAGAAAACCTATCTCCAGCCTATAAATCTTTAGATATTTTTTCCCAAAACAAATCCCTAAATCCACTTAGGATGACCACATTTTTATTTTAGAAAAGTAGAAAAAAACCCAAATACATCTATATTTTTTTTAAAATTTTTTCTTAACTGGATTGAATTTACAAAAAAAAAAAAAACAAAAATGGTAAAATAGTTAAATTATAAAATTAAATTATAGAAAAAGGCAGATATATACATTATGTGAATTGAATAAAATTATAAAATTAAATGAAATGAATAAGAAAACAAATAAATATGAAAAATAAAATATTAGGAACTCATACTATAGACCTATAATTCCTTGTTGATCCTTTAATATTTTCTTCTATTTTATTGTAACAATATTTTTTATTCATCACACATATTCTATCCCTTTCTATTGTTTTTTATTTTTTATTTTAAGATACTGTAGACTTAAAAAATCCCTTCAAATAAATTCATTGACCTCAATCAACAAATCTTATAAATACAAAATTTTGAAAGCCCAGAGTCAGCAAATAAAAAAAAATAAATAAATAAAATATTAAAAATCAAAAGACCATAAGAAAATAGACCCAGTCCGATCAACTGTTGCATTGTTTTATTTTTATTTTGTTATGTAATAAATTAAATATATTTTTTCAATAATTCTATATTTTAGACATTGACTACGACTCATGGAGGTAAAGTCAATTGATAACAATTATAAAACGCCTATAAAATAAGCAGTTTGAAGCATCTGATTTTGAGTATTTTTTTTTTAATAGACTTCTGTTAAAACTTTAATCTTATAAGTCTATTTGTACCTTAGCTACTTGTTGGAAAAGAAGGGAAAATACTGAAATTGATCTAAGTAAGTTCCATATTCAATTACAACTTCAACAAGTACAAGTTATGCTTAAAAGAAGTTCTTAGATTCCATTTGGTTACTTTGCTAAATGTAATCGTAGTTTTATAATTGCTGTTTAAAATATTCCTGTATCTGTGAGTTATATTTTTTAAATAAAATTATTTTTCAATATATTTTGTTATGTTTATTCCATTTGGCATGAAACTGACGAAAGGAAGTTGAATCGAATTTTGTTTTGTTTTCATAACTCCTCGATTACATTACTCTTGGGCTTTGAGTCTGAGGACTTCAAACGAGAGGTCTCCGTTCTAGCCGCCGTACCACCAAACCTCATTCAGAATAAGTTGAAACAATATCATCATAGTCAAATAAATATTCGGTAATTAAACAATTAATTTAACTAACTCATTATTAAATGTCAAATTTTGTTTATTATACGATATAATTGGAAAATTTCAGTTCATGTTTTATAACTCACATTACAAAATGTCAAAGTATAGATCACACATTAAGTAAATGTCATTTAAATTTCGAAAATCAGTTTCACTTCAAATTAATATACAATCTTAAATTTTATTTACTTATTAACTGATCTTGTTATTTTCGTTTTATTTTTAATCTGCTTTTTGGAATTTTTAAAAAATTTACCCTTTCTTAATTTAAAATATTTACTTCCTTTAAGACAAACTTTTTAGAATATAAGGCTCCCAACTTTAAAGAAAATAATATATGTCATATACAACCACTCAAATTATAAATAAGCCATGCTTTCAATTCAATTATACAATCACAAACAATTGGGAAAATTTTATTAATCAATACAAATACTAATCTGATTTTTGAATCTTAAAATGAAACAAGCATTGAAATCCAATATTTTCATTTATTGTATGATATGCCTTTTATTTAACGTTGTTAACACAATCTTATCCTATCATCAGATTTTGACGCATAAACCATATAAAACCTGTCACACACACATTTTTTTTTTTTTGTTTTGTTATGGTTTTTTTCATCGCATATAAGATATGTTTTTTATTGTATATCTTATAGAAAACAAAAAGATCTTTAAATTAAATTTAATGTATATAATATTGTTCAATATATCCGGTTCGGAAGTAAAGGAAGTGAAATAAAATAAAAAAATAAAGAACTGTAAATGATACAAAAAAAAATTCCAAGTGTTTCTCACTTGAATGAATTTTCAAAATAATCCACAATTTATACTTCCTATTTATTGGGTATGAGCATATAATAATAATATATATATATATATATTTAATGAAATAAATGTGTAGATAAATTAAAAGTATATACATGGTATCGCATGAATTAGGATAATAACGCTCGTGTTAATTTTTCATAATGATTCAAGTAACATTTGCGATTTTTCTTAACTTTGATTTACAGTTACAAAAGTTGATAATATTCTCCCAAAAAAAAATTGTTAAAATTTAAAATTTTTTCTGCACCTGTGCTTAGTTGCACCTAACGAGTATCTGAAGTCATATGTACGATTCCATACAAAACAACTGTAGTAGTCAAAAACCAGTTGCAGCTCCTGTATATTCATGAAATGCTTTAAAAATTTCCGCTCTTATTTTTTTTAAACACTAATCAGAATCTAGGAGCAAATTATTTTGTGTCTATATATAGACTTGGTTAAGACTATGTATTAGAATTCAGGGTAGAAAAAGTTAATTTTTTTTTCTTGGGGTTAGGTTGGTGGAAAACATTAAAAGATACTACGCGCAATCACAGTTATGTTAGACTTCAACACAATAAAAATCCAGCGCTGTTTTAAAATATTAAAACGAGTTTTAGAGACTAACCATTAATTTTACGGTATTAAGTTAAAATGGTATAAAAATATAGGAAGTTAGTTTTGAAATAGCGTTAACCCCAAAAACTTTGGGCACATATTTCAAACAAAAAACACTAAACTATGAATTAAATTTATTAGCATCGTGCAGGATATGTTAAACTGGATCTGATGTAAAATCCATTCGGTAAACTGACGCACATTTGATCGTGCTTTTCTGATATCTTGTTTAGGACGAACAGCTGTTCCAAAGAAATAAAAAAAATAATAGCTTCTTTCAACGTTTTCCAACGTGAAACAAAGAGTACGACAGCTGATGCTCATCTCTCCACTGTTTGATTAGTTAAGATGACGAAACACAGTTTATTGAAATTCGTTTGTTAAACGCACATCCTATATAATGTGTTTCCCAAAGTTAGTAATTATTAAAATTGTGATTCAAAAGAATTTGAGAATAACAATTACAACCATCTTCATGATATCCCTCAACATTTTTCCATTTATCAGTCTTAATTCTAATTTTCCAATCCTATCCCTAATTCCTTTCCCAAACCAGATCCTAAAAAACGCTTTTCACAAACTGAATAGAATGTAACACTAAAATGCTAAAATACCTTTTAGGAAGGATTTCAGTTTCGAAGGAATGAGGTACCAAATAATTTATTTCGCCGTAGATGATTAACATCCCCCTTTCTGTTGAAACAATAGGTTGGCAACCATGTGGTTAAAGGATTTCTTTGCTATTAATCATTTATTTTATTTATTTTTAATTTAATTATATTATCATAAAGGGGAATTGGAATGATAACGATCTGTGTTGGATCGAACTAACACTGTCTCGTTTTATAATTCAAGTACTTAACCACTATGCCGCCGATGCTCCTAGGAAATTTATATAGAAAAAAAATTGGATTTTATTTAATAATTTTATTAGCTTTATTAATCTTTTTTACTCTCAGGACACCTTGAATACCTTAATATATATATATGTATATATTTACACTCATGTTTATTAAAATTCAATTTTATTGTATTTGTTCTCAAAATAACATTTTATTTATTTTCTGTTTTTTATTTTATTTTATTTATTATTATAACCATTTATAAATTTATAAATGTTTATGTATAACGGTTTATCCTGGAATAAAAGAATAAAAACAAAAACACAAAAGTGAAAATAAGGCAGGAAAACACACTCCTAAAATCAACACAAAAATTTTTCAAGTAAATAAATAAATATAAAAATAACAATAATAATAAAAAAAATAAGAATTGTTAAATTTCCCACATGAAAAACGTGAGAAAAATAAATTTTAAAAGCACGCATAAATCGATTACAAAAAAAAATTGTTATTTTTTTAAATAATAACAAAACTGTTATAGAAAACATATAACCGTAATCACTTTTTAACATATTTTTATTGAAAAAAAAACTTGAAATATTTGCCTATTAATTTCTCTATCCCCTTCCACCCGTCTCTCAGGCTGTTCTATTTGGAAAAGGACCTTCATTCAAACATTTATAGCACGAGTTGCGTATTCTAGGGAATATTTTTAAAATCCCAAATTACAGGTTCCTTTAGGGGGTTTTTTACAGCAATCATAATTTTAACTTTTATATCTCTTACACGCTCAGGTTAGATGCTTAGAACATTCAGCTAACCCAGGGGTGGGGGAATCTTAAAACCATTGTGTAAAGTATACTTTAGAAAAGATTTTACTCCAATAAGGCTTTAAAATATTCCTAGTCTTAGATTCTTAAAACCTAACCACAAATTTTCATATAAGTCATGTCCTTTTAAACAGAAGGTCGCGTCGCTTCTAATCGCTACTTAAGAGATATGTCACTTTACGCTATGATTTCTCATTAAATTTGAAATAACACTTTAGGGGCTCTATTTTTTAATCCCTTATTCAAAGCCCCTAACTTTGTATACTACCTTGTTCTTATATTAAAACATTCTATATTTCTGTTTACATTATAAATTGTTTTCCAATGCATCAAAGTTGATGAAATCAATTAACCTTTAAATATTTTTATTGCTGATTCTGTTTAATTATTTTTGTTTATATTTTTATATTAAATATTAAATCAATATATTAGAAATAAAGTATAATTTATTTAAACATACAAAAACTAGTAATGAATCGGCAAAAAAATATTAACTATTTAAATTTAATTTTACTTTAATATAGTTAATAAATTTTAATCCTTTAACAATAGTTTATTTAAAACTATTTCATGCTCTACCAAGCATTACCAATGTATTTAAATATAATTTTAAGGATATTAATTTTTGTATTGTGTCAATCTTTTATGATATAAATTTGAATAATTTTGAATTATGTCATTTTTTTTTCATGTCATGCAAAAATAAAACACAATTTTGTGTGGTCAACAAATAAAACATTGGATTAACATAAATCTTCCATGTCCATCATTTACATGATCTGTTTTCAATCATTTACATATGATTTGAGATGAATATGAAAATGATATGAGCTGTCAAAGAAACGGTTTATTAAAAAAAAATTCAAATTTTAAAACGTCACTGACAATAATGACAACTTGAATGCATCGAACTTTTCATGAAAATTATTAACAACATTTTATGTTTGTGTTGCCGTTTTAACAGTTAGTTGAGTCAAATCTTCATAAAATTGAAATATATTTTTCATATTTCATATTTTTTTTACTTTTTAGGCAAAAATTATAAGTAATTTAAATAATTTATAAATTAAATATAATTTTATGTAAAGTCTTTGTTTTAAGTTAATAACGCTTGTCAAAATTACTTTAACCTAATTGTACTGAGAATTCTTAACTTCTAGCAGACTAAACTTAATTCAAAAGTATGATAGTCCTTTTTTTAAATATTTGTGTGCATTTGATATATTGATTCATCAGTCATAGGAGTGTGTAATATAGGAGCATCAATGATAGAACCATGTGTCTGTAGTGTTGTTTGATTGAATTTGTTTCAAGTTACATGTATGTATAATTTTACCTGTATTTCATTTAAAAAAATTGTTTCTAGAATATTTAAGTATGCGAGACTTTTAACTTGGAGACATTTTATTTGAGTTGAATTCGAAATTGTAGATTTCTCCAATCTCCATAATGTTTATATGGTGTGTAGTCATTCAGTCAAATGAAATAAAGTCATATAAAATGCAATTACAATTTGACAATTAATTTAACAGTTAAATTAATTGTCAAATGTAATAAAGATTTGAATTAGTAACACATCAATGATGGCTGTATGATCTGACTACAGAACTGCATGTATTATACTTAATATTAATTATTTGTTAGGTTATCGCCCAAACTTAACGGACAGACTAACATCTTTAAATCGGCTGACATAGTGAAACTGATGAAAAGAATATATATATATATATTTCCATACCTATACCCCTATAATACACCCCTATAGGTACTCATTTTATATGTATCGAAATAAAATTAAAAGTTTCTTAAGGTTTTAGAAAACAGTTTTTAAATAAGTAAACAAATTTATTTTAAATATAATTTAACTTTGTAACATTATTATTATAAGTGATTTATTTTTAAATAAACTGACCTACATATATTTTAATTGAATATTTTTTATCTTAAATTTTTTTTGTACATTTTAATAATCAAAAAACTAAAATAATAATGAGACTTTTATTTTCATTCATTTAAATTTTCGCAGTTCTTTTTTTCAAACGCTCATAGCATTCAAATTAATTAAAAAAACTACTCAATATATATATATATATATATTCCTTATATATATATAAAATAAAATAAATATTATTTTAAAATAAACCTTAATTAAATCAAATCAAATTGATATATTTATAAAATGAATCCATTCGCCAAATTTATCATTTCAATAAATCGAATATAATAAATTTTAAATTAAAATTAAAAAAAATAAATAAATAATTTTTCAAAATTTAAATAAAAAAAAAAAATTTTATAAATTATTCACACAAGTATTTTTTTTGAAATATCGCATATCCCATTTTGAATTTATCCCTATTTTTTGAATATACAAGTATATAAATCGATTTAATTAAATACAACTGTTCAAAATTCAAATAAAGATTGATTTCATTTAATAAATTTAAGTAGTTCTATACATGTTTGTTTCATTTTTTTTTTTTATTAACTGCCTTCTAACCAACCAAAAAACTAAAATTAAAATTAATACATTCTCATTTACATTTATAATTTAAGAGTTTTGTTAAAATAAACTTCCATTTGTTTTTTTGTATCGAAATACAACCAATTAATCAAATTTGGAAAATTGTAGTCTATAAAAATCGAATAAATTTAAATTTAACACCTCCCTTAAACCGTTGAACCTAACAACTTTTCATCATATAATATAAAACTTCAAAACTAACATAATAAAATTTAATGCTAAAATTTTCTTAATTTTCCGAATAGCATATAAATAACTTAACTATTTACAAAACTATATTACCATCATAGTAAGTACATACATATACATATTATATTATGTATACAAAGTTTTTTAATATTTATTAAAGAAAAGTACAAAAAAAAAATTTTTATAAAAAAAAAACCTCAAAAAAAAAATATAAATAAACAAAATTTCCCATTTTCATACTTTAGGAAAATTTTTAACAGAAAACTCAAAAGAAATCAATATAAAGACACAAATCTGACATCCCCTTCTTTAAGAAACAAATACAACCTCTTCTGTTCTTTAATAAAAATCAAAATCTAACACTACACCAAATTATGGGTTACAATAAATGAAGTTTAACCGTTATCAGCATAACAATGGATAATGTCTTGGGTGTTATTATTTGATTTAGGCAAAAAATTATTTTTACTCCTGTAAATATGCTATGTAGTTAAAAATTTTGAGTAGTATTAAAGCGGTGTGGTTAGTAAAGTTGTTAAATATGCAAAGCACTTAAGAAACATTGGATTAAACTAAGGACCTCGTTGGCGGAGTGTAAACAAGTCGCTTATTGGCCCAGAAAATATATTTTGCACCTGCAAATATGCAATGTAGTTAAAAATGTTTAAAGAGTATTGAAGTAAATTTTAAATTTTAAAGACGTGGTTTTTTAGTACTTGATTTTTAGGTTTGAATCTCGTACTGGCCACCACAACTTTTGATTGGAAAAAACTTAACGAAACTTAACGAATAATTATATTTTGCAGTCTGAAAACTAATTTAAAATCTACTTAGGAGCTTCCATGTACGCAAAGAGAGCAATTTATCAGGTTTTGGCAGTGCTTTTTTCCTCTAAACCTAATATGTATTCCCTTTTCATTTTTAGCTTCTTTTCACTAACTCAATGCTATTTCAAATTATCCTGGCAAGGAGTTCTTCTGTAACAACATGACAAACTGCTTAAAAGTTCATCTATTAAAAATTTAATTTTTTACTTTAGAACGAAGTCTTGCAAAAAAAAAAGCAAAACAAAAACAATCAAGCATAGACTCCTTAAGTCCTTAATTTTTATTTCCCAATATATTTATTTATTACTCATCATATATTTATATATATATATATATATATATATATATATATATATATATATATATATATATAAAAATTGTAGGTTTTTAGGATAAATATTCGCCTGTGAATCAATAAGATTCAAAATAAAAACAAAATAAAAACTTAATTTGTATTCATAAGGACTCCTGAGACACACAAGAAAAACTTTTTCATTATATGTACTAAAAAAAAAAAAAAAAATTATAAATTATATAATCAGGATAGAACAAAAAAAAATCAATAAGAAAAAGTAAGAGAAGAATAGTGTGAGAGAGATAGGGAGAGATTGTTTGTTTGTTTGGTTGTTTCTAACAACATAAAATTAATTTTATTGCGAATCTAAAGGAAAAATAATAATAAAAAAAATTCTTTATTACATCGACATCTATTTTTTTATATATAGACACATACATATGCATATATATATTAATTTGCACATGTATATGTTTGTATATCTTTTTTATAAATTTTTAAAAACAAAACAAGAAAAAAATATAACAAGAATAGAAGACAAAAAACTTAAACAACACCTATAATGAAAAATTAAAGTATATATAGTAGTATTATTGTGTACGTGACAACAGTTTACCTGATTGTTAACTATCTAAGTTAACAATTGCCTTTTTATACTGAAAATATTACACACATATATATACTTAAAATAAAAACTACTACAATAATTATGTAAACAATTTTCGTGATAATAAACTTTAATAATGAGATAAAATGAACAAATGTACAACAGTATTGGACAAAAATTTAGCAAAACAAAATCTGACGTAAAATGCGCGGTTGTGTCCTGCGTCTTTTGTCATTAAATACCTGTTACACACAATTAAAATAAATCACTTTGAGTATAGGGTCTCATTTGGAAAACTCAATTCGTCGCTTAACTCAAATTTTTATTACATTCATAATTTGAAAGAAGTACAAATATACTCATATTTCAAATAGGCTCAATGTTAAGAAGATTCAAATATTAAGCGAACTCAAATTTTGAGTAAAATTATATTCAGTCCTTTGTGCACATATTTTTAACTCAAATCATGAACCGACTCAATTTTTGTGCGAACTAAGCATTTGAGTTAAGCAATGAGTTAAGTTGAAATTTTTGCTTTTTACAACCATGCTTAGAATAAAATTGAATTTTTTAGGTTATTCTTATTTTAAAATTTAATTAAAAGGTAAAATTAAGTTTTCGTTTATTCTATGTCTTAAAGTATCAAAAGTACTTTGATTTTCAGAAAAACAGTTATATATTAAACTTTTGAGTCGACTAAAATAAGATATAGATTTAAGCAGTTTCAATACGCTAATATTGATCAAATATTTAAAAAATATTGATAAACTTGTTACGGAAAAAAATTTTAAACTGATTCTTATAACTCACAGGAGATTATCGTAGAATTTTCTATAAGTTTAAAAAATCAATCAAAGTCTAATCAGAAGTTTGTGTAGACAAGCCTACTGAGGAGTCCCAAAGTACTACAGGAAGAAAAACTCTTAAAAACATGTAAACTTGTTACTTAAGTTTGATTTACAAACTTTTCATTTCCTCAATTAACTCTATATTGTATTTATCAATTAATGGGTTAAGTAATATATTTTTGTCTTCTACTGTAGTTACCTATATATGTGTTTATTTGGTTGTTTATTTTTGGTACTCTTTAATGGTATTATGTAAAAAGGATTGTGGAAATTGTGGAAACTATTATCATTTAAATAAAATTTAAGTTAACATATATGAATATATATACATATAGTTATACATATACACAATTTTGTAGTATTGTGCAAAAATAAAAAAAAAACTTCTTTTACAATGCTAATATTTAAAATCAGTTTATTTAATTTATTTTAATGAACTAAATGTTTGCCCTTTATATACACATACACAATAGATTGTTTTCAAAATTGGTTTTTTCTTAAAATTTTATTTATTTAATAGTTTCATTTTTTTTTTTTATTAATACTAAATTTATTTTAATATAAAGTTAATTTTTTTGTGAAAAAGTTTTTAAAATACAATAAACCGATAAAAAAATATGTGTATGAACAAGGTTTTATGAACTTATGAACTTGTATATAGTACATGAGGTTATGTTGTAGTCTTAATATGTAAGGATGACAGTAATTAGTATAATAGTTTTAAGTTCAAAATGTCAATAATTTTTGTTTTAATATTTATTTTTTATTAAATTTAATAATTTAATATTTTTGTATTAATTTTTAATACATAATTTAACTTAAAAGTTGTGTAATTAAAAAATCTATAGATTATAATATAACCTCAAATTTTAAAACTGCATTTGTAAATTTAAGTTTTTTATTCTAACGATAAAATTTATAATTTAAAGCATTTCATTACAAACAATGTCCCACCTATCCATATTAAATTCCTAAATTACTTCAAAATTTAAAAAGCGTTGAAATAAATCCAAGATAGATTGTATAAGTTTTCTTCTGGCATAATGCGATTTGAATTATGAAGTCTGTAATGTCTTTTTTTTTTATAGAAGCCCTCTGATACAGTGGTCCAACTTGTAAAAAACATTTATACCAAATTCCATTAAAATCGGTTGAGAAACTCGTAGCACCTCTAGACTCCGTGATATTAGAATCAATTTATGAAAGCTATTCATGGGTACCCACCATTAGTCTATGTATCCAATTTAAATTTATTCCGATTGTTACAACTTGAGATTTCTTGAAAAGACCGGTGTTTTTGTATAGGAGCCACCAGGGATTCGGTTTAGCCCATCTACGTACTTAACCTTACTATTGAAAAAGAAAACATTCACCTAAATTTGATCAAAATTGTTCGAAATTTACGCAAGTTATCATGCTTACAGACACACCTATTTTTCCACCGAGGAACTTACATCCTTTTCTTCTATTGTATATATATATATACATATACAAGAAATACTAAAAAAATAATACTTTAAAATACATTAACCCTTGAAATGACCATTATAAACTAATGTTATTTTTCCTTATTGTTAAATTACTGTCACTTTCATTTTTTTTATTCAAATGTCGTTAGGGGTCATAAATTTTCGCTTCGCTATTTTCAATCCTCTTAACTGTATAAAAAAAAAACATCATTATCTTTGTTTAAATGACTTTTGAAAAAGATTTCTTACATTTTTAATCTAAAAACATAAACAAATTTCTTAAATTTATTTTAAAGGTATTTTATGTTAAATGATTATTTTATAACAACGATAAGATTAAAGTAAAAGTTGATTATGGCATTCTGAATTTTTGATTGTAACGCACATTAAAAAAAGATTTTCATTTTGTAAATTTCCACTTCAAAGGAGGGCGAATTAGATAAAATGATCTGTTCATTGTACTTTTATAAATCTTCTTACGCTTTTCCAGATCTCCGGATCATCTTTGAATATTCTTTTGTTTTGCAATAAAAGCATTCTGTCACTTGCGGCAGTCATTTAAATAGTGCGAAGTGTCTAGATATGACACTTGAAGCAAAATTAAGATGGAAATTTCAATGGCTTCCTGGAAGAAGTTCTTCCCTTTGAACATATAACAAAGTTTTGAACTACGATCAAAAAAAGAGGCCAGTCTAGGTATATGGGACCCAAATATTGGGTTGTGCTGTCTCTAAGCAGTCTTTTAACGACTTTCTTCTAATTGGTAGTGTAAGATTTTTACTATTTAAAAGCACCTTCCGTCATATTGAGAAAAATGTATTCAATTTCCAAATACGTTTTCCAAACACGAATGAGAAGTAAATATGGACTTATTATGTGCTGTTTGTCCAATTTAGAGGCGTCACGTCTGTAAAATCTTCTAAACATTTCATAGAGCTGAGCTTAATATAAATTATCAGTATAATGACTAAGAAGTAAATATGGGCTTATTATGTACTATGTGTCCCACAATAGAGAGGCGTCATGTCCGAAAAAGCTTCTTAAAATTTCAAGGGGCTGAGCTAAATTCAATGTATCATATTATTTCATACAAATATTTCTTGTTCAACCACCGCTTGTAATATTTTAATCCCCAAAAATACTCAAACCATTACCATTTCTTTAATTATGACTAATCAACTCCCTTTTCTATAATCAAAAGTTAATGTTCCTAATTGTTTTGTTCCTTGAACTGAAATAATAACTTTAATTCTAATCACATTCAAATCAAATGTTATTTATCAAAAAAATTATAAAATCATTACTTTAAAATTATAAACACTAATAAACTTTTAAAAAGCAATTCTTACAAAATACTTCAAAATAGAGTTACTGTGTAACTTATCACAGCATTATTACAAGAGAAAGCAAATTATCATTCTTCTCTTTCATTTTTGACAAAAGATACGCCTTACTTTTAAAAATTTTATTTTAATATACATGAATGAACTTAATTTATGATAATTACATTTTACGTTTAACCCTGAAACTCTGTACGAATTTTTACAAAAAGAAAAACAATAAGGAAGCGTTTGTTATCGAAATAGTGAACTTTATGAGTGTACGTCTTTTAAATTAGGCGAACGTTCTACATTTAAAATGATAACAAATTAAAATATTAATGATGTTTTGAAAAAAAGCTCCCTCTCGTATACCCTGTTATAGATCATCATCATCATGATACTGCAGTAAAATATAACGGTATACCTATTAACGTTTTTCAAATAAATTTAAATATTTGGATTCACAGTTATAATAAAAGTGTAACTGAAAAAAAAAACCATAAAATTCCGAGGAAATCCCGTTATAACAGAATAATAACGATGTATGGAAATATTAACAGTATTCTAATGGTTAAGTGGTGAGGAAACGCTATCGAAGAAAAACAAAACAACAAATCAGTAAAATAAATAAATTTTCAAAAATATCGTAGTATAAATTCGGTACGCATTCGTCCATTAAGATAAATGATTTCTTTTTCTTTGCTGTTTTGTTTTTGTTAGAAGTTAAAATGAAAGAGAAGGACAATAAAAACGTGACAATTTTTTTATTTTAAATATCTTATATACGTTTATACATTTGGTGTTTACCGTTATTTTCTTTAATATTATTCCGTTATGTTCTGCTTTTTCTTTTTCCAAATTTTCCTTAACAAAGTTTTATCGTTCCGTTATTTTTTCAGATTTTTATAATTTAAAAAGATACCGTTACAACAACAAAACATATATTTATATATTTTATATGTGATACTTAAATAAAGTTTCTAATCGTTCATAAGGAAATGTTGTGTGACTTAAAGCATAGTTTTATATGCTACGATTTTTTATTTACTCACAAAAAGGACATTTAAGGACATTTTCTATCTGTTAACTTTAATATTATACAAAAGTTTAGTCAATACATGTTAAAGTTATTATTTGTTTTATGAACCAAAAATTTGGACCAATGTAGACATGAATTAAAAAGTATATGTAAAAAAAATGAGAATGAAACAAAATAAAAATAGAAGTTTTTGAAAAAGTTGTTTGTTTTTACAGTTGTAAAAGTGTTTTCCGTTCTGAAAATTTTATTTTCATATTTTTGAATTCAGGTTATTGTTGTTGTTTCTTTTTGTACTTTTTTTTATTTTTATGATTTTTTTTATTATTTTTTAAAGATGCTAAAGATAAAAAATTAAATTAATTTTTAATAAGTTATGATTATTTTTAGTATGTGATTTAGAAAAGACCATACGTTGAATTTTAAATAGGAGATATTGTAGTGTTATACTCTTGTAGTAATTGAAATTCCTTTATAATACCATCAAATTAAATTATACTGAAGTATATTTAAGGAATATGACGTTGTAGTTTTAACGAAAAGATAAAAAGATTTTGTTGTTGAAATCGTATACCAGTGACATTTTGATATTCGAATTGAACGATTGACTTCAAATTTGGTACACATTATGATCTTTGACAATGGAGTTGACAGACTTGTAATTTGAAGTAACAGATACTGGCGCCACGGTTGAATCGAGCTCCGTTAATCTTTTGCCGCACAATTTACCGTGGGTATTTGTCATTTACACCATGAATAGGTTTTGTGTAAATTATTTTCATCATTGAAGAGGTCTTTACAACTTTTCGTTGAAGCACAAATTTTGGGAATCCCTCTGAGGAAGTATCCCGAAAGTTTTGAAAGTTTTATAATTCATTTTAGGCAGGGATATATTGCTAGGATTGTTTTGTTCAAACTTATAATTTGAAGCATCTTTATGTGTATCTAATAATTAGAGTCATATAATAGGATCTAATAGTTATTAGTGCAAACGTATCTTATAGTTATTAGCCTGAACATTACCATCATCAGTTTTTTTTTATTTCTATATTATAAATAGAAATATTATGATTTTTTAGGAATGTTCTAGACCGGTCAGTGGTCACATTTTCTTCTCCCATATATATTGATGCTTTTATAAGGATTATGGGCTATTTACAATATGGGACCTTTCCAACAAAAACAAAGTTGGAAAATTTTTTTACTGCTCTTTTCTAACTTTTTTTTTTTAATTTTCCAAATTTTAATTTAATTTCTCCTTTTGGCTACATTAAAATTCAATCTGTTCCGGTATAAGAGTTTTTTTAAATGTGTTTTTTTACTACAAAAGTTTGTTGGATTGTGGGTATAAAACATAAAATTATGATAATTTTTTTTTGTGATTTAATTAATGGGATGAATGATTTTTCATTTTCCAATTATAGGAAAATAAAAATATAATTTTTTAATTTTGAAGGAAATATGAACAGTTGTTTTGTACTCTGGGTAATAAAAGAGAAAACATTTTTTAAGGCATGCGGTGTCTCCAATCCAAAGTCTACGGGCTTAAAATTTGAATCCAAAATTTGGTATGGACTTTTTTCAATGTATTACTCAATTGTTTTGTTTTAACTCGACAATTTTTACTTTTATACTTTTCTTAGAATTTTTATTTAAATTTTTAAGTTATAATACGAATAAAATTGTTACTATGGTTACAATGCAAAATTTTCTAAAGAACTTAAATTTTTTTACCGATAAATTAAATCATGTTTCCTTCAAATTATCTTACCGAAGATGTTCAAATTGGACAGTTAACAACCGCAGAACTAATAATTTTATAAATATTCCAAAATTGGCATGAATATGCCGAATATTTTATTTTTACCACAATATGGGGTTATTCCTTCCTCATTTTTTCTTCTTCTTATTCATTTCTTTTTCAAATTTTATATTTAACTTTGAAATAAGTTACAAGTCTCATATTGAGAATTATATGCAAGTATAATTATATAACAGTATAACACTATAATTTGTTTGGCCCACTAACTAACTTTTGTTACACACCTCTGTGAAAATGAAAGAAAATGAAAAACTATTAAAAAAAGTTTGTATTTTGAAAAAAATAAAATGGAAATAATCAAAAACTTATTAACAGAGATTTTTGAAATATTTGTCTAGTTTTAAAATAAGGTAAAATAATTTTTTACTTAAACCTTTCCAGAATTTTTGTTTTCTTTTTGGTATCCAGAAATTTTCAGAAAAATTTTTTTTATCTTCTGTCCTGGAAATAAAATCACAGAACAATTACAAAAGGTTAAACAAATTTTTAATTAAGTCTTAGCTGTAAGGGAGTTACAGATCCCCAAAATCTTTTGAAAAAAATTTATTTAGCCAATAGCATGCTCAAAGAGAAAGTAATAATTTATATTCAAAATTTCAGATATTTCCGGTTAAAATTCAGATATTTACTAAAAATACTGGGGTATCTGCCAATTATTTTATAAATTAGGTATGTACTAAATATATTAAGGTATTCATTAAATAATTTTATTAGAGAATTTTTTCTGAAATTCAGAATTGTTCCAAAAGGTTTCAGGCATTTTTTTTTTTTAAATTCAAAATTTTGATAAATAAATTCAGACATTTTTTTTTAAATTTTGGAAAGTGTAAGCCGGACTGACATCGATTTGGAAAAGGTACCCTTTGACTTTCTAGATCAATTTAAATGAAGCGATAGTAAAAATTTAAAAACTCGACTATTACGTCAGCTCATAATAATGCCGCTCTTTTGCACTTTTTGGAGGTCGTTCCAACTCTTAATACCCAAGTTTGTACAATTCCTAATTAAAGGAACAAAAAATAATACATAAAATACTAGATTTAATTAAAGCATAATATCTGAATAAATATCTGGATTTATTTACCAAAATTCTGAATTTTAAAAATAAAAATCTGAATTTATTTAGTAAATATCTGAGTTCATTTAAGAAAAACCTGAATTTGAATAGAAAATGCTCTAAAAAGCTTACAATCTACTGTTAAATTCACTTATTCATGCGCAAAACTTCATAAATCTATCAATCTTAGAGTGCAATCTTTCAATTTCACTCAAAATATTGTAATGGATTTTCAAGACCTCGCCTCTTTGTTCATTTTATAAATTAAAATAATTACAAACCTAAATTTAAGGGTTGTATTAATTTTAATTAATTTTATTTGTTTATATTAAAAAAACAAACTTTTAATTTTTTAAAAACACATTTACAATTAAAAGCAATTAAATTAATTAAATTTTATTTTTTCTTTTGAATATTTTCATTTTTGCAATTCTTTAAAAGAAAATAAAATTTTAAAAATAAAAATAAAAACAACCCAACTATTATTTAAATTTTTTCCCACATTTTTAATGTATGTGTGAAAAAAAAAAAAAAAAAAGTTTTATTTTTCGTTGAAAGAAAATTTTTTTTTTTTCTCCAGATGAGAAAAACAATTTTTTTTTTTTGTTTTTTTCAAGGATAACAATGAAATTTTATGTACAAGGACTCTTCTTATTTCGATATAAGAAAAATTACATTAAAATATATTATTCTTAAAATGTATTTATATATTTACTAGTATAATATAACAGTATATAAGTCAAATACAATATAATATGAGCAATATAAAATGAAAAGAAATAAATATATAATATGGAATGTATGAAAAACTCATTACAATTTCTATTTTAATTTTAAAAAGTACCAAAAAATATTCATTGGAAAATGTACTTGTATAAAAGGAAATAATATACTCGTTTAGGGTTGTTTCTGTAAATTTTGGGGTATGCAAAATGAGTAATATTTAATTTTTATATTTTAAGCAATATTTCTAGCAATAGTGGGGCATCGCTACTTTAAAACCTTAATCGTTAAAAAACACCTTAATTCTCTTATAACATATTAAAACTAACCATACCAGACTAGTTAGTTCATTCGATATTTGATCCTAATGATAATATGACAGTGTCATCAACGAATGTTGCCATGGTTACATTTTCTAGTTTTGGTAGATTACTAGTGTATAATAAATAAAGCACAGGTTCTAGAATTAGATTATTTATTTTAAGGATGTATATTCATCTTCTAAAACTACCGAATGATTCCACCTAAACTTCATTTATTTCACCAAAACATATGCCGTAATAAAAGTAATTATAATAGAGTTTCTAAGTCATTAATTTTTGGCTTTCATATTAGTACATGGCAAATAAATGGGACTTCTTTAAGGAAATCAATTTTAGAGTTTTAAAATTTGTTATTTTAAGCTTTTTCCTTGTAGTAAACCTATTTTCGAGAATGAGAGCTGCTTCAACATTTATGTGTCTTTGTTTATATTTCATTTATACCTTTAGGGATATTTAAATCTCTATGTAAATCGTCATTACGTACATACCAGCGAGCATTAACTATGTTGCTTAAAAGTTTATTTTATAAGTTATATTTTGCTAACATACCTTGATTTGGTACAACCCTCAAGTTGATTTCCATGCAACCATATAGGTTTTATGACTTGGTTGTTGACCATATAGGTTTTATGACTTGCACTTTCTTATAAATTGGCGAATTAGACTTACGACCTAGGAGTCAGTAATTTTCTCTATATTTATTATCAAGTTCTAGTTTTTTCTGGTTAATATGTTTTTCCTACTTAAGCTTCACATCTAGTGTCATTTAGCTTTAATTTATCGTTTAATTTATTTTTTGGTGGAGGAACTTATTGGTCTATTTTTTTATTGGTCAAGTTATCTTGCGCAGACTTAGTTTCTTTAATTTTGATTTACAATTGTTAGTCCATTCGATATTTGAATATCCTACTACTAATATGACAGTGTCATCAGCGAATATTGCCACAGTTACATTTTCTACTTCTGGCAGATCACAAGTGTGTAGTAAATAAAGCACAAATCCTAGAATACTACATTGAGGCTTTTCTTTTTTTGAAGGATGTCTACTTATCTTCTTGTTTAACTCGGAGTCTATCTAAAGCTACCGAATGATTTCGCGTTAACTTCATTTATTACACCAAAACATATGCCTAAATAGAGTTAAGTAGAGCAAATTAATTAAAATAAAGCTTCTAAGTTCTAATTGAAATTCGCTTTAGGGTAGAATCTAATTTAATTTTTAAATTAATATTTTTTCTACCTTAATATCCTAAAAAATATTTAAATTAAATTTATCTTATTAAAAATTAAATAACCTTCAATATTAAAAAGCTGATCAAATATATCAACGCCAAAAACATATTTTCCAATCAAATCAAATATTATTTGTACTAATATATCAATAAATAATTCAAAATTATCAAAATATTTCACTCATTTAAAACAATTTAAATTTAATAATTCCACAATATTTAATAAATTCAATTCAATATAAATAAAATTCTAATAGAAATAACAAATATTTACAAAATTGTTCATTTTTTGGTTGTTTAATTTATTTTGAAAATTTAAATTTAAATTTTTTTAAAACATTTTTGAAAATAAATATTTATTAAAGCAAAAAAAAACAATTGACTAAAATATATTTATATTTGTTTTAAAATTTAAATATTTAAAAAATCTGAATATTAACTGCAAAAATTCATATTATAATTTTAAATTATTTTTATTAAATAATTATTTACATTTTTTTGATAATATAAAATATGTTTAAAACAGATCATCAAATAAAAATTTAAAGGTTATACTTATATTGAATTTATTGTGAAAGGTAATGGATATGATGTATATTTATTTAATATTTAATAATATTTGATATGTTTTATGAGTATTTGTACAGGTAATAAAATTATTTACATACCATTGCTGATCTAATAAGTATTTATAGCACATTAGTCAGAGCGCTTCAGTATCGAATCTTAGACAACGTGAAAAGCATTTTTCAAGTTTTTCCTACATTTTTCAAAGTTTGCTTATACCAGGCTTGTGAATCTGTAATAATAAAATAAATAAAAACTACCAGATGGCGCCACGCTGCCTATGAAAAGTCATTTAGTATATACGTATCGCGCTTACGGAGCCATATTCCATTTTTCCCCCAGGGTTGATATACTTAGCGTACGATTTAGCTAAATTTAAAAAGAACGTTAACACCTTTTATATTGTCCTAAATTATCCCACTCAATTTTACCCATACTCCCTAATTCCACGTTTCGTAAATCCAATTTTCCAAAGCCTTTTAGTATCTTTATCTTCAAAATCTGACTTTACATTTGTTGACTACAAGTCCTAGGTTAAAGTATAATTAAAGAAGAGTCTGCGTACAGCTCCAATGACTTGCTTTCGAGTCTTTCCGCTGTCGCTTTAAAAAAAAAAATTAATTCAGAACAATTATTAAATAAACTTTACAGTCAGTTTTCAATACCAAAATAAATTTTTTAAAGTTAATGAGGTCTTTCCAACTTATCACAACAGTCACAAAAGTCTATGCCAGTAGTAGGTTTTCAAAAGTTGTACAAGTCAACAATCATATTGTATTGTATTATTTCTTTGTGATCAATGCTAACAAAGATCATATCTAAAAAAGACAAACGTAACTGTTTTAAACTTGTAACTTTTTTAAGCGGTAACTGTTCAACTATTAGGCTAATATCTATAACATAGGCACATGTTGGAACAGGGGGTCATATTATATTCGTATTATTAGAATTGATCTTAATGAATGATCCACTCACTATTTAAACATGAGATAGTACTAGGCCTATAACACATAGAAATGTCTTAGATTTTCAATAGATACAATTCTATTTTGGCTTATGTAATATTTTGTATTTGAGTTATATGGTATTTTATATCTGTGAGTTATATTATTCAATTAAAATATTTGTTTTTATTTTGTATGGCGAATGATAGCTGAGTTGAGTCGAAAACCAGAAAAGTTCTTTCACGCATGAAAGATCGGCACCTTAACCCCTGTATCACCCAGCTGTTTAACAATATAGTCAGACATGACTTTTGACACTCTCTCTTAGAAAGTGTTGTGTCAGCTTTCCGGCTTTAAATATCTTAGATATCATATATTGGCAAAAAGTTAAAGGAATAACGAGTTTTTCGGAAGGAGCTGAAAAACTTGAAAACAATACAACACCAAAAATTTAGTGTAAAAAAATAATTTCAAAATTCTACAAGGTATTATAAAACTGAATTATATTTCAGACTAGAAATACCACAATTTAACTACAAAATATATTTTGATTTGTATACTTTTACTAAAAAAACTTCATGCATAACAAAATTTTATATATACATTTCTATTTTAAAATTATATTTTCCTTTCAATTTTCTTTATTTCAAAATTTTTTTTTAACTTTTATAAAATCCATGACAATGAAACAGAACGTGTATAAGAACTAAACAACAGAATTCCATTTACATGTTCTCTTTTAAAAAATTTTTACAAAAGCCAAAAGGAAAAAAAAAAAATTTTAAAATGAATTTATTAAAAATAAATTTATCTATTCCAATCATCAGACTGAATTTTTACATAACATTATATCTTATATGAATATTGTATATATACTCGTAGGTATGTGAACATTCTCTTAAACATATGTATGGATTTAATGACTTTGCAATTTCTGAATGCATTTTAAATCCCCAAATCCACCACAAGGAATTACACCTATTTTTTTTTTTGTTTTATTAAGAAATTCAAAAACAAAGAAAGCACTTCAGTCCTAATGGGTATTAAACCAATATATATATGTGCATATATATGTATATACATATATGTGTAAACCCAAAATCGTTCTTTGCCTAACAAAGAAAAAAAAAAATAGTAAAAACTTAAAACTTAATGATTATAATAGAATTATGGTATTGTGTCATTAAACTATAAGGTATCATATATACAGCTGCTTTGTATAAGTACTTATTATGTAACATGGATTTTATATGAATCTAATGTTGAATAGTTTTATCTAAATAGCTTAACAGTAATAAATCGTAACATTTTAATAATACAATTGTTTTTAAGTAATTCTTTTCTCTATTCAAAAAAGTAAAATTGGAAAAAAATTAATGGAAATCCTATTGAAATTTTTTTTATTAGAGACGTGAAACTATTTTTGAGGTATGGTTATAGTCAGTAATTAAGGAAATGGAATTTATGCATTAGCAGGCATGTCTTGTACCATAGGTGCATATTGGCACCATAGGTGCCCGTTGTAACTATGGATGCATATTGAAACCATATGTGCATATTGTACCATAGGTGCATGTTGTACCACAGATGCATATTGGAACCAAAGGTGCATATTAAAACCATTTGTGCATGTTGTAACATAGGTGCATGTTTTATCTTAGGTGCATGCTGGAACCAGACCGGAGCGGGGATTCTTAACTTATTTTATTCTTATAATTAAAATTACAGTTAATTTGAAACCGATGACGCATGCTACCTAAATCAAATTGAAAATCAAAAAATTCAACATTTTCCTTTTCGAATGCTTCAAACCCGGCTTTCCCGAACAAGTGCCAAGTTTTTATAAAGGATTAAATGTCATCGAGAAGATTAACTTAGCTTTACAGAACCCGCACATTTCCATTGAAAAGTGATCTAATAACTCAATGCTCTCAATGCTAAACAAGACTTAAATAAATAAAAATGTAGCTTAAACATTTCTAATTCAAATGCATCGAGAAAATAAATGGACAAGTCTTAAATTTAGTCCAGAAACAGAATTTCATTTTATGCTGAGCTCCAAAAAAATTGGACAGCACTTCTTTACAAGGGAATTTTTGATAACCATGGTAACCTTGTTTATTAAAATTGTTAAAATGATCAATGGGCCGACTTGATAGAATCATCAATAGAGTGACGAATTTTTTTTAAATTATTAAAAAGTGTTGTAGCCTAAATAGTACACCTAGTTTCCTTTTTTACGCGAATTTGCAATAACGCGATCTAAAAAATACGATTGAATACAAATTAAAGCGATTCGATATTCCAAAAAAAAATTATTTATCGCGTAAAAAACAATTAGGTTTATTTTTATACAGCTGATGTTGCATACGTAATACTTATGAAATACAATTATAATTATAAATTATTAATTTTCCAAAGATACTATCCGTAGATAGTATTCTGATACTCTGAAGAGCACTTTAAATTTTTCTAATTAATTTTAAGAAACCTTTGTTTTTAAAAAATCGTCTCGATATGCATATTTTATCTTAAAAAACCCAATTAAATTCCAATTACTTACAGCACAAAATACATATACCTATGAATTATGTGTGCAGATATATATATATATATATATATATATATATATATTATACATTAATTTTTAAGTACACAAAATACAAATACATAATTCTATTTAATATTATTCATTCATCCTACAGGATCGTCTTATATTTTTTCCTTTTTTAACTAAAATCTAAATAAAAAAATCAAATTAAAAGAAAAAACAAAAAAATAAAATTAATTCTACATAAAGTCACTGAGAGCAAAATTACAAAGCAACATCTTATATACACATATATGCAGATATAATGCAATAGATAACATATACAGATATAATGTAATTATATGAAATCAGTCTTGCATCTTTAACATCTTATTTTTCTTATTGTACCCACATACAGTACAAAACATACAAACATACACACATACACACTTATTAAAACTAAATAACAATATTACAATTTAAATTAAAACTGTACTAACAAATTTACAACTACAACAAAATAAAACCCTGTTATATAAAGATGATGCATGTATCTTATAGATACAGTAACTTATTGAATAAAATTGAAGGAGGTGTTCCAGAATTTAAATTTTTAGTTTCCTTGATGCACGACAAGACAAAAACAACAACAAAACTTGTATCATAGAATATAGAAAAGATGCAATCGCATTCATATTGTTTAGCAAAATGTGAATTCAAGTGAAAGAATAAGAATAATAACAAGTAGAAGAAACTATTTTGTCTTAAAGTAATCATTATCAAAAGCACCAAAAATGAAAATGGGGAATTGTGCAAAATCACAAAAAACTAAAATCTTCACCAAGACAAAATCCACAAAAAAAATTAACAGAGTCAAAACGACCAAAAAACAAAATTTCCAAAACTCAAATCCCCTATGACAAAATCCCGACTAAGCCAAAATCCCCACTAAAACAAAATTCCGTAAGATAATATCCCCAAAATTCAAAATCAGCAAAACTAAAATCCGCCAAAAGTTTTTTAAAATGTTTATATATTTAAGTGTATCCGATATTCTGAACTCAGAGAAATTTTTTCCCAATATTTATGTATGAGATTCTGAATTCAGAGAGATCTTATGGTTGAGTACCGAAACAAGGTTGTGGATTTAGGTTTTTAGGAATTTTTGTGAAGAGGGTTTTGGTTTTTAGAAATTTTGATTTGGGATATTGGTTTTTGGTGACTTTAGTTCTTACAGTTTTGGATTTCGGTGATTTTGTCTTGAGGATTTTGTGTTTGGGAATTTCGTATCCAACCCAAAAGAAATAACACAGTTTTTCTAGAATAATTTATCAAAATAAAAACGTATTTTTTATTTTTACTCTTTTGTAATCAATGCACAATACATTGTCGTCATCAATGATTTATGGGTAAAGTTATTTAAAGCAAATTTTTATTTTAAAATATTACAACCTCCAGAAACTAAAAAAAAAGAAATAACTTCATTAAACTTTAAAATCATCCCACTGACTCCACCATATCTTTGTTATATTATTTAAAATTAGTGTAACGAAATCTTAGACTTGAATTTTGAAATATTCAGAATACTCCAACTTTAACAGTCTGCGTCGAATTTGAATTATTTTATAATTTATTTCTTAAGAACAGAACTTCATTATTCATTTTTAAATATTTGCATATATGTGTACAAGGTGTCTGAATGGTGGAAGATGACAATAGAAATAAAAGATAATTAGGTAATTTGTAACAAGAGGTGGTTAATATCCATTTGTATTAACAAATCTCTAACTATAGCAACAACGCCTGTTTTTCGAATATTTTAAACAATTTCTAACTTAATTAATTCTGACATGGTTGTCACTAATTGTCAATTTTGTCAGGATCTCTGCTCTGCTGATCTCTGATAGCTAGAGCCGGACTTCATTTACTCGGTACATTGTTCAACTACAAAGTTTTGGAAACTTTCAAATCCAGTCAGATACTCTGTAAATTTTAACATTTAACATATTTTTGATAAATTGATCTTTATGAATCCTTAGAGACTTAGACAATCTCAAGTGTGCATTTTTTTTTTTTTTTTGCATATTATTTATAGATATATTTCTGAATAGATACATATATATATATATGAATGTATCTATTCAAAAATAGACAAAGAAATAATTTAACTATCGATAGAAGAAGAATCAATTGATGATAGAAGAAGAACCTTCATAAAAAGTTAAGTTTATATACAATTTAAATTTATAGACTTACATATGTTACTCTTTTTAGTAGAAAATAGTATATAGATAATATTTGATTTCTTTTGATGGAAAATATATTTCATATATATATATAAAATAGTTATTCTTATCGAACCCAAGAGGATTGAGAAGTTGAAGAGAAACACTTAGAATAAATGATGATGAAGAAAAGTTTTTTAACATTTTTTTGTTAATGTCTGAAATTGCCATGTTAAGAACCTAATAAAAAGAAATAATTTTTAATATTTATATATATATATAAATACATATTAAAGTATATAATAAAATTGATTAAATTTTTTTTTATTCTATCTTCAGATAAAAAAAAAACAAGAATTAATATCTATAGTTTTGTATTTCAAAACAGATGTTAGTTATAACACTTATAACTTATATTAATGTTAATTGAATTACATTTATTTACAATTTATTAAAATTTCTTAACTTTTATTAGTTTTAATTAAAATAAACAGGGTTAAAAATAAACTTGTTTATATATTATATAGTATACAAGATCTCCCTAAAGTCCAATTGCTTTCAAAATTTTCCCAATAGGAATCAATATTGATAAAATTGTACTAAAAATTTACCTAAAATAACATTTAAATTAACATTCTGTTTAATTTTAATACAAATTATAAATAAAAGTCAACTAATCAAGAAAATTTTGAGAAAATCATCTTGATTAAAATTGTTAAATGGCTAACTTATAGTGTACACATTACATATATAAATGTTAAACAATTCTTTAACACTCATGATTGAATTTGGAGCAAAATTATAATATAGAAAACATTCTTACATTTATTATGCAATACCAAATATTTAACTTTGTACAACTATTGTATAAATTTTCAACTAACATATTATAATAAATTATCCTATATATAGAAGTACCGAGTACTGAGTACTGATCTATACTTTAAAAAATATTGTAAAAATTTTATATGCTTTTCTAATAATGTTATTTAAGGAGTTCTCAATTAAATGGATAATTTATTTCTTACACTTACTATCAAAAGTTTACAAGCACTAGAACTATATAAATGAAACTTGTAAAATCTATAGATTGTTCGTCATCCCAATTAATCTATTCCTTTGGTGGATGATCAGAGCCTTTAAAATCAACTATCTTAATATTTTAAGATGTTTCTTTCTTTAACTTTACTTTGGCATTTAAAATAATACAAACGGAGTTGCAAATCAAGACGTAGAAAAAAAATTGAACCATAATAGCATTTGAAAGATTATTGGATGTAAGGGATCTAACTGAAGACATAAAAAATATAATATTCAAGTGGACTTAGTCCAACAATATGATAGTCAAACCTTTTTTGTTTGACAAATTAACTCTTACAAATTAAAAACTTAAAACACTACGAAGAAAGTTAAAGTACGTAGGGTACTCTCTAAAACCCTAAAAACTCCTAATAAAATAGCCTGCACAGTATTTAAGTGAAATTTGTAGGGATAAATTAGAAATCAGAAGAAGGAACTGATTGCCAGAGTGTGAGAGAGAAGTGATACATAATAAAACATGGGCCGCTCTGTCCCTTGTGACCCAAAGAATAGTATACTAGTGAAATTATTTGGAAGTTCTATGCTTCTCATGAGGTTCTCATATGCTTCTCATGAGGAAGAGAAAAGAAATAAAGGTTTTTTATTAAGTTTCTGCTTTTCAATTGAGCCTACATTTATTTTATAATTTTTTATATTTTTAAGCTTACAATTTATTAATGTATGCATTATAATTTTCCTCAGTGTACATAAGCATATTTTCTTTTAAAGTAATTGAAGATTTTGTCCGATAAAATTTATATATATATGTTTAATCCAAATTTGTATAATCTTTTTAAATCATTTTATAGTCATCCATTAGGATTGTTTTAAAGTTGTTTTAACTAAATTTCTTTTCAATTACAATTAAAAAAAAGAAAAGTTTAGTTTTAAAGATAACAAAATATTTAAAGAAATAATAATATATAAAGTTAAAAAGAAGAAGGATCAAAGAGTAATTATGTAAAATAATATCTTTTAATCTTTAAGATAAATAATTTTTATTAAATACTTTAAGTAAAATACTGTATGTAAAGTTAAAAAATTTCAATATGGGTTTAAAGTATAAAGTTTAAAAGAAAAAATTACTTAAATTTAATATTCACTACTTATCTTTATATTACTTTAATTTATTAGAAAAAGATAGTTTTGATAAAAATTCCGATAAAAATATTGTATAAAAGTTTTAAAATGAATTGCAGGCTTTCAATTTATGCGTTTTTGTGTAAAAATCTTTTTTTGGATCCTTCTGTTCCTAATCGTATAAGTTGTTTAAGGACAATTATATTGTTAATTACTTTTTGTTACACAAAAACAATGGTAAAGCTGAGAAATCTTAGCTTGGTTCCGTTTGATTTTAAAGTAAAATCTTGGAATAAACATTTTGTTTAATAACCTGAACTCACCTGAACTCCATCGAGACCAGTGGAATTTCTAACATTCAAATTCTATTGCAGTTGCAATACAGTATGTGTTCAAAAATAAACCCTTTGCAGATATTTAACTTTATTAGTGTTCAAGAGAAGATTGTATAGCTAGAGATTGTAATTTAATTAGTCTACGATAATTTACTACATCAAAAGCTTGTGTATGTTCAACAAATATTGCACAGACGAAATACCCTTTATCAAGTGCATCATAAATATATAAATCTTTTGCAGATGTTCCTGGTAACTTTAAAGTCTGTAAAAAAAGACTCAAATAAATTTTAAAAACTTCAATTACCTTCGATGCGTAATTTCATTGCCAACTTTTAACCTAGAATCTACACCTTTCCACATATTAAATAAATCTATAAATAAAAAAAGTATATTTTTAATAAATATTCATTTTTCATTTTATTTAATTTAATTATAAATGTTCGAATTAAAGTAATAAAAATTTTATTCTTATGCCATTCATTCAATTATATAATAACTATAATAACTTATTTCCTTTATTTCCTAATTTGAAATAATTTTATAATTATACGTATATCATTTCCATTCTATATATATATTTTTGTTTTTATTTATTATAATAAAGTTTAACTTTTAAATTAACCTTCAAATATAATAACTCATTTATATTAATCTCCTTATTATTTAATTATTCTACTTGACTTAAGAAAAACAAATATACCTATATTTAGTATATAAAGGAAATTGAAATTTGATTTTCTACCATTAACTTTTATAACTTAATATACAATAACAATTTTAATATTAATTTATATTTTCCGATTCAAATCAATAAAAAAAAATATTATTGTTTTTGTTTTAACAATTTTCTCCGAATACAAAATTTTCCAATAGAATTCCTATTGGAAAATTCTCACAATTATTTTCGTATATTAGGTAAAGTTTAATGAAATATTCACACTTGAATTAATTTCAATTACAAAAAAATTTACGGTCAAGGTATCACCAGAAGGAAAAAATAAATATTATTAATCTTTATTTTTCTTTCCTTTGTAAGGATAATTAAATTAGTGATGGTAATGAATTAATATTATTTTTCTTCTTTTCTCTTCATTTTCTTTTTTTTCTTTGTTTTATATTTAACAATTTGTCTGGAAAATTCTATTTTTAATGTTTTACGAAAAACTTCTAACTTCTGGCTTTAACACGAACCCCTTAAAATAAAAGAATATTGAAACAATGGTATTAAATAAAATTTTTACCGTTATTAACAAAGTATAAGCAACAATTTTTTTCAAATATTTGGTACTTAATCTTAAGTTTGATAAATATTCTAAAGAGTTCCAAATATACATACTTTCATTTTAATATAAACTTTATTAATAATAAACAGACGCCTTAAACTCAATATATATTTTTAGGAGATTGTAGTGACCATATGTAAATCAAACATCCTATTGTACAAACGGATTCAAAGAATTAGGCGTGGGCGATTCCTTTGATTGTCCTTAAACAAGCACATATTACTAAAATAAAACAATTCCAAGAACTAAAAAGTAATCATCCCAACAATTCATGTAAACCTTTAAATTTACAATATAAATGCTTAACACACAGCAATTCAGCGCCCACTTCACATCTGCAATTATATTTTATGATTAAATTTCAAATTTTAAGAAAATTTTTTATTGTAAAACTTTTCTGATGTATAACTGTAACGGTAAAAATAAAATTAAAATTTTGCCCCTATAAATATGTAAAATATCCTTTATTCACTAAAAAACATCTATGCTTCCAAATTCATGTATTTTTAATGTAATAGTTGATTAAATTTATCTAAATAATATTTTTTTTTATGAAAATCTGAACTAAACCCAAAGAATAATATTAAAATTAAAACTTTTCTTGATTAATTTGCTAAAAAAAAAAATTTAAAAGCAAATTAAAAAAACCAAAATAAAATTAAAAAAAAACAATTATTAATAAAAAAAAAATTATAAACTGTATATGCTATTTATGTGCGTTTAAGTTTCCTTCCCAAATGGCATAAAACAAAAATAAATTTAATGTGGCGCAAAATTTATATCCAAATCTTATTTTGTTTTTTTTTTTTTACATACAGTCTTTTCTCAAAGGAAAAACATTTTCAACTAAACCAAAAAAATTAAAGTTAAAAAATAGAATCCCTATATTTACTAAAGTCTAACCAACCTAAGAAAATTTCATTTTAACCACATTTTGCCTAGGCAAAAATAACAAAACCTAGAATTTTTTTACTAGTAGGATAAAAACAATTTAAAAAGGAAGGAAATTGTAAGAGAAAAAAAAACACAAATACAAAAAAAAATTGTATCTTAATATTGTATCTTCTTCTGTTGTAATATGTACTGGTTCATGAATCTATAGATACGAATATATTTTAATTTTTCTGTTATTTCTCAGTTTTGTATTTTTTAAGGTTATTTAGGTAATTGCTCAAAACATGATGGAAAAATAAACGATTTATGTTTTTTATGTATGTAAGTACCTAATGTACTATATGTATATAATATATAAGTATAATTGTACTGTACATATATCCGTATAAATATACAGAATACTTTGTGTTACCTACTGAAAAATTAAATTTTTTCCAATTGACCAATTCAACTTTAAGAAAAATAAATACAATGTAATAGGCGTATAAAGGGTTTATTTGTATTTTTTTTTTTTGGAAAAAACAATTTAATCAAAAAAAAAAAACAAAAAATAAAAAATAAATTAAGATAATAAAAATATAAGTAAATTTTGATAACATACTCCTAATATTTTTATATTAGAGAATTAAATATTTACCTGTCTATGTCTAATTAATATACAATTAATTTTTGTGTTGTTTATTAAATGTTATGTTACAGATCAATTTTAATTATATATTTTTTAATATAATAGAATATATATATATAAATATGTATATACAAAAAAGATTTATTAATATTTTTAATGATTTGTTTCTTATCCAACCATCCACCAGCAAAATTAAACATAAATAAGAATATATTTAACAGGCAGGCATCATTCCCATACTGCATTGTATGTGATAAGCTACAGTTTATAATTGTATTAGTGATCCTTGCATAGGCAACGCCTTGAGTTCCAACGTAACGCTCAATTTTAACTTAAATTTCACTTGAACGCATTAAACGTTTTTTTTTAAATTTTGCAACTTTAAAAATGCGCCATGGCTAGGCTCATTGTACCCAATGCATAAATAACTTCCAATTCGTTAAATATATTGCCAAACCTTTCCATAATTATCTTTCAAATCTCGATTTTGTAAGCATGTGTAAAACTTTGTCGTATTTATCAAGGTTAAAAAAATTGTACGTACTATTTTAGAATCTTCAACAAATTTTAAGTTGTGCGGTCTGAGTCTACAAATCTTTAAAATCTTCAAACATGTTATATAGATTTATTATTGTAAAACAAAACTTAAAAAATAGTAAAATGTTAAAAATAAAAAAGCTTTCAAAAGTTTTAAAAAAATTGATCTATTCCCATTTAAAAAAATTAACTGTCATTTTAAATGTCATTTAAGCCTACAACAAAATTTTGCTTTTAAATTCGTTAGGTTTGAAAGAAAATTCGTTAAGAATCATAATTATATTTCTTTACATCTTGACTTAATATATCTTAAGGTTTTTTTATTTTAATTAGGACTATAGGACTATATCTGAATTTGTTCTTAAATATTAAAATTTTATTAATCTTTTTTTTTACTTTTACTACAACTGGCAACACTAGTTACAGAGAAATTGTACTACGTTGTAGACTTTTTTCGTTTCTTATTTTCTTTTCTACATTAAACTTCACATATGAAAATTTAGTACATATATATATGTATGTATTTATATATATTCTAAAATAATAATTGAAAGCAAACACATGAATACATATATATATATATATATATATAATTACAGAATCATTTAATGATTAGAAAATTCTTTTTCTCTTCTTATCAAACATTGTAGCAAACATCCAAGAAAAACATGCACATAAATACAAACATATATAATAATATATTTTTCCACATAATTTACGCAAAATTATCTAAATTTATAAGTTTAATAAAATAAAAAAAAAAATAAGATGAAAAATTAAATGAAAAGAAGAAAAATATATTTTCACTTTCGTTTTTTTTTTATTTTCATTTTCTTAAAGATTCATCCAATTATAGGATGTGTTATGTATGTATGAGTATATTAAAAACAAATAGAAAAAATACAAAAAAAAAAATAAAATAATAATATAAATGAATAAACTAGAAATTTAATAGTCCGGTCCTTAAATAACAGGATAAAAGTATAAGAAAATATAAAAAAATGGAAGCAATAGAAAAAAATAGAATATGAAATAGAATTATTTAAAAAAAAAACAAACAAATTAAGTGAAGAAAAAATATATGTAAAATAATAAGCAAATAGGGTAGTTCAGAATCATTAGATATCAAATACTTATGACTAATGGTCACCGCTTAGTTCTTGCTGGAAGATGTAGATTATAAAATAAAATTCGCCAGTATGTTTTTATAGTTAACTAAGACAATATCTAATAAGCTTAAAATATGTTAAAAATACTAAACATCCAAGGCTAGCATTGCGACAGGTGGTATCACAGGAAACACCAATACAAGCAATTTAAATCATCAATATAAATATAACTTTATTTTAAAACTTAAAAGGATCTGAATATCCAAATTTATTAAACTGAAAATTCCACATTTTATTCAAATAAACTACTTTACTGCGTCTGGCGTTAAAAGAGCCGTGCGACATATCTACTATAACGATGTAGGTAAATGCATTGCCGTCACCATAGATCATTATAAGACACCATAGATCCTCGGAACTTGCCTGGTTTTTAACATTTCATTAAAGTCAAAAGCACATTACACTGGTCAGAAATTTTATTAGAAGAACAGTTTACTTATATCATAATATAGTTTTCCTTTACAAAATCTCCTTGGTAACCAAATATATATAGTAAAATTAAAATGTATGATGTAAACAAAATAAATAATATTACTTATAGATTTATAGAAAGTATTGGCAATAGAATGCACAACGGGTCACAACTCGCAAACCCTAAGTGTTAAAACAGCTTATAATATTACCTCATAGCATACATAGCATAGCATAGTTTTAAATTGAGAATAATTCTATCAACAATATTAAGTTTTTTTTAAAAATCTAGCTTTCCTACTTTTTTGATCTGAGTAGAAATTTCTTCTTTGTGTTCAGAAACGCGAAAAATAGGAGAGGCGAACTATTTTAGGATTGTATTCAATACTAATCTATACAAGAGCGTCAAAAGGAAGAAACCAACAATAAGCACAAAAAATTTAATTAAGTCAAAGAGATGGATTGCCCCCTCAGCAGGTTCGGCAAAAGGTTTTAAAAGCTTCTGTACATATTTAACATTCGAGAACTTATTAAACCTTCTTTACATAATCTTATTTATTTTTCAAAAAACCCTATATAATTTAATTTTCAAGCATTCTGTCTTTAAAGAAAAACGGAAATACTAAAAAAAAAAACACAACCCCAAAAATAATAAATGACCTTCAAAAAAAAAAAAAAAAATGCAAATATTATTAGATTCGATATTATTTTATGATAAAACTAAAAAACAACCAAAATCAAATGAAAGAAAAAGATAAAAAATATACACAAAACTTTAACTTAAAAAATAATTTTTCTATCAGTTTCAGAACCTTTTAAAAAAATTATACAAACATCTAATATATACCTATATTTAATTTATTTTGAATTTATTTTGTTTAACTTTTTGCACCATTTGATTATTCACCCACATTCATATAATGATCAATAACATAAAAGAAAAGTTTACATACATATGTATACATGTATATGTATTTATGATCAAAAGAATAATAATGTGGTAAGAGAAAAAAAATTCAATAAAAATAACCTAAATTTTTATTTCATGAATTTTTATTATTTTTATACCTTTATAAGTGTCAGGACGTTGTATGTTTTTTTTTTACGATTCGTACGATTCAAATTATTTCGAAAATAAAATCAATAAATAAAACATAATTTTAGGATCCTTTAAAAACAAAAACAACAAATTTTTATGAATTGACATGATGTAACTTTCTAATTTTGTTTACAGTTTATTTTTATTATTTAAAGGGCTTTGAATGGGACTGTACCTTATATTATAATTCATATGACTGATATGAATGTTGACATTTTGTTGTTCTTTCTGAATTGAGACGTATTTTAGATTAGGTTTCAAAATTTGGGTACTTACTTTTTTTTGGAATACTTATATGTATATGCAATAACAAATATAAGAGGGATTTTTTTAGCTTAAACCCATTTTTAAAACAGTATTTATTATTATGATAACATATTTTCTATATTTAACAGCTTTCGTTCCAAGAGGTATTTTAAAGTTATTTGGAACATTTTTTTATTAAAAAGTTATCGAATCTTAGTATGTTTGCTTTACGATAGAATTATATATATATAGTATATTAGAGTAAAAATGCTTGTAATCGGTTTCGAGATTTCTTTGCAGGTTTACAAATTGACAATTTCTCCATCAGATAGCACTTATGTTGAACCGAATGTGTCCAGTTTATGAAATGACAGACCTAAAAAGAGTTTTATATGCTAAAATTTTACTTTATTTTCAATAATTTTGTTATAAAAAAGGTATTTTGACTCTATAATACCTTTTGCCTCTTTCATTATAATTTAATTTAGATTTAAATGATATTTTGTCTATAAATTTTGACAGTTATTCAAAATTTTTATTCTTCGTTACTTGATTTTATTATTCTGCATTTAATATATTAGTACTTGAATGTAATTCTAACTTATTACTAATTTTCTAGTCAAAATAATTTATACTGTAAAAAAAGAGTTTCAGATTTTTATTAAAAATTTCCTCACAAAAAACTAAAGTACACTTTATTATACAACAAAAGCACATTCTGAATTACACATTATTAAAAGTTAATTATCCAAAATTCCCATTAAACTACAATCATGAACTTTTTCCCACACAAAGAACTATACAGAATTTTCAAATACTTTAATCAAATTCATATGTTTACAATTTAAAATACAACCTGTGAAAATGATTCTTCTAAATTTACAAAAACAAAAATTAAAATTCTTTTAAAATATTCTTTTTCAATTTGATTAAATTTTTCCTTTCAATTGAATATAATGTACCATACTACCATCTCATCAAATTGCTTTTGACATATCAAATAAGTCCATATACTCACACATACTTGTACATAAAAATAAATAGATGAAATAGAAAAAAGCAAATATAATTCAAAGAACAATCAAAAGTACATATTTCATTGTTTTGTACAGCAATCATTCAAGTTTTTTTTTCAATCTTCATCTTCAATACAAATACAAAAGCAAAAAAAAAAAACATTTTTGACATTGAAATTTACTAAACCCAAGAAAAAAAAAAAAAAATTTGACACTACACCTACCAATAAACAATTACCCTAATACTCACCTCATGATTACCCTACTAAATTCACCTCGAGCATTAAAAATAAATAAGAATTTACATAAAAAGAAAGAAAAATTTTAAATTGAATTATATGAGTAGAAAAAAAAATTTTTGTAAATAAAAAGAAAAAGGACAAAAATCAAATTGCTTAAAAAAAGAGATAGAGATAGAAAATAGATTTTCTTTTATGTTGTTTCTGCTTGGAATTGATTTTTTTTATCTGATATGTTTGATGATATGTTGTCATGGATTTGATGATATTTTGTTTGATTTTTTTTGTTCTTACTTTTTATTTCATTATTTTTTTAAGCTAATTTTTTTAAATTAATTAGAATTTGTCCGTCCATCCAAATGTTTGTTTTAAAAAATTATACATTATTTGAGATAGAGTAATGAAATTTGAATCTGAATTCTGGAGCGGTGTTTATCATTTAGAGAAATAAACTAATTTCCAATGAAATATTTTATATCATTTTGGGTAGTCCACTGATTAAAAACTTAAAAGCTGCGAAAGCCGTATCCCTTCCGAAATAAAACTCCATTTAAATGGTTATGACTCTAGTTCTACTGAATATTTTGTCAAACGCTAACCAAAATAAAATTTTATTAACCCATTATTTGCTATAGATCAAATATTGGATAGCTATGGTTTGCAGGATAAATGACTAAATAATTTAGTGATGGTAAGTCGACTAAACTTAAATAATATGAAAAGTATGCTAACTTATCTTCGATTTATTAAAATAAATTTAAATTTGCCGTTACATGAAATCTGTCACCTGTCATTTTTTAAACGTTTAAAGTTAAACCTTTAAAGTTTTGTTAGTTGTAAGATCTTTCAAAATTGATATAATGTAGTTCAAAATTTTTTGCATTTCCTATGATGTAAATGATCTATAACGGATTTAAGTTTGTACATTTGGCATTTTTGGTCATCTGGAATCTGGAGAATTAAGTTAATTTTTAAAGTGAAGCTGTCAAAAGTTGTCAAAACTGAAACAGAATACGTATTTAAGTATACCCACGACTTTTTTAATTTACGAAGTGTTGTTTAAAGATTTCGGCTTTCTTAAATGCAGGTGTTTAAAACCTTTTATGTAACAAACTTTCTTTTTTTATTATTTTTCAGTCTTTGTGATTCAAAACATATCTTTATCTCATCACTTTTTCTTCCATCTCTTTTTTTTTATTGATTCCCTATTTTGAAAGTTGTTTTTTTATGTTTCCATTTTATTATTACATATTTTATTTCATTTTATTTATCTAATTTGTTTTATTTTATTTTATTTTTTCCTTTTAAATTCAAAGTAAAAGAAAAATAAAACAAAAAGAAAAGGTTATTAGCTTATATTTTATTCCTTTAAGTTATAAACTTTCAATAGAAAAACAAATAAAAAAAAACTAGAAATTCGAAAATTCGGAAATTCGTACATATTTAAAGAATTTTTTTTTCTATTTTTTGGGAAGAAAAACTTATGATCATTCTGGCGTAAAAAACTGATAACAAACGTTATAAAAATTTTTGTAGGAAAAAACAAAAAAATAAACAACAGATCAAAAAGAAAATTTATATTACTGGGAAAATAGTACAAAAGATATTTTCTTGTCCCAATAATGACAAGAAAATAAAACATTATAGAAAAAGAGAATAATAAATTTAATGAAAGGACTACATTAAATGGGAAACTATTGACCAAATAATCTTATAATAGATTAAAGTTTATACAAAATTTAAAATTAGATAAAGATAAATTTAAGTTCAATTGCTTTAAGATTTTGGGGGGTAAATAAACCTTTAATACTTGGATATTTGTT
The DNA here is from genome assembly GCA_963082915.1 of Dolichopus griseipennis. Classification (NCBI taxonomy): domain Eukaryota; kingdom Metazoa; phylum Arthropoda; class Insecta; order Diptera; family Dolichopodidae; genus Dolichopus; species Dolichopus griseipennis. The sequence continues at coordinate 104,738,828 of OY720444.1, read as the reverse complement.
TTTCCAGTTTCACCCCCTGGGGAGCATAGGGCTTACATAAAGCTTCTGTATCTCACTCTATTGTGAACTTGTTGTTTCACTTCTACCTACGTTCTGCCCCTATTCTCAATTTCCTTAGTGACTGACCTTCTCCAAGTTATCCTAGGTCTATTAAAACTTCTTTTTCCCTGTGGTTTCCAGTCTAGTGCGTGGCGCGCGATGTTTTCTGGCTCTTTCCGAAGTGTATGATTAATCCAGCTCCTTTTTCTTCTCTTTATTTGACAGAGAATAGTTTCCTGACTTGAATATATACTTAAATAAATAGAGATATATACGAATATATATATATATATATGGGTTAAACTGAAGGAATTTAAGCTCATTTTGACTAATTCGATATATGTAAAAAGACTTCTTATAGACCTAAATCAAAATACATCTCTAACAAATTTTTAAGTACAAATATTTAAAATAATGTAACGTAACTTTACTGCATTGTAATTCATTTTGTGATTGTATATTGTATGTACATTTAAAAATCAAAAATTGGAATCGTAGTTTGTTACGCAAAGTTTCATTACTTCTTAGCGACGAATAATCAATAAGTATTCAAGCCTTTTCTTTGGTTTATTAATTTTCTCTTATTGTTTTGGGAATATGATGTTTAAAGAATAAAAAAGTTTGATACTAATACTTAACTTCATAAAATAAGATAAAAGTAAAAAACAAGCAAATAAAACATAAAAAATAAAAATTTAAATAAAAAACGAAATTTGCTGAAGCTGGGTTAAAAATCATGATGATATTTCACAAACTTGGGTTGCATATTTTCAGGATTAAAAAATGCAGCGTTTCAAAGATATACCAACTACAGCGTTTAGTTATAAGATTCTTATAATATAATCTTTACGAACAAATATAAAAAAACATACAATAAATTATGAGATCCGTTTAGAAGCAAGTATAAAACTTCGGCTATTAAAAAATTCTTATACTTCCAAAATTTTGATAGGAACTATAACTGAACCAAAACTCCTTCTAAAATTATTCTCAAATAATTGCAATATTTTAAGACAGATTGCAAGTGAAAATATCTCTTTACCATCTAATGACACCTCTTTGGGGTTTCTAGAGTATCCAATGCCATATTTGAACGTCCTCAACGTCTTTTTTGCAATATATATGTATATATGAACAATTTTTTATTAAATCATATTTCATGTATTTTTGTAAAAAATTTTTCTAAACAAATACACAAAAACAAGAATAAAATGTGAATAAAAAAACATAATTTATTTAAGTATTGAAATTTCTCATCAGTTATACACCATTAAATCCAATAAAAATTGAATATTTTCTGATGATTTAACATATTTAAAAGAAATAGATAGATATTTAAAATTTTTATAAATTTTTATTTAGTTTTTTCGTGAGGGGATAAAACATTATTCAAATAAAACAGAAATTAAAATTTTCCTAGATAGAAATCTATAACATAACCTCATTATTAATAAAAATACATTTTCATTTCTCCCTTCTATTAATCTTTTACTTTCCAATAATCAGTTCAGATCTAATTAGAAAAAGGTTATAATCTAAAATGAGATCAAAAGGATTAATATAATTTTCAATTTTCTAAATCTCGTGACATTACATTATAAAGGTATTTAATTTCATGGCATTACCCAAAACTAGGTGTTCTTAAGCCGATTCGTATAATTCCCTTTTTATCAATTCATTGTAACCATCTACCACTTATTTAGCTTTAAAACATTCAACACTTAACAATTTTCAAATTTTAATCTGAATTTTCCTTTTACCGGAACACAATTTTCTTTCATGTCCTCTTATAAGATGAAAATATTCATTTTATTTCTTAGAAAATTTTAATCTGTTTGAAAATTTTTCTTAAGATCTTAAATACACTCAATACACAGATATTAAAGTTCCTTCAAAAAACTTAATACAAATTTATTTTGATGTAGAGAAATTTAAATACGTTTTGTTTTTTTATTCGTATCTAAGGTACATGTACAGAATTTCACAAAGAATTCTCATAAATCAAAATCTCATCTAATCCTCCTTGAACTTGAAAATATAAAATGCATCAAAGTCATATGAGAATAAGGAATAAAAACTTGAAAAATTCAAGGAAAAATCCTTTAAAAAAAAAAAAAAATTAAAGCATTCTTTAAGGATTCAAAAAGTTTTAAATAAAGTTAATTTTTTTACCGCTCTTGTAATAGTAGTAGTTGTTTACTTAAATTAAATAATTTAATTTTAATAATTTTTAAACTACTTCTTTTTCAAATTTAATTTAATTTTTTAATGAAGTCCTTTTGTGAATGAAAAATTAAATAAAACTAAAAAAGAATTAAAAAAAATCCGTCTGAAGGATAACATGAATTAAACTTTAAAAAAAAATATAGGCACCTTGATTAGCGCTGATATTCTCCTTCGGACTTTAGCACCTTAAATTTTTAAAATATAATCTCAATTCTTAAAAAAAACAAAATTTTAAGAAACAACTTAGAAAAACTGGGCGAAGTTCCTGTGACTTTAACAGATTAAAATCGCTATCCTTTTTGAACCAAACTTTATGGTGGAACCTGTGGTACAAAAAAACTGTTTGATTTCGAAGTTAATTATTTAATTTATTTTTTTTTATGTATTTATTCATTTATTTAGTAATATTTTTATACTATTTATTACAACAATTAATAATTTTCGTTTATTCGAAATATATAAAAAATATAAGCACTACATAAAATTTAAATTACACAATCAAACAAAGTTTTCTAAAATATATTTATTTAAATTTTTTTTAAACATTTTAAAGTTTACAGTAAAAGTTTTTCATATTTTAAATTTGAAGGTAATTCATTGAATAATTTAAACAATTCTCATACGTTTACTTTAAAATCTTTGTAATCTAAAGTTAAGTATTGAAGAACAGTATTCAAAATGTAGTCTTAATAATAATAATAATAATAATATTTTTATTGCACTAAGAACTTACATTTTTTACTAATTTTTTTACATATATATTCTAAGTACTTAAAATTTAACTTATTTTTTATAAGTACACCTAAGTACTTTATTTCATTAACTAGATCTATTTCTACTCCATCAGTTTCAATTTTTCCATTTAAGCTACTATTAATTATCATACATTTAATTTCTTTTCAAATTTAATTTTAATTTATTACTTGTAAGCCAATCATTTAATGTTTTTAAATCTTCATTAATTTTCCTAACACATTCATCGACTGAGTTACCTACAGTATAAATTAAAGCATCATCTGCAAATAAGCTAAATGACCTTCTCTACATCATTAATGTATGATTAAAATAACAATACTATAAGTATTGTAGACTGCGATAAAACAAGTGAAACATCAATGTCATCTGAAAATGCTTTACCAACTCTTTTTCTCAGTGTACGATTTGTCAAATTGGCATTGGGCGTTTGCATTCCATTGTATTCCATTTTAAATATAGTATTAATTATTATTCATTATCTATAATTAATTAATTAAATAAATAAATAGTGGCGTTCAATCCTAAGGTTGGCACTGCATATATTAAAAAATAAATTAAAAAAATTTGTAATAATACATAAACTTATTATGTACTCAAAAAATCTAATTTCCATATAATATAACATCGCTCAAAATGGCTAGCCTAAAACTATTATAGATAAATTTTTTCAAAACACACATTTTGTGCACGCTTATCCGTACATTTAATTATCATACATTCTGTTTCACTTTCGAACTCTATTTCACATTTAAGTTAAGAAATTTACCCAGAGTGATGAGCAGATTTTAAATTGCACGTTGTTTATATAATATGAACTAAAGAAAAACGAGGAAGAATGTAGTAGAGTAGACTGTGTCAACTCTGGGATTACTTTTGGCGAAATTTCAAATATACAGCTTTATTAGATGTAGTATAATGCTCACATAAAAGAAGTTGTATGGCAGCTACTCGAACCCTCTGTCGTAGACCAACCAAATTTTGCAGAAACTTTGGCCATTACACTAAACAATTTTTGGCAAAAATTCAGACACCCAGCTTCATTAGGTGGAGAGTAATGCTCATATAAAATAAGAAGTTGTATGGCAGCTACTCGAACCCACTCCACTAGACCAACCAAATTTTGCAGAAACTTTGGCCATAAAACTAAACTACTTTTGGCAAAATTTCAGACACGCAGCTGTAATAGGTACAGAGTAATGCTCATATAAAAAAAGAAGTTGTATGGCAGCTACCCGAACCCATGAACCAAAATGACTGGATTTAAATAGCGATGACGGCTATTGCAAAAAAAACGAATTTGCGAAAATTTCAAGATCCTAGCTCCTTTAGTTTTTGAGTTATCGTGCGGACGGACGGGCGGACAGACGGACAGACGGACAAACGGACAGACGGACGGACGGACATACATAGCTAAATCGATTTATTTTTCGATTCTGATCCGATTCATACACTTGAGTCTATATCTACCCCCCCTCCTTCTCTGCGTCACAAACGTAATGGCAAATTTATTATACCCTTTGACTATATAGTCATACATATAGGGTATAAAGAAAGAAAAAAATGTTATAATTTAAGCTTTATATACTTGTAGTTTGTGCTGTATAGAAAATAAGATATATATACATACAAGCAAAAGTTTCAAACTACCAAAGCTGATAATTAGTACTTTAAATAGGTTTCAACCCTTCCTTAAAAAAAAATGTAATATTTAATTTCTTTTCAGGAAGTAAATATTGACTATACCAAAAAATAATAATACGCAATTAAAAGTTACAAACGCTTGCTTTAATAAATTCAAATCATAAATTTTCCAATTATATGATTGCAATTAAATTAATTTCATACAGTTAATAAAAAAAATATATTTTATTGAGCTGAGGAATATTCACACGCTGTTACACACAATTTTTTTTTTAAATATTTTATATTTTATTATTGAACTCAACAATTTCCCATCCACTTTAGCATCATTCTTGGTATCATCGTCAAAAGATAAATTTCAATATTGAAATTTAATAGCCAAACTCTAAATTGTCAAACCTTAACTTTATTTAAAATTTTGCTTCAATTGACTTCATCACAACAACAACACAGATAAAAATTACATATATATTTACTAATGAACTATATGAACGACATTTCTTCTTCAAAGTTATGATGACACACACACACACACAAACATATCAAAGAGCACTTATTTTTTTTTGCACCTCACATTTTATTGAACAAATAAAAATTGAAATTTTTTTTATATTTTTTTGCTTATTGCACAAAAAAAAAAAAAATAATTCCGCTCCATTTTTTTTTTAAACCAGAAATTGCCGCTTGTGCATCACAGATATATTTTCCCTTTTTTTTTTCTTTGTATCATCAACCTAAAAAAATCTGAATCAACAAATTTTCTAACAACAAGTACCAAAAAAAACAAAAACAAAAATAAAATATGGAAATTTTTTTTGTTTCTCTTAATTGGAGGCTGAAAACTGAGACAAATTTTGAAATTTATGCAGAACATTTTTTTATTTTATGATATTTTTTCTGTCATAAAATTTTTTTTTATATGCCGGTTTGATAACACGAGGCATTCTTCAACCATGATAATAAAAATAAAACAAAAGCCATGCAAATTAAAAAAACAAAATTAAAAACAAATATTAAGAGCGACTTACTTTTTCATTATATTTAAGTTCTCCACATGCTGCTTAGATAACAAAAATTATTTAATATTTTTAGCATTGTATAATTTTAAAGGGTGATTTATTCAAAAATTGGATTTCTAAAATTTTGATTATTTATATTTTTCACTTCTAGTTCTAATCAATATATTAAATGTCAAAAAGTTATCTATAGCTGCTGATTCCAAAAAACTGCCATATAGCAAAATATCGAAAATTATATTTGAAGCAAGTAAAATAGCCATGTAATAATTGATACTAAAGTTTTTTGCAATCAATTTAATGAATGAGAAAACAGTCTATCCTCAATATTATACTGTTAGAATTATTGCCCCAATACAACCGTTTTCTTATATTTCATACAAGCTAAGATTACAGAAGCAATCTTGTTTCTTTTCTATTCACTTTTTGTCATGCTGACTATAATTTTTGACATTGACATTTTTGACAGCGCAATTACATTTTTCCAACTATCTTTTCTGCTCGCGTAAAAACTTTAAAGACAGTAATTAAGCAAGTAATATGACATTTTATTGTAAATTTTTGATATATAAACAAATAGTTGAAAGACCATTTTGAAGATTGAAAAGTTGGTTGGAAGAAAATCAAAAAATTTTGATTTTTGTGGGCGGTGTCTTTGGTTTGAATTTTGAGTTTTGTATGAAATATTCCAATTTGAAAAAATAATAAAATTATAATGTATAAAATAAAGAATTAAGAAAATAATTTGAAATAATTATAAAATTAAGTTTACAAAAAATTTTAACATATAAAAAAATATTAAATATCATAATTTTAGAAGAAAAAAATTAAATATGTTTAGCAGAGCTAAGTATTTAAATAAAAACCGTTAAAAATTCAAAAATTGTCACATACTTTTGACAGTTGACAAATTTTTCAAAATAAAGCAAAAAAAAACTAAATGATTGTTCGATGATAGGTTGTAAAAGTGTATGGTAAAGTTTGTCAACTTTCCGCGTATCTAGTTGAAAACCTGGTACACCGTAAATGTGATGCAAACGTAAACTGGGGTTTCAAACGTAAACTGGGTCTGACTATTGTGTAAGAACACTAATTTTAAAACCTTGTAAATAATGTTTCATTGCATTGGTCTTGATAGAATTTTTTTCCCTAATCCATGTTTTTGTAAAATTATAATACGTGATCATTTCAAAATCACTCTGTATAAACTAGCAAAATTCAATTTAAGAATAAAAATCCATGATATTATTTCATTTTTTAATTGCTTAAAGAATATTTAGTATAATATTATTTCTAGAACCGAAACAAAATCAACCATATTTTCTTTTACCTCCTTAATTTTACTCTTGTATATAGTATCTTTTCACCTTTCTTCACTTATTCACCTTTCCTCAACCTAAAAACTCAAACTCCACAAAATTTTTTGTTCATCAATTCTTCTACTATAGTAATTTCCGTCACTCTTTTAAACATTTTGTATACAACTGACATATTCTTTCAAGAAGTCATTTTGTATATATATATATATATATATATCACATAATCAGATACCACAGGTATGTTTTTTCAACTTAAATACATATATATCTTTGGTATGTATCTTAAGTATCCATTTCTTTGTTACAATGATGATGATGATGATGATGATGATAATGATGACGGTATCAAAAAAAAAACACAAAACCAACCCAAAAAAAAAAAAACAGAAACTTAACCTAAGATGATGTTAAGTTGGGAAAAAAAACCATTTTTTTTTTTCGGGACATTTAAATACTGGCACATTTTTATGACACAATTACCGTATATTTTTTTTTTCTCAACTTTTTTTTTTAATTTTTCCGCAAAGACAAAATGTCATCCAGCCTGAGATGTGTTCTAATATATATAACTGTATTTGCGTTAGAACGGGACAGATGATAAATAAAAATAAACAAAGCAAACAAAAAAAAATGTGTCAACATTTGCCCGTCAGACGTTGTTAAGTAGTTAAATTTTCGTATATATGAATAAAAGAGACAAAATACAAAAGAAAGAGATAGAAAATCATAAAAGTAGAGAAAATTGAAAATTGGGACCCGTTTTAAAACTTGATGATTATTTTTGTTTTATGGTTTTTTTTTTTTGTTTTTTAATTTTTTTTTTTCATACCCTCAGGACTTATTTGAAAAAAAAAAAAAAAAAACAACAACAACAACTAAAAATCAAAACACTGGTAAAAAAATCTTAAGGACAAAAAAATGCAAGAAAAAAAATTAATATAAAATAATTATTTTTTAAAAATCAAATGACAGACTGACACTGTACGTCATACAACACAGATGGAATATTTTTTCTTATAATTTTTCTTTTAAGACAAGTATAAAATAGGGTTGGTAATAATTTTCAAAAATATTGTATCAAAATACATACAGAAAAGTATGTATAAAACAAACTAGAATTACAATCGATTAATCGATCACTGTTATGTTTAAATTAAATTTGTAGGCAAATACATAACCTTTAATCTGTGGATTCATTAAAAGATATTTTCGCAGTCAAATTCTAAATAAAGCCTTAAGTGATATCCCTTATATGTAGAATATCACTACATCTACTTTGCTTGTCTGACCGCCTTTGTTTTTCTGCACCATAAACAGTTCCACGGCAGTTTTTTTATTCTTTTAACATTTTCTACTTAAAAAAGTTTTACCAGGAAAATTTGTAATTCGAATTATTTTGCAAGATGGTTGAACCCAATACAAATTTAAATTTTCATTCACAAAAACAAATTTTAAATTGGAAAAAAACGTAGTTCTAATACTAGACTTCTATATTACTTGTTAACTTAATAACAGATAAGTTGATTTTATCCCGTCTCTTGAACTTTTTAATAGACTTACACCATAAAGTAACATATAATATAGAGTATTCACGTAGAGTAAAATTTTTTTACCAATTTTTTTAAAAAATATTTTTCGTTTTTACTCAGTACTCAAAAATTATTCTCATAACAACTATTTTTACTTAAAAATTGAGAATAATTTGTTTTTAAACTCATAAATAAAAAAAAATTCTTCTCAATTTCTTGTTTTGAGTATTTATTAATATACCTTTAAAAAACTATATGAAGGGTATATACATACATACATACATATTTATTTTTATACATTATTCTTCTTATTCCATATAAAAGTATGAAAAGCTAAATCTATACTGCATGCATAGTGTATAGGTATATTAACACATATAAAATATTTAAGGTCTTTTTACTTTTTTTTCGTTACTTTGATTTGAAATTAAAAAAACTAAATAGAGATTTTACATCTTTTATTGATGCATGTGTGAAATATGAAATTAAAACAGCTAAGTGTATTTTTCGTTCTTCTTGTAAATCAAAATAGAAAAATTTATTTTCATATTTATTATTTGTAACTTTTGATATTAATGTTGAATGAATGTGCGACAGACAAGCTTATTATTAAAAGTTGTATGGCTTGTAAAATCATAAATAATCTTATCATTTTAATAAGTATATATAAGAATTTTACGTTTAAGAAGAATTTAGTTCGTTATTTTGATTGACTCAAATTTTTTTTTTTAAAATTTAAATGGACATGAAAGGTAAAAATATAAAATTTAATAAAATTTCAATATTTTTTTAAATAATTCTGTTTTATTATTAATTCTTAAGTTAGTTAATAAAGGAAAAAGCCAAATGGAATAAGTATTGCATTACATTATTGAAAAATATATAATATTTTATATTCCATTCGGCATAAAAAACCCTTATAGCAAAAAAAAAATATAATATAAAATATATACATAGGTATAAACAAAACAAAACAATTCATTGACTAAAAAAAATTATCGAAAACAAACAAAAATATTCATTAACTTAAATTTAGTTATTTACATTCAATATTTACAAAATTATATTATGATTAGGTACTTCAATCGTGTTCATCCAATTTTCTCGTTCATGAAAAGAAAATAATATAGGTATCAAGTAAATTATTCAAAAAATAAAAATTATTTTAATAAATAAGTATTACAAATTACATACAACGTATTTTGCAACGCTTTTCGTTCTTTTAAAGCTATAATCCGAAAAACCACTAATTTGATCCAATGCACTATTATAGTTAAGATCCCTTCTAATACTAATTTCATCGAAAACTAATACTGCTTCCTTTTCAAGAGAATTTTTATTTGAAAATATAATCCCTAATTCATTAATATTCTTTTCATTAAGACCTACATTTAAATATTTAATAGGGATCCACCTATTAAGGGAACTAAAATGGGGTAAATTTAACTTTATCGCATTCTTTAAAAATAAATAACCTTTTGGAGAACTAAAATGTATATTTAAAGCTACCTTTTTTTCATCTTTTGACCATATCTTTCCATTTTTGAAATTCATTTTTAAAAAAGTTTTGGCATCGTTTGCTAAATGAGACTGCCTATCAATTGTATTAGATAAAGAATCCTGCTTTTCCTTTTTTATTTTTAATTGTAATTTCCTATTCTGAATTTTTAAATACATAATTTTTTTTTTTAAATAAACATTTTTTTTTTTTATATGACCTAATGTTTTATGACATGTGGAAAATTTTTTAAAATAAAAATTTTCTTTTTTTTGGAATTTCAAACAATGCCTACAAAAATTAATCGACAATTCATTTGGAGACACCGTTCGAATGTTTTCTAAGGGTACTTTTAAATTTTCTAAATTTTTTTGACTATAAACTTTAATATTTGAGTTATTATTAAATGTTTTAGAAAAAATATTTTCTTTATTAAAATTTGAAAACTCTTTTGACTGAAAGTTTAAATTAGATAGTGGAGTTATAGGATTGATTTCAATATTATTATGTGGCAAACACAAACTTGGAAAAGCTCCCTTTTTTAGTTTTCTCCCTAAAAATTTTTTCTCGAAATGGTCTTCGCAAATAAATAATTTTTTTGTTTTTAAATTTTCTATACTTACACTACATGCCGATACCCACATTTCGAATAAATTTTTCTCTTTTGGAAATTCATACAGCCTACCGTCAAAATTACGTCTACTTCTATTGCACACTATGCAAGGGGTACCATTCTTACGGTAATCTGCTTTTACGTCCTTAAACATTCTTCATTTAAAACATGCATAAAGAAAATGAAGGAATGACAAAAGGAATAAGCAGAGAAAATAGATATTTCTGACAATGCGGAATATATCTATCAGGCCGAAACGCTAATTTGATGTTCAGAATTTAACCAAATTTAAGTATATTTATAAAAAAAAGTTTATTATTTTATAATAATACCATAAAGTATTATAATATTTTTCAGAAGATTAATAGACAAAATTTTTACATGGCTTTATAAAAATATACCGCATTGTTTCAGATGAAGAAAATTAGAACATATAAAAATGCAAGGTGTTTCATGAGTAAAGTATTTTTTATTCCTAAATAAATGTAGCAATTAAGTTTACTTTTAAAATTCATAATCCAAATTTTTTTTTACATGTATGTAGGTACATACATATTATTATGATTACTTACTATTTCTAATGTAACATCTTGCATGATAAGTTATAAGAAAAATGCAATGAAATTTAGAGAAAAGCTATAGTAAAAGCAATAAGCTATGATGTGACAAGTTATACCTCGTAATTACACGAAATTTTGGGGGATATGAAAAAAAATTTTTAACTGGAAATTCAAATTTTGTAAAAAAAAAAATTTCGCAAAAATATGTAATTACTTTAATAGTGATAACTTGTCATGTAGCGAATGTTATTTTTCTTTTTTAATTGCTTTTGTCTAAAATATAATACTTATTCTAATAGAAAATTTATAAATTAATACTTACATGTAAATTTTGTTCCTCAATTTTTTTAATTCAAATTTTAATACTTAATAATATCTTCATAACAAAATAAACACTTGTAACAAAATAAACACTTGACACTTTTAAAAATGCGCGCCTTTATTAAATTTATTATAATTCTTAATATCAAAATAAGAATACATAAAAAATACATCAAAAAAAAAATAGAGAAAAATATCACATAAAAAAAGTTACATTTACAAAAAAATATGTACACACATACATTTTTCTTAACATTCATAAAAATATGCATAAAAATGTAAATATGTGAATATGTACATACATATACATATACTCTTCATATAATATCATATGATAATACTCAAATTATGAAGAATTTTTTTTTTTCTAGAGCTTAAAAAAAATTCTTCTCAATTTTTATGTAAAAATATTTGAGTTTTAAAATTAATTTTGAGTGTTGAGTAAAAATGGGACTGGATATTGAGTAAAATGGGACGGGATTTTTAAAAAGAAATGACTAACGAATTTTGTTCTACGTGAATACTCTATATATATGTTACTTTATGCTTACACACTATATTAGTTACAAGTAAATAAAATTTTTTGAATTTTTATTTTAATTAAATTGTAAATATGTAAATGTAAAATTATTTGTATAAGTGAATGTGTGAGTGTTAAATTAAAGTCTGTGAAGTACAAAACCAAAATATATTTCGAATATCAAAGAAAATGTTCGAAATATAAAATTTCTAAAAATATATTTGAAAATGACTTTGAATAGTACAATTTCTAACTAAATTCTAGCACATTTTTTCAGTTAGAACGGAATTTAAACGTATATTATACAAACGTATAAAAACGTATAAATCTTTAATCTCAGCGGAGAGGGTAATTAATCAATGAAATCTAAATTTAATAAAGAAAAACTCTTCGTTTTGAACTTTTTCCATTCGTCAATATATTTACAAACATCTGTGTCTGAATCTCTGCATCTGCAAGCCTGGCTTCGTTTTTCCGAACTGTGCAAAATTTAGAATCGTATTAAAACCAATAGTTATTAGACAAAACTTAGTTCCTTAGTTGTAGTTAAAAAAAGTTACATCAAAAACAAACCAAACTGTACATTTGTATTACGGGTCCTATAATAAAGTTTGGTTTAAAAAGGGCGTGCATTCGATGTGTTAAATTCTCACACTACACATTAAGCACTCCTTACAGTTCTAATATGGATGAATTTGGAAGCTTTTCACTGATCATTCGCATTTTACATATTTTTTCAAGATACGGTCTGGGAATATAGTATGATGTTAGATAATCATTAATTAATTAATTCAGGTCCCCATATTTTGATAAATATTCTTAACTTACTCTCGTACAAAATTAAACCGTCCGCTTAAGTTTATACAGCATATGTAGCAGTCAATTGGATTATTTTTTAATTATATTATTATTTACTTAGTTAATTACTTAGTTATATTAAATTAAAAGTTGTTCAATATAAAACATCTGGTAGATATTAGTATTGTTTAATATTCAATTATCATTAAATGTTCATTATTCTTTTTATTATTAATTTTTCTTTGATAAACAAAAAATTTAAATAAAAAAAAAGTATTTAATAACAAATATTTAATCAATAATATTTATTTAATATCAATTAAATACTAGGTATACAAAAATTCATTATTTTATTGACATATTAATTTATTTAAAAGTTCATTTAATTTAATTTTTTTATACTTTAATTTTGTTTTATTTTATCAATTTCATATACAACTATTTAATAAATAATAAATGTCTATTATTAATTATTTATTCAATTGTATTAAATTTTTTCCTATTATTTATTTTGTTTTTTGTAAAGTATTTAATTTATTTATTTAAAATTTAATAAAAATTTTGCAAAACTTTAATAATAAATAACTTTAATATTTTCATATAAATTGTGTAGTTTAAAATTCATTCATAAATTTTTTTATTATTTAATTTAAAACAAAAGAAAAAACAGATATGTTTAAATTTATTTAAATTGTATTAATTTAAACATATACTAAAATACACATATAATAACTTAATGGTTAAAGCAAAATTAGAGAAGAGGTTCAAAGGGGTTCATACCACATTCTTAAATTTTGCATAGCGAAATACTATTCTGGAGTAGAAGGAAGTTTCTTAATATTCTAAATATTGTTTAAAATTACCAATGTTTTATAATTAAACTCGAAGGGTGCGAAGGGGTTAAAAAAGTTACTATAGAAACTATTGGTTCTTAGATTTTGCATGGCGAACCCGACGAATCACATTTCATTGATATTCTTTAAGACTCGACCAAACAAAATGCAACTTTTTTTAAAAACAAACTTTTCTTTTTAAGTGCAAGTTTTTATTTTTAAGTGCAATTTTTTATTTTTAGAGACTCTTGGAAAAAAAGATCGCATATCTGATAAGCCAGGAGTCAGAACGCGGTGTAATTAAAACCTTTTCGTTAAAATAAAATTTTTTTTATAAAAAACAACTTGCACTTAAACCAAAAAATCTTTTACTTAAAAAAAATATCTTAATCTGCTGGTATAACCCTACATAATTGTATTTAGGACTAATAATAAAGTTTTTTTCGTATAGAATATGAAAAATTATTTTTAAAAATGTTTTCAAGATAAATGCCATGATTCAAATGGGGATTTCATATTTAAGCTCATAAAAGCGTCAGAGCACTAATATAAGTAAGATATTCAACTGACTCCCCAAGCTTCCTAAGGGAAAATTAAAATGAAAAATAAGTAATCACAAATTATTCAATTACTTTCTAAAATATTCGAACATTTCCATTTAGGATATTTGTATGTTGCCTTTGTTTGGACTACGATGTAAATGTAAGGACATTTTAACCTCAATATTACTTACTTCTAATATGCCTCTGAATTAAATAAAGAGAATGTTAAACATTTTGTTTTTTTTTTTTGGTTAATTTGTATGATTGTTTTATTCTTCATTAAAAAATTTTTTTAAAGGTATGTGTATTTAACGTTGTTTTGGTCCTTGTGAAAAACACGTGTAAAAGTTTTTTAAAGAAAACAATTTTTTTTTTCATAAAAATATAAAAGAGAATTATTAAAGAAGGGTATTATAGAGGGATAATGTACTCTGTAAGGTAATAACAAAACAAATAACATTTTTATTTTAAAAAATAAACTTAACTAAATGTATGATAAAATGATTTTAGACAAGTCAAAGGAAGACGAAATAAAATGGAATTCAAGGATATTTAGGATTTAGTAGGATCATTCTTCATAATTCTCTAATATGACAGTGGGTTTGGGTTATTTTATGGGGCTTTTCTGTTTTTAATATTTTGTTTTTTGGTTTTTTTTTTAAATTAATTTTAAAATAAATTAAAATTAAAGAAAATATTTTTTTCAATATATACTTTTATTAAAGTAGTACTAGCCCTCTAAAATATAGAAAATGAAAAATTGAAGGTAGATCTTGGGAATTTGTTACTGTG
Organism: Dolichopus griseipennis; assembly: GCA_963082915.1. Classification (NCBI taxonomy): domain Eukaryota; kingdom Metazoa; phylum Arthropoda; class Insecta; order Diptera; family Dolichopodidae; genus Dolichopus; species Dolichopus griseipennis. Next base: position 104,723,825 of record OY720444.1, on the reverse strand, counting down.
TTAAAAAAAAAGTGAATTGCTGGTATAAGAAACAGTTCCTTTAATGTTTGAAAACTTTTAAGCTTAAAATGTTGAAAATTTTCATTAACCAAAAATTGATGGTAGATCTTTAAAGAAAGCATCCAAATAAATTAATTTTATTTGTAATTTTTTTTATTATTAAAAAAACAAAAAAAAATCTTACATTTTAAGGAGAATCGAACTCAGACCTATTTACATTCTAAGCCACTTCAGTAACCACTGAACCATACAATTTTTATAAAATTATGGTCAGATTTCTAATATAAATGTATCACTAACTGACAGAATGAAAAATAAAGCCATAGACACAGGCAAGTTCAATTAAAAGTATATAACAAAATTTGAATAGGATATTTGGGATTTTATTCTTATTTTGCTTTTCTTTTTTTTTATTTTGAGTTGTGAATTAAGTGAGATATAAGTGGATACAGTTGAGAAATAGAAAATAATAATAAGTGTATTATGTTTTTATTTTAATTATTTTTTTTTTCTAACAATTGTATTTTAATTAAAATATTATTCAAATTTTTGTATTTTTTAATTTAAAAAATATATAGAATTGTTTACAAAATAAGTAAGTGAGAGTTTTTTTAATATAATGGAAATTTTTTAAGGATAACGATGTCCTCTTTGGATATTTGAAAATCTATGCATATATTTTAAGTTTTAAATAAAATATAATCTAGGAGAATTAGAAATTACTGGTAAGAAATTCATAATATTTTGAAAATATTCCAAACATTTGAGTAGATAAAATATATTCGAAATAAATTAAAAACTTATGAATTAAAAAATTCGAACCTATTGATATGGCAAGTGATAGATTCAAGTTCAAATGTTGAGATTGACAAAAAGAAATGAGGAAAGATCAGTAAAATTTGATAATAATGAAAAACGGAAGTGCTTAAATGTTTTAAGCTAGAAGGAATAGGAAGGAATTGGAGAAAATGTTAAATCAAAGAACCAGAAATCCTTTAAGGTTGTTACATGCAGGGGAATTTAAAAAAATCCGTTTCTGCAAATCAAAAGATAATGCTTTAATCAAAAATATTTTAAATAACAACTTTCAATATTAAATGGGGTATTAAACCATCTGTAAATCAAATTTAATAATTTTTTAATAATTATTTTTAAAAAACAAATTTTTTAGAGAAAATTTTTTATAAAAATTGATTTAAATGATTTAAAAAGCCATTGTTATTATAAATTTAAAATTTAAAATTTCATATTTTAAATTCTTTGCATTTAATTATGAAAAACGAGGGAGAAAGTTCAAAAGACTGTGTCTAGGACAACTCTGGAATATACTCACACACATAATATTAACATTGAAAAAATGGATTTAACTTTTGAGACACGCAAATTAATTATACTCGGAATAACATATATTCGAACCTCTTGCACCAGACCAGTCACATTTTGTAAAGACGTTAGGCAGATAACTTAACAACAATTGGCAAAATTTCAGATATAAAGCAGCTTTTCGAACCACCTTTGACAAAGTTTCACACACCCAGCATTCTTCAATATAGATTTAGGTTCATAAAATATATGGAAGTCAAATGGCAGCTACTCAAACCCGCTAATACAACTGCTTCAATCAATCAAATTAACCCAAATGGCTATTGAATGGAAGCAAATTAATATTATTTCAGAATCTAAGCTCATTAAGATTTTGAATCTTAGCTTAATTAAAGCTTAGTCGTCTGAACTTACGAACGGACGCCAATTACTTAATAAACTCAGTTTTGGATTCTAATCCGATCCATTCACTATCCAGTCCATATATATATATATATATATATATCTCTATTTACAGCAAAAACCTGATGCAAATTTAGTATACCACTACATACAAATATGTTCTTACGTGTATAAAAATGTATGAAATAGCAATTCTTAGTAAAACCACTGCAACTTGTTGAATATATGCTTGATATTTTCCTAGAATTAATTTTTTTATTTAAAAAATATGCTGAAAAATTTTTTTCCAAAAGAAACTTAAAATTAAATACAATTTCAATTTCTCATTTTTATAAATAAATATACGTATAAATTGCATCTACCATTAAAAATTTTGAAATTATTTCCGAAAATTAAAAACGATTCGATCCCTTTTACAAAATAATTCTCAAGTGAAACTTGAAACAATTATATCAATTTTGTTCTATATTTTCCATATTTAAAATTGAAAAATTCCCCAGTCCTTCGAGAGAAAGAGATGCAATGAAAGAACTAAAAAATTTTTATATTTTTAGAACCTTTCAATATTTTAAAAATAAATAGAAACATTATCTATCTATCACTTAAATTTAATTTTATTTTTGATAAGGTACCAAAATCTATAGTACCATCTAATGATTTCATTTTGAAATAAAATTCCTTAATATAGATTCAGGTGCGCTCTGAACTCTTGAAATAAATTCAGAATATCAATTAAGTTAATTAAAAATATTTTGTAACATATTCAAATAGAATAAAATATTATAAGATAGTAATGATACTTGTATATAGTAATGGAATTCCATTAATTTCCACCAAATTTTATACTAAAAACTGTTTTTAAAAAAAAATTCTACAATGAAAGAAAAAAGCTAATAAAGACTAAGAAGTGTGAAATTAATTCCATTTTGTATTTATTTTGATTTTTTGTTTTTTGTTTTTTTTTTTAAAGCAATAATTAAATATTTAATAATTCTCCTGTTGTTATTTTATACTCTTCTATATACTCGTAGTCCTGTCCTTGCACCTCACATCCTAAAAATATGCAACAAAATACAAAATTTAAGTAAAACGAATGAAAGGAATATTCAAAAATGTATCCTTGAAAATGTTTTCCGTTTTTTTTTTTGTTATTGCTATTATTTTTCACATTTTTCTTGTGTTTTGCATTTTTTTTTTCGACTTTCGAGAGTGTACCGTCCGTTGCCATTTTCATATTTGTACACATTGTAAAAATGGTTGAAAGCAAAATATAAAAAACAAAAATAAAAACGAAGAAATAGAATTCAATTAAATATTTTAACATACTTAAAGCAGTCAGTGTATATAGTAGTACATGTTTATGTAGTGGCAGAAACAAGTAGCAGTAGTTGTAGTTTTTAAAAAAAAAACGATTTGTAGAAGCTTTAAAGTAGTACACATTTTCATCATCATCTTCTTGAAACAACTGAACATAAAAGTAATAAAAAATAATTTATGCTAATATACTGTAAATGTTCGAATCTGAAAATTTATTAAATAAATTTTAGTACATATATATCAATTGGGATAGTAATGTATTAATTTTTGAATTTTGGGGGGTTTTTATATAAATGCTTAATTTTCCTGTTTGCTTTAGATCGTAGCTCTAAAATTTTAACGAAAAAGTAGCCAAGGGTGTGAAAACAATTTTAACTCCGTTTCTGTAGTTTAAGATGTTGTTCTGAAGATATACCTCTTTAAAAGTCCTGGATGTTTCTCTTGATACACTTTTTTAGGGGCTTGATCTAGGAAGCAAGAGACAGTTTTATAGAAATTAATAGCAACCACGTTGTTTTTAGGTCGGATCGTGTCGGGGGCTTTTCCCACCGAGAGAGACTAGGTACTGTATGGTTGAACAGCATCGATCAAACAATCTAAGATTGAAGATTCCTGATCCCAGAAGTTCTTGTAGCCCTTTATAAGTTAAAGCTTTCCAACTTTCGCTTGGGATGGTTTTAAAATCTATATTATAATACATTAATATCTAATGTCAGAATTAAAGGTTCAATAGTACTGGATTGGTAAGACATTTTTGTTTAAATCTATTCATTAAAGCAGTGTTTTATTTAAATCTGTTTTTGTTAACTGATAAGTACTTGCAAGGACTCTATTCAATACTCTCTCACAAATCAACAGCGTCAATGAATCTGGCATTGCCACTTAATATTCAATTATAAATTATCGCTTAATAGAATATTTAAATATATCTTGAGAATACAATCGTTTAATAGAATATGAACAGCTTCCGATTAGTATAACTGTATTTCTAATAAGAAGCAATTAAAAATTTTATTTGAACAATTTGATAGAACTCAAATAAACTTTTTGTTCAACTTGTATTATATTTAATAATTTACACAGCTATTTAAAAAGTTATTCTCAATATTATTTAATACCTACTTATTTTTTTTATTTAAACATTCAAACAATTTTTTTCTATATCGATTCATCTGTCATTATTATGTGAACAGCTGTTCGAAATCAATTAAATATGTCAATATTTAAATTTTAATTGGATGAAACTAATCGAAACAAATATCGAAGCAATTACAATTGAAAAAAACATTTGAGTAAACAAACTAATAATTAAAATACAGTTCAACAATATGCAAAACACTATTTTAAAATTAAAATAATTAAATAAAAGTTATTTAAATATTTATATTGAAAACAATGTGTTAATGACACTTCTGAAATATTGAATTCTGATTAATTTAAGAAGCTTAATTGCTATCTTGGGTCTCAATATTTGTTATGGGCTAATTTTAAACTTTCTACAAAATAATGTGCTAATCAAACCATCCAAATATTTGACATATGATCAGATCAACCACAATAATTCTACTCGATCAAGGTCAATTTTGAGAATATACTAATTAGTTCTTTACTTAACCTCAGCATTTATATATTTAAATCTCTTATTATTATAAGTTTGTCTATACCACAGGTACATTTTGGGGTTTATATTGTATTCGTGTTATTAGAATGGATCTTAATGAATTCCACATACAACTTAAACATGACATAGTACTAGGTCTTATAACATGTAGAAACGTCTTGGATTTTCAATAGATACAGTTCTATTTTGTTTATAATGTAATAATTTGTATTTGAGTTATATGGTATTCTATATCTGTGAGTTATAACTATTCAATTAAATTATTTGTTTATGTTTTGCATTTGTTTAGATTTTTATATTAATGTATTTTTTTATTAAAGATATATAATTATTAATTAAGTAATTTATTTGAGACCAATGGCGAATGATAACTGAGTCGTGTCGAAAACCAGTTAAAAGCTTTTTCACTTTTACCGGGATTCAAACCCAAGTCTTTCACATAAAAGGTAGGTACTCTAACCACTGTCCCATCCAGCTGTTATATGTTTTATCCTTGATATAGACCTTATAATTATTTTTGTATCAATGATAGTATAAGTAGATCGAGCTTTATTTTCTGTACCACCTACCCATTAAGTCAGCAGAACACTTTCAGAATACTTTTATAGTAAGAATAAGAGTCCCATCAATCTTCAGAACAAAATTTCCAAAGCTCATTTTTTACATAATAAAATTTCTTTATGGATGGTATGTATAGAAAATGGCTCCAGTACTTGAAAGATTATCCAAAAATAGCTCTATATTAATTATCCAAGAATGAATACATTGAATCCAAGTAGTAATAATTAATAAAAATCACTCTGTTCTATTTTAAAGCAAAGTTTTCATTTTAAATCGACTCAATACACAAATATATTTAAATTTTAACTGTAGTTTACCCTAAAACAAGCCTAATAAATCTACCAAGTTATCTTATATGTATACAAAATCCGGGTTCCTCAAAATACATCATCTAATTCAATGATATTCACAGTAACAAATTCCTCCTCAAAAAAAACATGTAAATAAATATGCAAAATTGTGTAAAAGAAAAGCATTAAAATGCGAAAAACAAGTAAAACACACCAAAAAAACCGTTTTCTTTTTTCTGTTTGTAACGGTAAAGGGAATGAATATATATAAACCTAAGTATGTATCCTTGAAATACTCATATATATACCAAAAAATATTATTTATATTAAAAATTACTCTTAAACGTCAAGGACATTTTTATGTGTACCAAAGAATTTTGTTTTCCCTTTTTATTGTTGCAAAATTTTTATTTAAAACTTTTTCATTGTATTTAAAAATAAAACTTACGATTTAATTTTATTTACAATTTACTGTTACATGCGACATCTATTGGTTGATAGAAGTATTACAAAATTATATTATACTTTTCTTAGTATAAATTTAATTATTTCTCTACCGTAAACAATTTTGAAAATAGGGTGACCATATTATCATTTATTTAAAAAAGTTTTAAAAAATTTATAATTATTATTATAGTTTCAAATAATAGAAAACGCCCAATTTACTAATTTAAAAAATTTTTAATTAATAAGTTATTTATATAATAAAAAAAAAACTAATGTAAAAAATCTACAAGTTTTAAAATATTTTAATAATAAAAATTTTGGAACATTAAAAAAAATTAATTTTGTCAAATTGTACTAAGCTAGAAAAATGTTCCAAATAATTTCAGTACTTTTTTAGAAAATCAAATTCATCATCTAATGGATCATCACTAAAATTATGATTTGGATCGGTTCGATGATCATCACCACGATCACCACCTCTTCTGTCACCACAACCACCATCGCCTCTACCACCACCACCACCACCTCCTCCACCACCTCCCGTATCATATTTTAAATCATATTTTGAATCATATTTTGAATCGTATTTAGAATCGTATTTAGAATCGAATTTTGAATCATATTTTGATTTTAACTTGGATGTACGTTCACTGGTACGATAATGATGTTGATTTGATTTCAGACTTGTTGAACTTAAGGGACGACATTGTGATGATGGTGGTATTGGATCATCAAAACGAGGACATGCATGATCCCCAATTGGTGATGCTGATTCATAACGACGTGATAACATTGTAAATTCTTGATGTGCATTACATAACATCTGTAATCGATGCAGTAAATCAGCTTCAGGTATATCACGTAAATGTAATGTACGTGCAACAGATGTTCGAAATGATTGTAAATGTGATATTCTATGATTTGCTTCAGATATTTGGCGTTCAAAACGTTGTATATCATCTTTTAGAGACTGAATTGAAATTGAGAAGAAGTTTCAAATTATTTTTAAATTCTAAAATTTACTTTGACTTACATTAATGAGAACTTCATCCCGACATCGTCTCTCTTGAGATGTTGATACAGTTGAACGTATTCTTTCTTTAGAGGCTGATAGCTGTGCGAAAAGTTTTGATTTCTCACTTTCTAAATCACAGATTTTTGAATTTAACTCATCAATTTTTCTCGCCCGTTCTAGAGATTGGATCTAAATGTTTTAAATTTTAATCTAAATTGTATGATTAGTAAATCTATTTAAATTACTTTATGTTCTACAGCTTCAGTTAACTGTCCTTTTAAATCAGCTAAATGATTCCGGGCATCAGCTAATTGTGCTGCAAGTTTATCGATTTTGTTATTGGCTTTCTTTAAAAGGCACATTGCTTCGTCACGTTCACCCTGTAAAAATAACTAAAAAATTTCCATTTTGAAATTAAAATATATCTGGAAAATTTTCGGGACCTGTAAAACACATTTTCCTCTAGCTCCTTCTTCAAGTAGTGCTATTTTTCGTCTAAGTAATTCTAAATGTAAGTCCCGTCTTTGAACTTGTTCACGTAATACTCTAACACGCCTCTGTAGAGTATACAATGCTGAGCTCTACAGAGCAGGACCCAAATCAGGAAAAATTTTGAAAAATATTACCAATAACAGTGTAATAAATTTAAAAAAAAATTAATTGTTACCAACCTCTTTCATTGGAATATCATTGCAGGATCGTTCTCTACGAAGTTTAGATGTACCATGATGATGGTGATGTGGATGAGGATGCGGATGCGGATGCTGATGATGATGATCATGATGACAATTCTAAAAGAAAATTTAAAGTTGATGAAAATTTAAATGGAAGTTTTTAAGAGAATTCACCTTATCGCAAAGGTGATGTTCATGATGTGACGACAATTGTTCAGCTCTTTCTAATAAACTTTCTGACATAATTGTAGTATCAGTACCAGGAGCTGGAGGTGACGTACATTCACTCCAACTTAAAGCTCTTGCTAATCTCACTAAATAATCACTCAATCTTATATGTTCAGCTCTTAAATCATGTGTTTCTGCGTTCACTTTTTCCAACATTTTCTCCAGCTCACAATTTTTGGCTTCTTCGGCTCTTATCCGACAATTGGCTGATTCTACATGTTCTTTATGACGCTCTTGTTCGTGTGTCAGTTGATCACGTACATTATGAAGTTGCTATAGAAAATTTTAAAAGAAATTTAAAAAAACAAAAGCATTTTTGACTATTCCTATAAAATCGTACCGCATGAGTTGTTTGATTATCACTTAAAATTTCCCGTAATCTATCTTTAATTAAAGTTTCACATGGTTCACTGGCATTAACAGTACCCGCTAAAGTTCTCAAAAAACTCATTCTATCACTTTGAAATCGATCCATTGCATTTTGTAAACGTTGACAACGTGATTCAAAACCCCGCAATTCTTCTTTCATCTTTTCATTACAAGCATCCGATTCACACAAACGATCTTTAACTAATTGTAAATCTCTTTCATATTGTCTACAACGTCCTTCCAATTCGTGATTATTATTTTGCATTGCATCCAATTGTGAATTGAAACGATCCTTTTCAGCACTAGCTAATGTTTTAAAATTTCCAAATTCATTTTCTACTGCTCCTAAATTTTCACATGTTGATGCTAACTAAATTAAGAAGATTTTGCCAAATTTTTATAAATAATTTTTTTCAACAAAATTTAAAGACAAAATTTCTTAATTTTACCTTATTTCGGATTCGATGTAATTCAGCAACAACTTCTCCAGCTTTACCAACAACACAATCTGGTGATAAATGTACCGGATCACATACATCAATTTCCAAACATACACACAATTTGCGTAACAATTCATGTAATTGTGCTTTAATTTGTTCTTTATTACCTTCTTCATTACTCAAATCAACTTCTAATCTTCGAATACAACCTAAAAGCTCTTTATTTTTATCGTCTAGGCAACGTTTCTCACCAGTTAAATTTTTTATTGTATTTTCACAACGTTCTTGTAGGCTACGTTCGCGTGTTTCAGCTGCCTGTAAACGACTTTGTAATGAATGTATATGTGCTGCTTGACGTGCTGTTTGTGCACGCAATGATTCACATTCAGTATCCTTGGCACAGAGGGCACTTTTTGTTTCAGTCAACTATATTTTTTTTTTTTTTTAAATGAAGAATACACAAAATCCATACATATATTTAAAAAAAAAATAAACTTATTAAAACTATAACAACAAAATTATTCTAAAACTTTATTTCAATTCCATAAATTTTAACTTTTGAATATGGAAATAAATTGTGATTTGGAAAAAAAAATAGGGACAAATGGAATGAGATTTAAAAAAGTAATTCTTTGTTGTTGTAATTATACTTGATTTGAAAATATAAAATTTATAGGATTGGCGTTTTATTTTGCTTTAAATCATAAAAAATAAAAAAATCAAATCAAATTATTTTTGATTACTATGGATTATTTATGCTTTGATATTAAAAATAAAGAATAAAAAATTACCTCGGTAACGAGACGATCCCTTTTATAGGATATGGCTGCTAATTCACTACGTAATGTTGTTACTAAATCTAAGGAGTGGCTTACATGATCTGAATGTGCTACTGTTGTTGCCCCGCATGATGTATCCAACTATAAATTAAAAAAAAATAAAATGTATGTGGTATATGGGTATATAATAAAAATAATCCATTATCATGTAGTTTTTGAAGTTCAATTTCCTGTAGAATTGCATGATATGTGTTGGAATTTTCATTTTCACCACATTTCATTATAAAAAAAAAACACATATGAAAATTTTCAAAACCAATTTGTATATAATTACTATATAAGTATTTGATATAATTAAAAATATAAATAGTCGTAATGATGATTCAATAAATTATTGAAGTTACTTTTTAATTTTTAATCTATTTAATTATTACTGAATTTTGCTGGGACTGGTGGAACACATTATTTTTATCAGAGATAAACTTACTTTTTCTTAATACTTAATTACACTTTATATCGAGCCTATAATGCCCTGACAGATAGTATGGAACCTCTAATGGCCCTGATAACTGATAGTGTTAGTAATATTCCAAAATCTAATGTGATTTTAAAATTGTAATATTGTAAAATATAAAAATGTTTCTCAGGTCCAATATTTGTCCTAAATGTAATTTTTTAATTTTAATTTAATGAATAGAATTAGATACAAAATAGAACTAATAAGAAAATTAAATGTTGAGTTTTAAACTTTTTGTTATACTAATATAAGCAATCTTAAATTTAGTGTTGAATAAATTTATATCATACTTTTACTTGTTAATAAAAAAAAAGTGCCTAAGTGTATGCAATTAGAGCATATCATCAAAATAATTTTATTTCAATCAATCATATACTGTCATATAATAATTTTAATGAAGTGGACAAATAAATGGGAAATTAAACATCTAGTTATAATAGAAATATAAGGTCAACAAAAGGTTAATGACCGACCATGGTCAAATTAAGAAATTAATTAATTTTTACAATTAATTTTCCTTGGTTTTTTTGTCAAGTCGACCTTTGGCTTTCATTAGTTAAGTTTCATTAGCACGTAATAATTTAACTGGTTTTATGTATAAAATTAACTAATACTATGTTTAAAATTAACAGTACTTCAAATGTATTATACTAATTAACTCATATACTATTTAACTTTAATTTAACTCATTTTGTTACTAAAACTTATGAAAAAAATAGTTTTAACTTATTTTTTACTAAAAAAATTCAAAAATTCAACATACATAGAACTTATAAATAGTTTTAAAAATTTACAAACACTGTTTATTTAAAATGATTAAATAAGTAAAACTATTCCATAAAATAGGACCACATAAATAATAAAACTTATAACTTTAAAATAAAATAATCGAATTAAATAATTCTTCTATATATGGCTAATGTTGATCTTGGTCTAATTTCCAGTTAATGGCCATTTTAAATTAAAACAAAATGTAAAAACTTTTTACCGCTATTCTATCATATAAACTAAATCTACTTTTAAAAATATGTTTACTAAAAGTTTTTTATAAAACACAACGTAAAAAAAAACCTTGGGCTCAGGAAGTAATTCAAAATGTTCATTGCCCCCTTTACCATTTATAAAAGAAAATCACTTTCATTATTAATATTTATACTGTACAAAGGAGCTTTTAAACTATATAAGTATATAATATATATATACATATAAAAATTATACATCCTTGTTTTTAAATAATTACAGTTAGTTTGTGTATGGTGAATTTGCAATAAATATATAGTATGTAAAAATGTTGAATTATATTTAATCGAAATTAATTTAAAACACCACACACTCAATATTACATACAAAATGATGATGATGTGGTGAAAGAGCTGTTGTACTATGCCCATGATGTCCATGTCCATGCCCAAGTCCATGCCCGTGTCCATGTCCATGTCCATGTCCAGCTATCGTATGATGATGATGATTATGTTTTGACATTTTATATAAATAAACCGTTATTTTAAACCGTTATTATTACAGTTAAGTAAAAAAAAAACGAAAATATCCTTTTTCTGTATCCTTTTTGATTGTATGTAAGGCAGTACTGGTTTGTAAATGGCAGTTGTATAATAAAAATCAGAAAATATCCTTTTTTAGTGTATTTTGAAGATTTTAGTAACGATAAGCTGACCGACTTTTATAATAATTGCACTTTAAAATAACTGTAATATTCATTTGTGCACTGTATTTTTTAAATGTATAGGTATATGTTGAAATAATTTTTTTTATATTTTGTTTTTTTTTTAATATGTGTATTTTTACAAAAAAAAAGAACCGTTGTTTTAGTTTTTAATTCTTAATATTAACCGTTTTCAATGAAGTGCTACCGTTGACTGAACTATCGTGGAAACGGTAAAAAAATGTTATATTATATTCAGGAATTTCTTGTTAAATTTTTTTTTTTTTGTTTGTTTTTTTTTATTATTTTTTAAGTTCTTATATGTGAGGGGGGTTTTTATTTTGCATTACGATACTATCATTTTGTTTTTTTTTTATAGTGTTCCGTTAGTAGGTCGTTCACATGGAATCCAAAATTAGTAAAGGAATATAAAAATCGCAAGGATCTGTTAACGGTCGTCAACTATAGTATTGTTTTTTTATTATAACAAAATAAAGGATTTCTTTGGTATTTAAAAACTCATTTATTATGTATTTATGAGGGGTTCCTAATTGGGCGAATTACTACAATTTTAGAGATTTAAAAAAAAACAAACAAACTTCAAATCGATCCATTTTATATTCAAATGGTTGATTTGATTTCAATATAAAAAAAAAAAAAAACAAAAAGGAAATAAATTACAGGATAATGAAAATTTTTTTCGATTTTGATTCCCTAAAAATACAACTTTTACGATTTTATGAAATTATAATTTGTTTTGAAAAATTGCATGTAATAATGTAATTTAAAATGTTGTATTTATTCATTCATGTTTTTCATTTGATTTATATAATTTTGAATATTAAAACTTTGTTTATTGTATGTTGTTTGAATGTAACTTGTAGTTAATAAAGGAAGTTATATCTACAAATTTTGTTTTATAGTTTTTCGATTTTTGGGATTTTTTTTTTTTTGAATTTTTATTTGTTGATAACAACGAGTTTTTTTTTTTTTTAAATTATAAAGGAATTTAAAAAAAAATTTATTGTTAGTTCGATTTAAGAAGAAGAAAGTATTAAAAAGAAACATGTAACAATAGGGTAATTTTGAATAGTTTTTAAATATTCAACTAAATTGCATACATTTAGGCGGAAATTTTTAACGACTCTTTATTTTTTTATATTCAGTTACTATGTACATTATATAGTTTTCGATTTAAATTTCTACTTTTTAATTATTATTTAAACTATTATTAAATTAAATTTCATTATAACTTGGTTTTTTAAATGTAATTTGAAATTTAATAAAATATTACAAACTTCATTAAGTTTTATTTTGTATTTAAATAAAAATTGTATGTGTCAATTTATTTATATTATTTTTTAATTTAAATTCTTTTTATTATGTTTGGTATATTTCTAATCTAATATTATTTTAATATTATTCTTTAAAAAATTTATTTTATTACCTTATTTTTAACCTTCAGTACTGTTGTATATCGCAGGTTCGATATCAAAAATTCCATTGTTTGATTTAAAACAAATGGTGATAATTGATAAATTGTACAATTCTTTAAGGTATGATTTATGAAATGACTACTTTTAGCTAACTTAAATTGGTTTGTTAAAACTATTATTAAACTAGTTAATATTTAAATATAATTATAATTATAAAACCTATATAATTTTAATTTCTAATCATCGTATTCACTTTTAAAATTTTATTAATAAAATTATCAAAATAATTAAATAACTTACAAAATCATTACATAAAATATCAAAAATTTCCCAATCTTCTGATGTATTTCCAAATCTTTTACATAATTCTTTGCCCATCTTTTAAAACTTAATAATTACTTTGTATTTTTTCATTTATTATTTATTTAATTCATCAAATCACAGTTTTAAATTTAATTACTTCATTATTTTATTGCACTAATACTGTTTCAATTATATTCAGTCTTTTTTTTTTCTTTAAAACAATTAAATAAATTACAAAATTTAAATTAAATAAAATATAAATTAAATTATATTTAAAATAAAAAATTATCACAGAAATAAAAACCAATCTAGATAAGTTTTCATTATTTATTATTATATACACTTTTTATTGAATTGAAGTTGTTTATACTAATAAAACTATAGTTATACAAAATGTTTTGTTTATATTTTTTAATGAATATAGAAAAAAAGTGTAAATAACAATCGACTGTTAATTTAAAAAATGATATGGTAACAATATTTACAACTTATAATGGAAGGTATACAATAAATATTTAAATACATACCTATACTTACCATAAAAATTACTTACAAAATACTTAATATGACCGGTTGTGTTAGAAAAAGGAAGAAAACAACAAAAAAGGACAAAAAGGAAAAAAACAAAACAAAATATGATACGTTTATTGATATCCTTTAATTTATAGTTAACAGTAAATTGTATCGTTGTTATTATGTTACTATAAATTAATTCTAATATCTAAGTAACAACAATACAATAAAGGAATAAAACAGTTTTTTTTTGCTTCAATTCATTTTGCATACTTTTAAGAGGAAAATATTTTTGTTTTAGAATATTGTAAATTGTAAATATTTGAACACATATTTTAATACATTTTATTTCATAAAAGTATAAAACATGAAAACATTTATTGTTATATAATAAAACATCATTATTAATGACTAATATAATCCTCCATCGGAATTTTTTTCTGTGAGTGAGGGATGAATGTTACAGATGGTGTTTTTAGAAAGCATAGTTTATATCTTAATAAAAAAGGTTGGCTTCGTACATCTGAATACAGCTATAAGCAAAATTTAGCTATTTATACTATTAATTAATTTACAATATAATAAAAAGTAAATTTTTAAATAATTCAGCAAGATATCTCAAAAATTTTAGCAAACTTATTAAATAAAAAACGCTCATTTACGATAGTCAATAACTTTGAAGGAAACAAATTTGAAAGTAACGATTATTTGTATTTTGCATTATATGTATACATCAAAAGTTAATTTTTTCAATAGGAACCGTTATATCAGACTCATTATTATTTTGTTCTCTATTATGAAAATTCAAATTTTTAAAAATGTAAATAAGAAACTAGAAAACTTTAGGGGGTTTCTAAGTAATTCATTATATTGATTTACTACTTCCTCTTAGTAAAGCATTCTTCTTAAATTGTGTCAGAGCCTTTAAAATGAATAAAGGATTACAAAACATTTTTATGCATAAATATATTTAAAATTAAATTTCTTATTTTAACTTATTTATTAAATTATCCAAATTACAAATGTTAGAAATTATGTCTTATTTATCCTATAATCAAGTGGTCGATTTCCACCATACAGTTAGACTTCAACCCTACAGTTAGAACACATTTTTTATGTGTTTTTAATAAATATGATATTTTTAATTCAAGTTCAGAAAAGTAACTGAAAACCTCTTTTGAACTTATTATATTTAGTAAGATTTAATTTTAAGTTAAAAATTTATCTAAAAGTTTATTTTTTTTAACTTTATTTTACTCTTTTTAACATTCTTAAATTATCTTAGCTTATAAAAGTTAAGAAAAACAGCTGAGTTTTATATAATTTAATTTCCATTTAAACTTATCGTATCGTTTTATTATTAATTTTTTTAATTATTTTATTCCTAAACATTTAAGTTGTATTGCAATTTAGCAATTTTTTTTGTATTCATTTTTGGAAAAATTCAGAGTATTAAAACCAAACTTCTGTTTTTTTAATATAAAACCTTAGTCTAACTTAATATAATTTAATATACTTAACCTTAGCTGAAAGAGATCTAAAATTTAATATTAATTTCTTTAATTTAAATCTAAGCTTTTAACTGTAAAGCTTTTTATTAAATCATTTTCAATTCAGATACCATATGATCCTTAAAGATTCATTCTATTATCGTATTTTTATTTCTTATTTTACGGTTAAATTGTGATTATTTCCTTCAAAATATAAAATGAACTGGGTATAGATACCTACAAAAAGATACTTTAGATTCATATTTCAGATACACGATGGAGATGAAAATACAAAAACAAAAAAAAAACAAAAAACATTTATAAAAGTAAAAAAGCGCTTGAGCATAAAAAATGAAGCAGTTTAAAACTTTTTGAAGTTTTGACTTTTAACATTGAAAATAAAATCAGAATGAACATATAGAAGACAAAGTTACGATATAACTAATAACAATAAAAAAAAATAAATTATAATATCAAATTACAATATATACATAAATAATATATGTGTTTACATGTATACATTTTAATATTTAGGGTTACCACCTTTGACTTATTTAATTTATTATTTTAAATTGTAAATAAATGAATGTTCAACCAAGAAATTTAAGAATGAATTGATAATTAATGAAAAATTTGCCTACCAAAAGCACTAAATACTTATCGTCAAAAAAGTAATGATCGAATGTTAAAATTAATAAACCATTTATAGTTTATAGCATATTACACAAAGATATATTATATTTATTTAGTTTAAAAGTGGAAAAGAATAAAAAAATTTCACGGAAGGGAAGCTGGTTTTTTTTACTGGGCTTACCAGTATTGAGTGACTTTTTTTCATATATATATATATATATAAGTATAGTCTTTTCACATGAATTTGGTTCTTTTTATCGTGAAATTTGTCTATTTTTAAATGAAATTAATCAATTTGGTCCTTATTTTAAAAGCGTCCCCGTATTTTCGGAACCACGAGTCAAAATGACATAATTCAAAAAACCTAGTCCCCAATTATGTAATAGAAGCTGAAATAGAAAAAAAATTAAACTAATTTCCAAAAAAATGGCACCTAAATTTTAGAACGGGATGCAGATCTTTTAGGGCGAAATGTTTTAATTTTTCCGGCTCTCTTTGGGTTCTTCTATGAAATTGGTGAGTACCTTTTTCCAGATAAAATGATCCGAAAAGAAATGGGACTGATTAAAATAAAAATCATAATTTAATTTGGAAAATTTAAGACTACTTGTACCACTACTTGTAAAAAAGACCATATTCATTTTAGATGTGAAAAATACCAAGTACATATGTGTCATGTGTGTTTTAGAGTTCTAAAACTCAAAATTAAATTTTAATTTTATTTAATTAATAATTATATATCTTTAATAAAAAATACATTGATCTAAACAAATACAAAATCTAAACAAACAATTCAATTAAATAATATAACTCACAGATATAGAATACCATATTACTCAAATACAAAATTATTACAATATAAACAAAAATAGAACTGTATTTATTGAAAATCTACGACATTTCTACATGTTATAAGGCGTAGTACTATCTCATGTTTAAACTGTATGTGGAATTCATTTGATCAGTTCTAATAATATGAATATATTTGCCCCCTATTTCGGCATGCACATATATAGTCAGGCTGTTTAGCAGGTTATCTTAATTGAAAAGATATACTATGTTGGGGGTAATAATTTAAAATATGGTACACCATGTGGGGGACTTACATTTTCATTTAACATCTGGCAATGCATATTTCAAAATATTATTTAAATATATATATGTACATAACTATACATACATTAAAAATTATAAATAACATTATCATATGCCCTTATAAAAGTATTTAACATATTGTTTACATTCATCATACCTACATACATATATATATATATATTATTTATTAAATCAAAGCACATCCTGCTGTACTTATAAATAATATGAAGTTCTCGAATTTATGCTATGTTTTGTTTGTAGATTATTTAAGTTGTCGAATATCGCGGTTTTTTTTTTTATTGTTTTGATTGTTCTTTTTTTTTTTATTATGTTATTTGAGTTTTTTATCATATTCATTTTTAAGTAAAATGAATATACTGACATTTTTAAGAAAAATGAATATGATAAAAAACTCAAATAACATAATAAAAAAAAAAAGAACAATCAAAACAATAAAAAAAAAAACCGCGATATTCGACAACTTTTATTTGATTTTTTTTTTACATTTTTTATGCTTTTTATTGTTGTTGTTTTTTTTGTATTTTCGTTGTTCAGCTGTATCAGATTCTCCTGATTTTTTTTTATTGTGGTTGTTGTTGTTGTTGTTTTTAACTTTTCTCATATTCACTGACAGAATTTATTTTTATTTTTCTTATGCTTTTTTTTAAGAAGTTTTTTTTGTTTCATTTTTTTAACATAATATTTTTTTTTTATTTTATTTTTTGATTGTTTTTTTTTTTTTTTTGTTTTGTACTTTTGTTTTGACTTTTGTTTATTTTTATTTTATACAGAGAATGCATTCTTAACACTGATACTGACAACAACAACGAAGGAGAAATACAATTTTTTTTTTTTGATTTTTATATTTTTTAATATATGCTTTCATTCAATTCTGTTATCCTAATAATATATTTAATCGGTAAAACCTTCCCTAGTGCCCGTAGGGAATTTTCATTTGAATTTTATAATAAAAAAAATCAGGAAACTCCATTAAACTCATAAAATCTCAAGCCCTTAAAAGCCCTTTCATTATAACTTGTCTTTTATAACACAAAATAACAAAAAAAAAATTTAATACAATGATTTTATTAAGACGCATTTCCTATACATTGAACTCTAAAACTCGGAACAAAGTAGGAGCCTTCCATGTAACCAATTTTTTATTTTGATATCCAACAAAGCCCTTCCATTTTTGAACCATATGTTACAACAAAAACCACAATGATAAAAAAAAAACAACATAAGAACTTGAAATAAATGCAATATTAAAAAACTATAGGTACATACATACCTACATACCTACATACTAAATGTTGTCCCTATACTCCCTACAAAGTTATACATAAAATTTAATCAGAAACAAAATGTAAACAAATTTGGAACAAAATTCGAATTTAAATTTTGAATTGAAATGGAATGAAAATTGGAATGGAACTAAAAATATTAACAGACATCAAAAAATTTAAAAGAACAACAATGTTAGGGACTAGGGACAATAAAGAAACACACATATTACATACTACATACTACTAGAAGTTTAGAGTAGAGAAATATATACACACACTTACAAATTAAACAAAGAAGATAAAAGGTATATGAGAATATTTCGAATACAATATTTTGTATCTATTCACACCAGCTGCTACATCTGGTGTAGACTCCGACATGGAGAATATAAAAAAAAATCAAAGAAAATAAGAAAGAACTCCATTATGTTTTTTTTGATACAGTTTTGTACGCATTTTAGATGTATAAAGAGAGCAGAGACAGAGATATTAGATCTATCTATTCTATATCTCTCTCTTCTTTTTTTTTTACATTTTACATTAATCTTTTCTTTGAATTTATTGTTTGATTCAAAATTTCGCGCCAAATCTTTTGTCGACGATTCTAAAAAAAAAATTGCATTTATGTTGATTATGATTATAAAAACAGAAATATAATGTTGTCTGAAGTGAAATCACGATTTTAAAATTTTGAAATAAATTTTTCCAAATGGTATACAAGATAAAAAAAAAACATTCAATAAACAACAATAACAAAATGGAATGCAATCCCTATAATGAAGGTACTCTGAGTCAAACATGAAATAACAATTTTGTGCCAGATTATTGTTTAAAAAATAATTGAATTCCCGATACTTAAGTATTTCTTGGTACTTAAATACTTGAAAATATGCTTAAATATCAAGAATAATTACAAAAGTAATCAAAGTCAAATTCTCGTACTTATACTTAAACTTTGTAAGTATCGAGATCTTTTCTAATTTTTTTGTTTAAAAAATACTTGAATGCTTGATACTTAATTATTACTTTGTACTTAAATACTTGAAAATATGTTTGAGTATCAAAAAAATTACAAAAGTAATCAAACTTAAAATTTATTACTTTCTGAAAATTACAAGTATTTTTACTTGATTCTTGTACTTATACTTTAATTTTATAAGTATCAAGATCTTTTCTAATACTGGTACTTGACAAAAATTTAAGTACTCGTACTCGTAACTGATACTTGAAATATACAGGTACATGTGTGTTATAATGAACATTGAAAATATTTATTTAATAGTTATTAAACCAAAATTTTGTAGTTTAATATGTAATTTTCAATTCGTACTTAGTTTAAGTTTACATTATATAAACATAAATATAGGTATGACTTAATATTTGTACTTATACATTTATATTAAAGGATTGTACATTTTATTTTAATTTTATAACTTCTTTATTAAATATTCTAATTTATTATAAATCACACGTGAATCCTATTTTTAAATCTAATACCATGCTGATATGTAATGTAGTCTTGTTTTTGACATTTGACATTTCATGACTTTCATATTTATAACTGAATGTGTTTAAATCAACTGTCCAACTGTTAGGCTAATAAGCCTGTTTACATATCCTACAAAAGTAGAAATCTTTAATAAATAATAATAATAATAAATGCAATTTTAAAATAAATCAATAAATTACAAATATCAAAAATCCCATTCCCAATAATACGCCAAGTAACTGTACTTTATTTTATTTCCCTACATGTAACATTTTACAATTTACCATCACTACAAAATAAAACTGTAGTTTGGTTATAGCTAAATATTATATATGGACTCCCTACAAAATCCTTTTAAATATATTCTGTATTGAGGAACTGGAACATTTTCAAATATCTTCACAATTCCCTTATATATTTTCTGATCAAAATAGGGAGTTACAATTTAGGGAGTCTTTTTTTTTATATGAAGAAATTGAAAGGAGTTCGGTTCCTTAACAGAGAAGAAATAAAATACGAACAATAAAAAATTAAAAAAAGGAGTTGGAGAAAAATTATTTTATATATGAAAGAAGTTCCCACAACCAGAATTCGAAATTTCACTTATCCGGGTAACAGCAGTTAGTGACAGGAATTTTTTGTCTCCTATTTTCGGGAGAAGAAACAACTGCATTTTTTTTTATCCCGAATTTAATAATAATAAAAACAATAACAAAACAAAAAAGTGAAAGTAAACAAAAGGAATGTGAAATGGAATGCAGGTACATAACTGTCAGATCAGCTGATCAAAATTATATGTAGGAACTTGTAAGAATTTGGTATATTGATCAATTTTCAACCATTTTTTTTTTAAATTATGCTTAAGTTCTAAATTTTTTTATTTTTAAAAAGTTTTTTTAAATTAATTTGGAAAAAATATTTTTATAAAATATTATTTTTAATATTAGGTGGAGGGCCCCTACCATTTTTACAACGCAATTTTTTAAAAATTATGACGTCACTTCATTTTAAAAACTAAAAATTTGTATTCTTACTACGTAGATTTTTATAAAACTTTATTTTACAACGCTGACGTGAAATCAAAACAATTTTATATACAAACATATGCATTTACTATACTCATTACTCATTCTCCAACACATAGACGATTTCAAAGTCACACAACGCATGATCTCATCCCATTTGATATTACATTACATTCTCTAAAAAATTGCTTTTCCAATTTTCTGTTCTAACTTCTAAAGCACAAAAATAACAGTACAGTAAAGGAAAGTAAAGAATAACACATCAGACATGTGAATTAATACTTCAACTAATTTCTCTGAATTGAAACTTCCAATTAATTTCTTAATTTCATGAAAAACTGAAAACCAAGTTATAAAAATTAATCGTAAATTAATAGACTTACGACTATTTTGATTGAAATACCACATTTTTTAATTCATCGTTGTGGCAGTTTTTTTTGAAATATTTAAAATATGAACATGAAAGTTAATTTAAAAAAACAAATTTTAGTAAAATTAAATTCCAATTATGGTATACCTACAAAAAAAATAAACTATTAAATGTAAATTCTATTATTTAATCCATAAATCCAATCAACAATTAAATATAAAATTATATCAATTAAATTAAATGGGCAACACTATTTCGAAAATCATCCAAAGTGCAACTCAACTACCTCTAATTAACGTCAATTTAATCAATATTACTCAAATAATCCTCCGTCATCGCTTTCTACACACACTTCGATACTTACTTTATGTTTTATTTTTAAATATTTTCATTCAATTTGTCAACACCTACTTTTTGACTCAATTTCTAAACATATCACATCAAATACATACAAACTCTATCATTATCATTTACAAACTTCTGAATCAAAATTCATATAATAAATTAAACAAACATTTTTTTAGCTGACTTTACTGCATACCAACGTGTTTTGTGTGAACAAATGAAATAAAAAATAAATAAATGAAAAAATGTTGAAAGTATGATTGGAATGGAATTTCAATTCCACTTTTAAATACCAGAGAAATTTTTACTTACTAAAAATTCTGATAACCTATTCGATTGTATTCCGTAAAAATCTGTTGAAATCGTTGGAATTTTTTTTTCTTTCTTTTTCTTTCCTTAATCCAAAATCCAAAAACACAAATACAAACACAATTACAATAAAATAAAAAAATACAACAGTAGGGAAAAGCGAGAGAACAAATTTAATAAAAGTGTGAGAACAAATTTAATAAAAGTGTAAAGAAAGAGTGAAATTGTGTTGTACTGTACTACTGTACTAGTGCCATACCATGGTCCATGTGATGTGACATGTGACTTTTTGTGAATGATAAACTGAGTAAAAAAGTGGAAATGATGAATGAAAGAGTGAAATGAAATGAATCGGAAATATAGAGTAAAAAATTGTTGTTGGGAAAGGAAGGAAAGAAATAAAAAATAAATAAAATTGTGAGAAATACACAAAATTTAATTTTTTTTTCCAATTTTCTTGTTTATTTAATGATTTTTATTATTTCTATTCATTCCTGAATTCTTATCAGAATTCGGAGCTTGAATTTTTCAAATATATTTTTATATTGTTATTTTCCCTTGAACTGGATTATAGAAAAAAGGAAACCTTTAGCCAGTGTCTGAAACAAATTTCAATGGAAATTTCATGGGAAAAAAATACAAATATTTAAATAAATTGATTTTGAAACTGGAGATGGAACTTTTTTACTATAATGGAATTTTTTCATTTTTTTTTTTAAAGGAATTGTAATTTTAGCAAATTGGAAAAATATTTTTATATTTATATAGGTACATACATAGCCATGTATAAATATGTGTACATATATGGAAAACCGACACAAATTTATTTATTTTTTTTTTCGGAATAAATTTTTAAATTAAAATTTACATAGAACCGATAATTAATACCTAAGTATTTTGAGTAGATAAAGTACGAGAATCTACCAATTAATATTTGACGTATTCAGTGTAAAATTTAATTGGCGATTTAAATCGGCGATATATTTAAACATTTTCAAAATATAAAATTTATGGAAATATTAAAATTTTTAAATACTAGATACTATTTATTAATTTTTTTTAAATTATATAGTACGAGGTAAAAGATGAATGTAGGGACTTTTACCAGTCAATCTTGTACCATACAAGATATAAGTACCTACTCTGAACACTATAATAATATGTCTCAATTTCCATTAAGTTTTGTTTTACCTACATCTTGAAACATTTTATGAACTAATTGTAGATAGGGATGTACCTATTTACTAGGTTTGCCACATGTTGAGAAGCTCAAAGTAGGACAAATCGATAATTACACAAAAATGGTTGGTTCAATAATGGAGGAATGGAGCGGCCACACCACGTACATAGACCATAAGGTCCGTTATGGTTATACCCTAAAAAGTAATAAATACAACAAATTCAGTATAGTAGTAAATTATAGATTTTTTTGTGATTTATATACCTAGTATATAGGTAGGTATATAAGTTATATTATAATTAACAATATATATATATTGTGTTTATTTATTATGTCTGAACTTATATTTTTGATCATTCTTTTCTTTGCGCATTTTAATAATTCTATATTATTTTGTTTAGTTTCAAAAAATTGATATCGGCATATAATTTCTATGCTTAATACTTATATATAATATTATATAATTTTCTTTATTACAATTTACATTAACCATGATCATCCAGCTCAAATAAACTAAAGAGAAACTTTATAAAAAATGATTTCATAAAAATAAAAAAAATCAAATGCATATAAAGTTTTTCAAATAAAAATTATAATCCAATGTATTTCAAAAATATTTTTAAATACCTATTTCAATCTAGATGGCTTTGAATTTTTCTCAAAAATGTTCACGTTAAAAAAACATTTAGTCAAAAGTAGGACAAACAAACTTTCATGTAGGACAAATATCGTAATTGTAGGACTGTCCTACCGAATGTAGGACGCGTGGCAACCCTAGTATTTACATACTGATTCTAGAAGTTCATTAAGCTTAAATGCAATGAAAGCATTCATCAAATAATTAATAGTTCGTACATGCTACGTTATATATGTAATTAACTACCTTACCTTGTAACTTTATCTGTTAAAATTTTAATTAATGCTTTCATTTTACAGCTGTAATTAAATTTACTAACAGATTTAGAGTGCTAAACTTAATCCAAGTACCTATTTAAAAATATCTTATTCTTATCATCATAATATTATGTACATATAAAGAAAAATAATGACTTGTATGTACAGTGCACACAACATACTACAGACTACATAACATTATTGGCAAACATGTTTAATAAAATCATGTTATTTATTTTTCTCACACGATTATCGTTTATATTATTTTATTACATACACAATATACATATGGTCTACATGTGGTCTACATAGGTAGTTAATTATAATTATCATGATTTTTTTTTAAATAATAAATATATAATAATATTATGTAATATACAAGTACAATATAAAATATGTATATACAGAAAAAAAAAACTTTACTTATGTATTTTTAATTTATTTAATATTTGCCTGCATTAAAATATGTTCACCTAATAAATTTAGTCGTATACAAATTGTGATATTTTTTTTTATTTATATAAAAAAATTGATTTTTCATTTCACATACATTTTAAATAATAATTTTATAATATTTATTATATATTAATTTGCAAATGTGTCAGTCACACTGTTATCATTATCGTATCTGTTACATATGATTTTGTATTTTATAGGGGGTTATTTATTTTGAGAATTCACCTACATCCATTCGAAAAAAAAATTGCAAATCATATGACAGATAAAATAAATAACAAATAATATGTAATTAGAAAACCGTCATAAAACTACACATGCACAAAAAGTTTACTATGCATACACAATATACCTAATTCAGTGATACATGATAAATTCACAATCACTACCAACACTATCATCTTTTTTTTTATTTATACAGACTTCAATCTCTTGACCATTATAATTTGATAATGAAAATTCCAATGTTATTTTTGTTTGTTGTTTTTTTTTTTTTATAATATTTATAATTTTGAATATATCCGGTTTAACATACATAATTACCTACATTAAATTCTTAACACCTATTAAGAAAGATTTAATTTGTATTTTACCACTACCGGTGGACTTTTGAATTTCTTTTTTTATACCTTATTTAAACTCTCAAAAATGTTGTCGTAAGTTGTTGGTGTGTATGGTCACATTGGTCAGTCAGACATTTTTTTATATAAATAATTAAAAGTGTTATTAAGAAAAAAAATTATTACAGTCGTCTATCCTACAACCTTATTTACAACGAAATTTATAAAAAGAAGTACATAGTATGCGCACACATGTAAATTTTATTCAAAAAAACAATTCAGTTATATGTTATGTATATCCATTAATACAGCTTTTATATGTAATTATGTTAATGTATTTTTTATAGTATGTATACTCGATATCAATTTACATTTTACAGTATCGAAAACTGTTCTTTTTGCATTTTTCTTAAGGATACAATTTATTTCTGTATCAATTGCATGTTTATATGACGCATGTATTAAATAAAAATCTTAAAATTGTGTCTGCTAATGTCAAAATTCCAAAAATGTTAATATCAAATAAATGTACCTAACCTATAAATATATGTACATATAACATTACTTTAAAAGTTTTTATTTCAAAATCTTGAATTATAGGTACATATGTAATGTAAAATGTAAATGCAATGTAATTTGTTTCAAGTATTAAAAAACTTTTTCAATACATATGAAGACATCAGTAGACATCAGACATATTATAATAGAAATGACATTTATATTAAATATCTATGTACATACATAGCAAAAAAAAAAAAAATATAACAGATATTGAGAAACCATTTTGTATTAATGGATGAGATAGCGGGAATTCATGCTAATGGTATGAAAAATTCAATTGAAATTTCCTGTGTATGTACACCATTTTTCTTATACATATTCTTTCATTTGAATTTTTTTTTAAACCATTTTTATTTGTATCAGGTTTTTTTTTTCAATGGTGTTTTTTAACATTAAAAAAAACCACAGAATTTAGAAAACACAAATGTATCACCATTTTTTTTTTCCTCATCATGTTTTTTTCATTTTTAAACATTTTTATATGCTTTTTTTTTTTAATAAAATTCAAAATCTATAAAAACAACCCATACACCAGAGTCCGGAAATACCAAATGTACAAAAAATAAAAAAAAAAAACAACTTTACAGTTTTTTAAAAATGGAAATATTATGTAAATGCCTCGTTCATGACCAAGTTTACAGAAATTTTAGAAAGAAATTCTTTATATTTTCTTACAAAAATATTTGAAAAAAAAAAAAAAAATGTTAGCATATTTTAATCTGTTCTGTTGTATTTTTTTATATTGCTCTTGTTTTTGTTGTTGTTGTTATGTACATTTTTATATTTAAGTATGGTATAAATTTACATTTATCTTGTAAAAAGCATAATAATGTGTTACGAACTTATAACTTATAAGTAGAAATGAGATAGACATATCTTCTATACATGTTTACAAAATTTACAACATAACATAATCACATGTACATCACATGATTCATGAACATAATCAAATGCCATTCGTTTCTGTTGTTGTTGTTTTTTTTTTCAATATTCCGCAATGTTAATTAAAATGATTGTAGAGAAAAACAAAATGGGGAACAAACGTCATAATAGAATGAATGAATGCTTTTAAATGTTCAATTTATTCAACATACAGAATTAATAAACTTAAAATCTATTCATGTTTGATGTTAAAATAAATAAAAATATTTTTAATTTTAAAAATCATATTTAAAAAAAAAAATTAAAAAAAAATTTGGTCGCCCGAGCAGGGACTTGAACCCTGGACCCTTGGATTAAAAGTCCAATGCTCTACCGACTGAGCTACCCGGGCACATGCATTCAAACGATTTATAATAAGTTTTAACATAATGATAGGTTTTTTTTTGTAACTATATTTAGAATTTTATTAGAAGAATAAGAAAATTATCTTTGAAAAATGTTTTTATAAGAATTTACCTAATAAAGATTTGATATTTATTTCGGGTTTATATCAATGTAAAAAATAAAGATATAGACACAGGCAAGTTCAATTAAAAGTACATATATAATAAATAAAAATTAACACATATTTAATTAAATATAATAATTAACTTTATATATTTAAATTTTTTATATTGTAACTTTATAAATAAGAAAAACTTTTTATAATTTGGGAATGAAAATTACACAAGTGATTATTACGTAAGATAAATTTTTTAAAAAAATCATTATGTAGGGTAGGTACATACTGGATTTGGATATTAAATTTGTATCTAAAATTGCTAGTTGTTTTCGAATGAAATAGAAAAATGTACTAGATATTTAGTTTAAATTATAAAACAAATTTGTTTCAGATTCATATCCGTATGGTATGTTAATACTAAATATTTAAAAACTCAACTTATCAACTTTTTCTTACAATCATATGTGTATTTTTCTACCAAAAATATGAAAAGTAAAAATTTAAATTACCTTATTTATGTATGATTTGTATCTTCACTTTATTTTGGTAACAAATTTATATTTATCAAATTAAAAAATATCTTTTTACTTAGCAAAGACACAATCCAATTCTATATAGGTTTCTTAAAAAATCCGTTATTTTTAATACAAAATAAATTATTAATATGAATTCATGAATGTTTAATTTGTATTTTTATTGAAAACATAAACTTTTGTAAATAATGCATACATATTTTTTCATTTGTATTTATAATTCACAGATGATTTTCTGGAAATTTTATATAAAAGATTTGAACTTTTGCTGAAAAAGTTAACTCTGGCTTCTCTTCAATTGTCGAATAAATCTTTCGCCTTTTACTAAAGATTTCCGTGGAGAGGAGCAATTATAATGAGTCTGAAATAAATTTTTGAATAGCCCGACTGCAAAGTTGGGCACATAATAATTTTCAAATAAAAAAATAACTTTAAAAAGTAAATAACTTTCTGTCTAATTTATAACAAAATATAAGTAAAGTAAATTTATGTATAGGGAATTTGTGGAGTTAATGTGGATAGGATACATATTTATAAATTATAATTTGAATTGAAGTTTTGTATAACATATGTGTATGTTTTTATAATCTACTAAAAATTGAATGTGATATTTCATTTGTGAATTTTAAAAGATTGTAAAAATTATGCGATAAGATTTTGAAATTTAAATTTCTATTAGGTACGTACCGTATTGTGTGTTTATTGATTAAAAAATAGTATTTGTGTGGGGGGGGTGTTCTTACACATATTTACAGCACATGTCCTACATCATAATATTTTAATTTCAAATTAAAAACCATAAGATTTAAAGAATAAATTTATAAATTATAATTTTAAAATTACATTCACAAATTAATTAATTACCTACACACATTCGATTAACCGTACTTGGAATCCAATAAAGATTTTATATTATTTTATATATTATATTATTTCCTCATTTACAATTTATTTTTTATGAAATTAATTTTTTATAAATAAAAAAAGCATGAAATTATATTTTTTTCCGATACAAAAACAATCTGTTAAATATTCTCTTACTTTCAATTATCTATTTTCAATACCTATTTCAATTTCATTCAATTTAATTGAAAGAAAGTTGAATAAACATAATTTTATTTCACAGAATAAGAAATAAAAACAACATAATTATTTATTACATACACATCCATACAAAACTTAACTAATACAATTTCTATAATCTGTTATATTATTTTATGTCATGATTCATGCCATATTTCTTAAATTATATACACATTATTTCATTGTTAACTATACATTCTATAAATTTCTACCATGACCTACGCTAATGAAATTTTTACTGTATCCTATCCTTTTAAAAGCAATCCAAATATGTATACAAATAAATTTACTATCACAACACAATATATTTTGTATGTATATTGAATTGAAAATTTTGCGTTAATTTTTTGACTTTTAACTTTTTATTGCATTAAATATAAAAAAAAAAAAATCTTCTTGCTATATTTTCATGTCAACCTGGTAAAATAAGTTTGAAATTTTGACAAATAAAACCACGTCCATATTACAAGAGACAAAATGTTTCTTAATGTCGTTTATTTGTCATAATGGTTGGTTTGGTGTTGCTTTCATGTTTCATCTTTCTGGTATAAATAAAAAATCTTTTGTGTAATTTTTTTTTTTGTTATTGTGAATTTAGAGATTTTTGAAGTTGAATTTGAAGGATGATATAATTTTTTATACAGATGGCAGGCAGTAATATTAAGCAAATCGAAGTTTTTTTTATTTCATGCCAATTTTATTTGTATACAAAGTATACTTACATTGTATAAAAGTATTTTGTTGGTTTCTTCTGTATAGTTTCGGTTCTGTTCTGTCGCTTGATACATAGATGTTCTACAGTTAAAAAACTGTACCAATGAAATATTATGTACCTAGTAATTTGTAGAGGACAGAGTAGCTTCAAATAATAATATGTCATGACTTGTGTACTGTTGCTGGGTTGTTGAAAAACACAGTAGTGTTTTTTATGTCAAATGTTGTTATATTGTATGAAATAAAAATTAAAAATAACTTTTGAGAGAATTTTATTTGAAACAATTTAAAAATGTAAAAATAAATGACAGCAGAAACCATCAAAAGGCATGTTTTGTTGTGGTGGTTGGTTATTTTTATAGAATTTTTGACTTTTTATACGTCACATACACAATTTGGCAACTATTTATTTTGTCGAAATATTAGGCTTTCAGATTTATATAGCAACTATAATGATATAAAAATATTTCAATCTGTTTTCAACATTTTGTATATTCACAGTATTAAATTTAATATACATAGGTAAACTAATAAGTTGAAAAGAGACAAAAAATAAAAAGTATTTAAGAAAAGAAAAATCTTTTTATTTGTTTAAGTTGTATAAACTGTATAAAGTTAAAAGTATTTATAATACAATAAATAAATAGTACAGTCTATTGTTACCAGAATTTAATTTTCAATTTGATTCCATTTTAACATTCAATTTACAATTGAATTCCAACAACAAATATGTTTATATACAATATGTATTTGTTTAATAATCAGTTAGTGGCATGAGTCATGACACATGATACAAAAAAATTGTATGCTTTTAATCATAATACAAAAATAACAGATGAATATTTGTTATCTAAAATCCATGGAATCCTATTAAATAGAACACAAAAAACGAACAAACATGGATTTTTAAAATATTTTATTTGATTGAAAGTTGTTGTGTTATAAGGGTGTTCACAATAGTGTGTTTTTTAAATTGCAAATTATAAAAAATTTATTGAAAATTGATTTAAATTTGTTGTTTGACAGTTTGAATACTTTGGTCGTTTTGAGTTTCAATAAAATGTTTTTGTATTAAATCAAAAAATTCAAAATGATCTCCAACAACGGTTTGTTTGTTTGCTTTTCAAAATTCAAAATGAAAAATTTCTATTTCAATGTCAAATTGAAAGCTTTGTGTAAACCTTGAAATTGAAAAACAAACTGGTGGTAAGTTGTTGAAAAATCGCAACAATAATTATTGAGAATAGTTTTTGTCATTACATTTTTAATTTCCAAACACTATGATGATAGTTTTTGGTATCACGATATTCATGATATACGATAGTGTGCTTGTTTGACCCTGAAACAAAGTTACTACAATATGTATGTATATTAAACATGTATAACATGTAACAGTAGATATAAGAAACATTTAAAACAATGTTGTTGAGAGTTGATATGGAATTAAATATTTGCTTGTAAACATTAAAGTTTTGTGGTGTATTGTATTGTATTGTTTTATATTGTGTTTGTGTATATACTATACATGTATATATATTTTCTTTATACACATATATTTTAACAGGTTTGGATTGTTTTATTAGTATAAAAAAAAGCAAGTATAAAGTATTCAAGCGATTAGTAAAATAAGTATGTATAGTTTTTTTTTTCATTTCCGATTTTAAATGTTGCTGTAAGTTTTTATTTTGCTTTCTGTTAATATAGAATATATATATTATATTTTGCTTTCTGTTAGCGTTTTTTTTTTTACTATCTAATAATGCTGTTCACTTGTTATAGTTCCGGTCTAAATGATGCTCTTCCTGCTCTAGTTTGGTTTTCAAAAAACTAAATCAATTTTTTTTTAATTTCAAATGGAAAGCAGCAACGTTTAAAAATGAATTTATTGCTGTCGTGCACACATATATGAGGAAAGATTGCTTTTTAATCAATTGTTGTTGGAGGATATTCAAAAGTAACCGACTGTTTAATTTAAATTTAAAAAATTTCTAAAAAAAACTACAAGATTTTTTTTTTTGAACAATTTTAAACCTGTTAAACAATTTCGCTTCTAAACGTTTGTTGTTGTTGTATAGATAGAGTAAGAATTAAAAAAAAAAAAAAACAAAATCGTTGATACATTAAAATTGTGTTGTGAATTTGTGATGCTATGCTGAGCTGCTGTGCTTTAAACGTAGATAATGTGACGCTATGCAGTGGGTATAAAATAATAAGCGTTTATTTTGTTACCCTCTGATATGAGAAAAACAACCAAATTTAAATGAAAACAAAAATGAGTGAGCGTCGATTATGGAATTTGGAAAGAATATTTACTTTTTATTTAAAATTTAAATTATTAAACAGAGGTTGCTAGTAAAATTAACATATAGAATGTTATTTGTTATTCTTTGTTTAATAGTTCCGATGTTTGTACTGTGTAGCAGCAACAAAATGAATGTTGAATTTATTTTTAATCAATTTTGTTGTTGCTAATTTGAGTTAGCACGTTTGCTAAATTTTGTTGTCATCGTAAGTTATTAAACATTAAGATAAGGAGGTTATTATGTAGGTATGCGGAATTTGTTAAATGTTTCAGATTTTTTAATTGTGTAAATGTTATTTAATTTTATATTTAAGATATTTTTGTAATAGAAAATTGTTGTTTAAAATTAGAAGTTTCAAGTTAGCATCAAATAGTTTATGTAGGAAAGGGAAATATTGGCAACTATTAATATAAAATAATAAAATAATTAATAATATTAATTAAACTTTCCCTGAATACTTTTAATATCATAATATTATGTATGTACATAAATTTGCAAAATATTTTTTAAACTTCCATAAACCTATAAAGTAAAATTATGAATGTATAAAATAAATTAATAAAAAAGTTTTTCTGATTTCTTTCCATAACCGCCCTCTTTCTATATCTATTTCGTTCTTTCCCCCTCATTCTTATGCAGATACGAATGTATGACCGAAAGAGAAACAATAATCTAATTAAATTATGAACATGTGCTAGCAAAATTAAAACAATGTGAGTTTTTCTTTGTTTTTTTACTAAAAAATACTGTTCGGCGGGGTTCTGTCCTGCGTTGCGTTGTCGAAATTAAAAATTATTGGAAAATATTATTTGAGTCGAATCCGTAAATATGACAACAAAATTTGAAACAAAAACAAAGTAGGTAGGTATATTGTGTTTTATTATAACTGAGTTGAGTTATAGGGTACGTGAGTACACACCAAAAAAATAACATAATATGGCAAAATAAAGTTGTTGCATGTATCTTGCTCTACCGCATGCAAGTAAAAGAAACGACGCTGTTTCAAAACAAAAAAAAATACACAAACAAAGAAAATTGATGCGATGTCGCAGTTATTTGCGCAAAACTTATGACACTCCAAATTAATAAGATATCAGCATTGATTAGCAAGTAATTATTTTCAATATAAGATTTTGTTTTTTTTTTATTATTTTTTTTTATTCTTATTAGGTAACAGAATACCTCCCCTCCCACCCCATTTATTTTTTGTTTTTTTTATGATAACGTAAAATAAAAATAAAAGCTAGAAGTATAAATTAAAAAAAAGCGCGAAAAGATAATATGGTAGCAAAAATGAAAACAATGGAATAATAAACAGAACAGAACAACAAAATTATAAATTTTGTTTATAAAAAAATTAATGACTCATTCTTCCATTACGAATTAAATTTGCTTTTATTTTGAATAGAACGTAGAAATACGTGACGTCATTGCAAATGTTGTTATGAACTTAATTATTTTTGTAATTATAGGATAATTTCAAGCTGAATGAAAATTTATGTACATATGTATGTACGTAGGTACATAATTTATAATGTATCTGTAAGATTTTGTTTTATTTCAGCTATAATAATAGTTTTAATAATATAGGAATTATTATAGGTATATAATGCAAGTTTTCTTTGATATAAATTAAAAAATTATTAAAATAATTAAATATTATTTCCCATTCAGTCCTAGACTCCGGGAAAAATTTAAGTACCGTAACTCAATATCACTACATACGTCTTTACTGGTTTTAATTGTAATTGGATGGGATCATAACTAAAATTTTAATTAATAAATGAAATAATTCTTAAAACCCGAATGTCTTTAAGTCACTAATTTTAATCAAAAGAATACTAAAGGTAGTTTAGAGACTTAATGGAAAAAAATGTTTGGAAAAGTTTTTGTTTTAAAAAGGTGCAGAAGCATCTATGGATCTAGTTCTTTGAAAATATTTTGAAATACTACGGGTAGGTTGTTACACAAAAAATCAAAGTTTTATTAGTAAACAGATTATGTAAGTCAGTCCATAAATTTACATCTTAACATCAAATATTTTCAGATTTAATTTTATTTTTAGGGAACAGAATGTCCTACGTTTCATTTTGTAAAATTTCAATTTTGCATTATAACATGCATCCACTCACTATAAGAGTTTAAGACTGTAATTTTTTAATTCTTATACATAGGTATTTTTCACTACGGTTTCCAGCTTTTTATTTTCAAAACTAAAAAAGAAAATATTTTTTTACCAAACTCGTGTTAATACATATATATGTACTTATGTACATAGTTTTCCCATTATATAAAATTTATATAATATATTTAATCACATATACTGTATGTATTTATAAAGAAACATGGTATCAACAGAATGTAGTATTAAAACGTAAGTTTTTAAACATCCATTCCATTCTTAAATTTTTAGATCGTGTTTTTCTTATAGTTATCGTTTTATTTTTCATTTTCATTTTTGTTTTTCTTTTTTATAAATCTTTTTTGAGCGTGAGAAAATTTTTCAAATATTCTAATTAAAGTGACCAGTTAGCGGTTTTGTACAAAACAGAATAGAGAATAAGTATATGTTGTATATAGATTTATAAGTTAAAAGCCGATTGCCAAATAGAAAAATAAAACCATTTTAAATACATTTCTTTAAATAATTAATTCTACTTTTTTTTTCAATATCTTATAACACATGTTAAGTAATTATATTATTAATTTAATTTAAGATAGGTATATGAAATTGTAACTTAATTCATAAGCTTAATTATTTTTTTAATGTTGTATATAATTAATTGTTAAAATTTGTAAAGTTTGAGTTAAACTAATTAATTAAAAAATACATAACTTTTATGGCTTATAACTTTTTATGGCTTATTATATTAGACTTTCATTGAAAAAATTAAATTTAATCAATATAAATCATTCCTGAAACGAATAAATTTAATAAGAACTTAAATGGAAATAGAAAATAAGATAAAAGTTATTAAGTCTTATATCTACTTATCATAATTCACTAGTATATTTACTAAAAATGCTCACAAATTGCTGTAGATTAAAATACTCATTCAATAATCCTTAAAGCTTATAATCGTTACTGCTTTAGTAAGAGTTCAGATCTAATAGTTCAATAATACTTCAGAATTAGAAGTGCTGAAGCTGTGAATCGAGCATAAGAGTCTGGCATAACGGGTTTAAAAAAACCTTAAATATTGTACCAATAAGTTCTGCTAAAAAAAACATATATACATGTTATGGTCACTTTATTCTGTTGCATTGATTGTAAATATTGTAATATCTATAACAATAAACTTAAAATTCTTTAATATTTATTTTTGTTTTTATTAAATTCCCATGATACTGAATATTATGTTTCATTTTTTTTCATATAACTTATTGATAAATAAAAACATAAATACAAAAAGTACATTCTTTTCAAGGTAAATTATATAATCACCTGTTTGCATTACAAAGTAATAAATTGGTAGTTAGAGATAAAAATAAAAAAAAAATAATAATAAAGGTTTCAAAGTAATCATCTTCACATTACTTATTATTAAGTTGGTTTTTGTTATTTTTTAAATATACGTAAGTTTTTGATTTCTGACTACCTTGAAAGCTGAGAACTAATTTTTAATTCTCGTCTTAAAAAATGTCAATGAAGTTTAAACTTTGAAGCAATTAAATCAGCGCTTATTTTTCGAATGAGCAATTGAACTCCAAACAATTGTTTAATTGGTAAGAAGTGTTTCTTTCCCTCCTTTCTTGTAACAATTAAATCTTCTGGACTCTTCGGTAGGCTGTAGTATTCCCATTATTTAGACAAACTTCTGATTAAACTTTAATTGATTTTTTATTACATATAGCAATTTGATGGACTTATTTCTGTGAGATATAAGAATCGATCAAAAAAAAAACTTGGTGAAATCTCTTTAGTTTAAGATATAATAATTTTAAAAATTTAAATTAAATTAAAAAATTAATATAAGAAGCCATATATATACATAAATTTTGTTGCATTTTATCCTGCTTCCGACAATTCCATTATTAAGAGCTTATTAAGTGCATAGGTACCTACTTGCCAAGTCAAAATCCATTATTGGTTTATAACTAGTAGTAGGTTATTATATTACTATAGCAGTTAATATGTATATAATTTTTATTATATTTTATTCGCCATATGCAATTAAGTCTTGAATTGAAACTGTCATATTTTACAGTTTACAATATTGCTCCCCTAGTTATTAAGTTTTCATTTTAACTTCTTCAATACGAATTGAAGTTAATACAATTTTAAAAAATAACCAGACTAACAGCCAAAACTCTAAATTTTTAAGTTTAATTAAAAACAATTGAATTTTTTATGTTTATGAAGAATTCTAAAAATTTTGAAAATTTTCCCACACTTGTTTTTAAAGCAATGTTCAAATTATTTGATACCTCTACTGTTTTGTAATTAATCCCTACAACCCGCACTAAACACACTCTCATAAACATGTATGAAATAAAAGTTTTTTCTGATTCTTTTGATGATTATTTAAGAAAATATAATATTATGTATATATATAATGTATATATATTTATAATATAATCTTCTTCTTTAACAACAACAAAATATAAAATGGGAAAAAAATAATAAAAAAATTTTAAGTATTTTTTTTATTTATTTATTGATGACCTGAACCAAACGACTTAAACACCAACCAAATCAACCAACCAACAAACAAACAACCCAAAATCAGCCCAACAAAATCCCATAAGAAAAATTAAAAAAAAAAATAAAAAATTTTCAAACGAACCAACCAACCAACCAACAGTGAAAAAAACAACCCAGGCACAATCCAAGTCAAACAAAACTGTGGGAATATTTCAGCCGTGGGAATTCCAATAACACTTTAGACATTTTCTTGGTTGTTCGATACCAGGCCAGCAGAAAATATAAGAATGTAAAATATAATTTTTGAAATTTTTATTTTTATATTTTAATGTTCTTTTAAAGTTTATTGGGTTTTTTTTTAAAAATTTCATAATATTTTGTTGTTGTTGTATTTTTTTTTTTTATTATCGTGTGAAATGTGTGTGCCCATCACAACATTTCCTTTTTGTTTATTCAATTTTTATGTTTTTTGTTTTTTTTTTTTTTATTATTTTGTTCCCATAATGCCAAAACTATTTGAATTTAATATTGTTTGTGTTTTTGATTTTATTTTGTTTATTTTTTTTTCCCATAACATGTACAAGTGAGAAAGGGAGAGAGAGAGAGAGTGAGGAAAAAAAACAAAACAAAAATACAATAATACAGAATTGAATTTTACTTTACTGAAGTTTATGAGGATATTTTTGTCGTGTGTGAATTTTTTTCTTGCTAATTTGTTTTCATTCTGAATTATTTTTTGGAAATTTTATGCCTTAAACAAAATGAAAGAAAATCGATCGCGCAAATATTAACAGCTTTTATATTACAAAAGTTAAATCAGATGTTTTTTGGAAACTAAATATACCATGAAAGTTACAACAAATATAAATTATGAGCTGATTATTATTGGTTAATTTTTATGTATGTAATATGTTTTTTTTTATTTACACGATACAGGGTGTCTCATTTAAGCATCATACGTAATAGGATAGCTAGGGGCAGCAAAATCCAGCAACAAATTGTTTGGGATGGGAAGGAGATCTTTTGTTTTTATTGGCTTTAACAAATTGTAGGTATAGACTTTTTATAAAAAACAAATTAACTTTTGAACGGGGGTTGTTTTAAAGAAATACAACAACAATTATTTTGTAGTGTGGAATAGAGTTCCACGGACTATCAAGTATCAATGATTTATTTTGTGTAAGACAAAACTACAATTTTATTTAAATTTACTCACATTTGGTACGAATTTAGTCTTACAAAAGGAAAACATATCATATAGTTGAATTGTCATTATATAAAACGTCAAAATTTGGAACTGCTCTATATGAGCTTTAGTTTTTACTCAAAAATGGTCTTCCAAATTCTAATAGTTTGAAAGTTTAAAATGGTTTTTGAAAAACAATTTTTGAATGAAACTGTTATTTTCATTTGAAACAGCCGGTAATTCGGGTGTTAAATTGCACATGTAAAATAAAACAGTTAATACACTTTTGTTTTTAAATTTTATAATATGCATTCGCCAAAGAGCTGCATTTAATTGTACAATTTGTTCATGCAAAAGATATGTGATAACAACATTTATTAGCATATTAGAATTTTAATTCTAGACGCGTAACAGTTGCTTCTATTCTGTTTAAGGTTTCATACAAATTCAAAAGTACTACGAACTTACTAATAAATTGGTAGATCGTGTTAGTAAAAAAAAAGGCAAGGGTGAATTGTAAAATAATATTTTTGTTTTAGTTTTTTTGGAAAATAACAAAACAACTATAAAAATAAACAATGATATGATGATGTAACACTAGTCCAAAAGTATGTGTATATGTAGTATATTTGTACGTGTATTTGGTATGGCATTATACAAAATCTATGATTAAATTTGTAAAAAAAGGAATGAATGAATTTAAAGTTATATGAGTGAATGAATGAAAAATTCTTGAATTTTATGAATTAAAATATAACTTACTACATAACTGTTACTACATTACTAATGTTGTTTTTATTGTACAGAATCAAATGTAATGTTATGTAGGTTCCATTCTGTTTAAGGTTTCATACAAATTCAAAAGTACTACGAACTTACTAATAAAGGAGTATGTTATGTATGATGATAGTAATTTTGAAAATGGAAATTTTAAATGTGTGAACTGTGAACATCATATTATGCCCAAAATGTTCGTTCGTTGGATTATTTTTGTTCTTATCATGAAAATTGTTTCCATATCGTGGGAAAAAAATTGATGCTAAATAAAAATGAAGGTTATTTTTGAAGAAAAAAAAAATAATCATTAAATATGGAAATTTTTTTAAAATTCTTAAAAAATAAGTTCAAAATCGTGGGAAAAAAAACCAAAAAATTGAATTCTTAGAATTTATTTTTCTTCACTTCAATTATTAAATGTATGTAGGTATGTATGGTGTGGTCGTGAGAATTTATTTTTTGATTGAATTTTATAAAAATAACGTACCTAATACTTATTCGTTGTATACATTTCCTATGTATGTATGTACATAAACTACCGGTAAAATTTAACTTTTGGAATTTTATTTATTTATATTCTGTTATTTGCTTCTGAACTGTCGAAGAATACGAACGTTTTGCTTTTGAAGTTTTTATTAAATTTTTTATATTGAAATTTTTATTCTACTGGTAAATGGTAATAATGAAACGTATCTACGATTTACGAATGATTATACCAATATAATTTAATCAATTAAACTGAAAAATTGTGATTTTATAAAATGGATTAATTTATTTATCATATGTACCTATATGTAGGAAAATCTTGTGTAGATAATAAGTTTTTAACATGTAAACATAGGTTTGTTATAGAAATTTATAATTTATTTGAGAATTAAATGTGGCTGACTTTTTGTTATTACATAATTGAAAAGTGTTATTGTGATTTGATATTATGGAGGTGCTACTACTACATGTTGTTAATCTATTATGTGAAGGAATATTGAAACACGTATAACAGACTCTGTTCAGATAACGGTAATAGAATATAGTTTATGTTATTTGTGTTCGAGTCACTCTTATTAGATGTGTTTATTTGTGAGTTCTAGGACTATGTACCTAGAAAGGAAAAGTACAGGTTTTTGCGTTCATTATTTTTAGAATTGGTATTTTTCTGTGCGAAAGTGTTCTACCTTTCTATGCTAATTTTACAGATCAGTTTCGGACAACTTTTGTCTCTTTTTTTTTTTTTTATTTTGAAAGATCCTCTCTGTTTTATCTTTTGTGGTCTATTTTAAAGTATCTACATAGTAGGTTCAGCAGACATAAAATTTAACTTTGACAAAATTAACTAAAAGTAAGAACATTTTCATGTTAAGGCCATATATTTTTAGCCCAGCCCATGTTTTTTTTTTAATTTTAGCAATATCTTATGCGGAATTTATTGTAGGATAGGTAAACAGAAAACATATTTAAACCCGTATTTTATTTAGATTTGTAATATAGGAAATGTGGAGTGGGTGGACTATTTTGAAATACAACATCTTCTAGAATTTCCAGAAAGATAAAACAATTGAGAACATTAATTGAGTTAAGTTCGCCGAAGGTTATAGTAAAAAAAGCAATAATATAACCGTAATCTGAAAACCGTAAAAAACTTTTTTAAGGCATGTCTTGATTTTAAAAAATTCAGTTTGATTTTGATTTAAAATAAAAAACTGAATGCAGTTATAAGTAGAAGTAAAGAAAAAAATTAAAAATTAAGAATAATTGATAAGTTAAATTTCTGGTATTACATTTGAAAAAACTATATTTTGACGAATAAAAAAATTAGTTTGAAAGACACCACCCTTCAACTGTCAATATAAAATTTTATTTGAAATATGGAAATTTTCTTAATGTCCCTGCGATCAGTACTTTTACTTTGAGGTAGGCCATCTATGTAAGGAACTAATAAACATTTTTTATGTTTTAAAAAACTGCAATTACAATCTACAAGCCTACAACAAAAATTATCCATATATAGATAAAGCAAGTAGAACAAAAAATCTCTCACTATATTTTGTGAAATCCAATGCCCCACGAAAGAGTAAAAACGATATTATACATTAGAAAAAAAATACCTTTCTCATCTTACACATTGTTTTATATTATTATTATTTTCTTAAAAAAAAAGAAAAAAAAAGTAAAAAAAAGTTATAGAGATGGTAAATTAATTTTATTTTTTAATGTGTTTGTGTGTTTTAATACAATACTGATAATACCAACTACCAATGTAAATATACATAATTTAACACTGGCTTAACTAAAATCAAATATAAATAATAAATACACTATATTATGTATGTATGTATAAATATTTATTTTTCTAATTTTCAATCAAATTTATATTTTTAAAATATTCATTTTACCCCTTTACGTATTGAAATAATATAGAAATAATAAGAGCAGACAAACGAATTTGTTTTTTGCTTTCAAATGAATTTTTTAGAATAGACTAAATTTAGGAATTTAAACAGAATGAAAATTGGATATTTAGTGAGTACAATTAAAATTCCGTACATCGTATATAAAATTGAATACTTGTTGAGAAATAAAATTAAATAGATGAGATGGAAAAAGTAAAATAATATCTGAAAAATTTGGTTTAATTAAAAAATAAAAAGACAATCAATTTAAAAATTCAATTTTAATTTTATATTTTTAGAAAAGGCAAAAAGCCGAATTGAAGTTATATAATAAATAAAATGAATAACGTTCAATTCGGCATAAAAAACCCTTTAAAAAAATGAAATTAAAAAAATTATAAAAATGTAGCTACTAGGTATGTTGCATAAAACTATAAGAATAAAACAAACGTAAATCTATAATTCTAGTAAAACATAGCCAAATTAAATATGTAATAAAAAAAAAAATAAATTATTTAATATTTTTCATTGTTTAACAAAAGCTGATCCACCTGTTCCACTTCAAGATTCAATGCTCTGGTGACAAGTTGAAGAGTGTGGAAAAAAAAGATAAATTAGAAATTTTTAAACATTTTAAATGAATAAAAAGATAAATTAGAGTAAAATTTTAATTTTATGGCTCTGTATAAACTATTGAAAACCTAATCTACTAAAATTTTGTTGAGAAATTAATAATTTATTAGTTAAAATTTATGAAAATAAAACGACAACTTACCGCTCAAATTAGAATTTTTCTTTAATAACTTTTGGCTTTAACTTTTTAACCCCTTTGAAACTAGCAACCGCAATGTAATACGTAATTTCACAATGAAACGGCAAGCCACCAAGGGTTAAAATATAAAACCCCAGCCATTGAAAATAATACTATGAAAAAATTCTTTACACCATCTTTCAGTGTTTTTTTATCCCGTATGACTGTAGGTCAAAGGGTATAATAAATTTGCCATTACGTTTGTGACGCAAAGACGCAAAGAAGAAGAGGGGGTAGATATAGATTCAAGTGTATTCATGGATCAGAATCGGAAAATAAATTGATTTAGCTATGTATGTCCGTCCGTCCGTCTGTCCGCACGATAACTCAAAAACTAAAGAAAGTAGGATCTTGATATTTTCGGAAATTCGGTTTTTTGCAATAGCCGTCATCGATATTTAAATCAGCCATATTGTTCCATGGGTTCGGGTAGCTGCCATACAACTTCTTATTTCAAATGAGTATTTCTCTGTACCTATTACAGCTGCGTGTCTGAAATTTTGCCAAAAGTAATTAGTGTTTATAATAATGATATAATATTTATATAACGGTCATATGGGTATCCCAGAATTGACAGAGTCAGTCTACACTACTACACTCTTCCTCGTTTTAACATAAAATCATATTAAAATATAAACACATTTAAATGAATACAAACATAAATTTCAATACACTTGACTTGATCAACACGTCTATTGATCATATTGTATATTAAAAAGTTTATATAATTTTTGATGTTGCCATATTGAAAGACTAATGTAATTTCCTAATTTATCAACATATAAGATTTTAAAAACTTACATATAAAAACTTTAAAGAATTACTTTTTCTAAAAGTTATGTAAGATTTGGAAATTATTTTTTGAATATATAAAATATTTAAAGTATAACTTATATTATAATTTAATTATAATTCATATTATAATATAACTTATATTATATAAATATTATAATTTAAAATATAAAATATTAATACAACAACGAAAACTATTTGTTAAAATTCTTAAAACTACTAATCAGTTATAAATTTATAAAATATATTATTTAATTTTATTTTATGATTTAGAGCGTTTTGGTAAAATATTTTAAATTTTTATTTTTAAAAAATTTGAGTACCTAGTTTCCTTTTAATTTAACTAAATTAGCTTAACTAAACTGATACGCGTATTTCATCTACTACTTGCAGACTTCTACAGTGTTTTTACTCGAATGACTAATCAGTTGTACTAATCAGTTTTAAATTTCTAAAAAATTAAAATTGATGTTTTTTTTAAATATTCAAGTTTTAAAAACTTAAATTAAAAAAAAAATTTTTTTTTTTATCATACAAATGATATGGCAATATTGCATTCATTTACATGCACATCTTCATAAAAAAAAAAAAAAAT
Organism: Dolichopus griseipennis; assembly: GCA_963082915.1. Taxonomy (NCBI): domain Eukaryota; kingdom Metazoa; phylum Arthropoda; class Insecta; order Diptera; family Dolichopodidae; genus Dolichopus; species Dolichopus griseipennis. The sequence goes on along the minus strand of OY720444.1, from coordinate 104,681,024 downwards.
TAACTCAAATATTGTACGACGATATTAATAGTTTGAGACTTGGTTAAATGGTTTGATACAAAAAAAAAATTCTATATTGGGTATAAAAAATTATAACATAACTAGTAAATAAGTTTTATTTGAAAAAAGTAATAAAAAATAAAAGAAAACAGAGGTTATTTTTAAAATTTTTCTATATAAGCTTGTATTTTATCATTAAAATTTAATAATCTTATTATTTTTATATATGATACATATTTTTTGATACCTAGAAAAACTATAAAGGCAAACTCTATGAATAGTGCAAAAAAGCATTAGTGAGAAAGAGATAGCATATGGGGCAATGGTTTTAAGAAAAAATTTAGAGAATTCTTATTGACATTTTTTGTTCTACTTGCTTTATCTATATATGTATAATTTTTGCCTACAAGCAATTGATGACTGTAAATATAAAAGTGACAGTTGCTCCTATTCAATAATAGATGACACTCTTAATACTAAATTATAAATTTAGTACTAAAATGCACACACTAATAATACAATACTAGTCATACAACATTAATTATAAGACGGTTAAAATTCAAAAATAGACAGTTAGAATTTAAAATTAGAAAGGTTTGAAACTTTTAATGTTCATTTGTCAACTGATTTGATTACTGGAAACATTTAAGTGTCAAAATCTTTAAACATTTTAATGTCAAAATTAAAAATCGCTAATGGGAATAAATGAAATTGGGGTTTGTTTGTATTTTTTGAATTTGTTTAAAATTTATTCAAATTGTTTAAATTATTTAGAAACTAATTGAAAAATTGTTTGGATTTGGATTATTTTGAGATTATTGACATAATTTGTTAATATTAAAATTTATTAAAAATTACTTTTTAAAATTAAAAAAAAAAAAAAATCAGAGGTGATTTAGGAATTTTAGGATCGAAGGATTTCAGAATATGGGTGTATGTATTTTGATATAAACACCATAGTAAAAAACTAAAAAGAGATTCCAGGAGAATTAAAAATTATGATTTTTTTATTTTATGAACAAGATTTTAACTACCTACATATAAAAAAAATTAAAACTATTTAAAAAGAGAATTAATAATAAAAAAAACAGGATAAATTCATTGCAAAAATTGGTCTGTAAAATTAGTAACAGCAGTGGATATCAAGTTGAGCAACACTAAATCATTTATAAGTTAAACACATTTATTTTTATCTATCTGTGCTACATGCTTCCAAGACCTAATAAGCACATATTTCAGAATAATCTAGAAATTCATCGTGAATATGAAAGGAAAAGAAGTCGACTTAGCTGCCACAAACATCCCAAAGCCAAAAAAGCTCATTTTCTAAACTAAAAGATATAAGCAGATAGATATAGGTGCATAACTCTTTCTCGATGATTGAATTTTTATCCTAATCCCAAAAAGATGCATTTGAATTTACCTTAGATTGACTTAAAAAAAAAGTTTAAGAAGAAAACAAAAACAACATTTTATAATTTTTTAATAATTTTTTTGTTTTTTTTTTTATTATATTTTTTTTAATATTTTTATTTTATTTCTAATAATAATTAAGAAATTTTTCCGTTTCATCTAAATATTCCAATTTTTTAAATATTTTTCATTTAATATATAATTTTAATTTCTTCTGCAATTATTAATTATACAGTAAATTTATTTGTTTTTATTTCGTAATTTTCTTTTTTTTTTTTAAATAATAAATTAGTAGTAAAATTTTTTTGCTTGATTTATTTATATTTTTTTTTTTTGGTTTTTTTTTATTTTTGTTTATAATATCTTTGATTTTGCTTATTTTTGGTTTAATATATGTTTATTTAAAAAAATTTAATTAATAACTTATATAATATATATACTATATAATATTAATTATGGTAGCAAATAATATTTAATAATGATAGAAAAAAAAAACGATTTGTCAATTTAAAAAAAATATAATTTTTTTAAGAATTTAAGTGTTAATTGGTGTCTATGAAATGAATTTATTAATTTATTATTTATATCCTAGATGGCTGTTCCAACACTTAGGAATTTGCATATTCAAAACAACTAATCAAAGAATTCAAAAGAAATTATCTTAAATCTATTTAATTCAAGAATTTATCAATGTAAGGATGTATATAAATTTCAAAAGGATTGGAATTTATAGAATAAAGTAATCTAATAAATTAAATTATATTAGAGGAACAAAATTGATATTTCCAGTCGTAATTAAATTGTTCTGATAACTTCCCTGACATCGTAAATGTGTTTGCGACGTGCGAATGTAAACTACAAAAATTTTACATTGCCTCATGATCGTAAATTTATTTTACATTGTGTTGGCGACCCATTTTCACGACGCGTGTTGTAAAATTGAGTATCGAAATATTTTTGGATACACAAATAAAAAAATTAGAAGTTATTTGAACTTTGAAGTTTTAATTTGAGTTTTGCGAAGTCCAAGTGCGAATCCAGTTGAATTTTTTTTGTGGTGGTGAAGTCCCTAATTTAAAAAAAAAAAACCATGGAAGAAGAGTAAATAAATATTAATTTATACTTTTCAAAGATTGTTTCTGTAGAAAAATTTTAAATTTTAGACATTTCATTTTGACGCAATCGGAATTGTAAACAAAATACATTGTATTTTCGACACAATGTGTTCAGAAATTTTACATTGTGTTATTTTCACATTGTATCATCAGGTTGAAGTTTTTTTTACGACATTTACGATGTCACCCCTTCTATTTTTTTAAATGAGCGGCTTAGGTATGCTTTATTAAAAGCAAGAACGAACTAATTAATATACCGGATTCCAGAGGAAATGTATTAAATGAATATAAGAACATGTAAAATTATTATCCTTTTGAAAATAAACTTTCCATCCTTTTGAAGATTAACTTAAGCTTAAAGTTTAATACAATTTCTATGTCTTGGAGCAGCCCATTTTTTTTTTTTTTTCTAAATATGAATTAATTAAAATCAATAATATTTATTTTGTAATTATTGTAATAATAATTAATTATATGGAATTATATAGGCTTAATAAAATATTTTTAGGATTTATATATTAGGATATTTGTATCTTATTGTATTTAGTATAAAAAACGTATTAATAGAATTTTTTTTTTTAAATAAGAATCAAATAAATCTTTTTAATTTATTTTATTATTTTTTTTTTATTAATAAATTCTATTTAATTTTAATTACTATTTTTTTTTTTTAATTTTTTTCTTTTTTTTTTCTTTTATATTATTATGTATGCAAAGTTATATTTTGTAATTTTTTTTTTTATTAAATATGAATTCTGTAAGGTCAGTAAAAGTTCAAGATTTTAAGTGCAGGTAAGTTCAATTAATTAACTATTAAATTAATATTATATTCTAAAATTAAATTAAAGAAAAAAAAAACAAAATTGCAAAGGATATTTAGCAAAATCAAACAATATTGGCTATACATTTTTACGTATAGTACATTTTTTTATATAATACTTAAGATATTTAAAATTTAATTTAATCAAATTGTTTTACTAGTATTTAACAAGAAAATTAACGTATTTTGTAACGGTAAAGGCTTTTACTAAATTGTAAAATTTAAAATTGAAATTAATGTTTTTATTATTTGTTATAACTGTTATAAGGTTTCAAACAAAAAGACTGAGTTAAACAAAAAGACTGAGTTAAAATAAAATTTATATATTTTTTTTTTTTTACTAATGTATTAAATTATTTTTAACCATATGGTGTACGTAGCAGAGGCAGACCAAAACTAAGATGGAAAGAAGGAGTAGAACAGGACTATCGAAATTTGGGTTTACCGGGTTAATGGAGAACAGCTGCCCAGGATAGAGACCAATGGAGAAATTATCTGAAGTCGGACGGAGACTCTAGAGTCTCGTAGAGCAATTTATATTTATATATATTAAATTATTTTACTAATTTTTGAATATTTTATTTGAGCATTTCATTAATATTCTTCAAATAAATAAAATTTAAAGTGATAATACAAAAATAAAATAAATGTATTAAAAAAATTTGATATTAAAATGGTGTCTTGATAATTTAATTGGAAAAATTTAATATCAAGTACAAGGGTTAGTATTTTTTATAAATAGTACAAGTCTTTGTATGACTAAATAATTTCTAGAGAGCAAATGGGTGGGATAATATAATATAATTTTAATTAATGCAACTAATTTGAAAGTCATTGCAACTAATTTCCTAATTTAAAAAAAAATCCAATTTCTGCAATTAATTACAAAATTTATTATAACAACTTTAAATAATTTAAATTAATTTATTTAACGACTTTCAATTTAAAGGGCACCATACAGGTTAAATGTAAAAGTATATAAAGAGAAAAGATACATTTTAAGTATTTTCATATTAATATATTAATATAAAAATTAAAAAATTAATATAATTAAATATATTTTAGGAAAAAATTAATTCGGATATTAATTTAGACAGACTAAACTTGAATAAAACTGCAGAATGCAATAAATTATATAATAATTGTATTTTTTAAAATTTGTAAATTTAAATAGAACATAAAAAGTTTTGAAGCTATACTTGTTGGAACTAGGCTGGTATTATCTTCAGCATTTCTACACACAAATATATTTAGGGTATTAATAATGATGTATTGGTTTTGTATTTCGATTTTATTTTATGTATTTTTTTTTTAATTATTATTTAATATTTTAAATTTAATTAAACGATTATTTGAAAATAATCAATTTTTGAAATTTAATTTTCTTTAATTTCTCTGGTATAAATGTTATTTTTGTTTTGTTTTTTTTTTTGTTTTTGTTTTTTTTTTTTTAATTTGTTTATAATAAATAATGTTTTGTATGTAAGAAGCACTTGAATATTATAATAATGAAAGTTTTATCTGTATAGTAATTTTTTTATATTTAATTTAATTTATTTAATTAGGTGTGTTTGTACACATTTAATTTTTTTTTTAAAACACTTTTAAATTGGAATCGGATAGTACTGAAATTTACACAAAATTTTAAGTTACAACAACTTAGAACAAGGGTTCCAACTAAAAAATATCTTAAGAAGACTAGTTTTAGAAGTAGAAGTTTAAATTGTAATGGTATGTAAAATGTTTTTAAAAAAATAAATTTCAAAATTAAATATTATTTTAATCAATTTTATTATAATTTTATGCGTTTTTAAATTATTTATTTAAAAAAAAAAATTTTATATAATTTTGATTTTAAAAAACTATTGTAGAATTAAGATAATGACCCGACGTTAGATACGCTTAGACATTTAAATATAATATTCTAAATACACGAGGAATGGGTTATTTAAATTGGGTATTAAAATTAGTAAGTGCTTCCCAATTTATGACTAATTCCAAGGAGTATATAAAATAAATTAAAAAAATTAACCTATTTTTGAAAATATCCAAAATAAATTGAATAGAATTTCTTTAATTAAGTATTTTTTTTTTTGAATAAATAACCGAGAAACTTGAAAATTTTTAAAATCAAAGAATAGGAATTTTTATTTTCAGTGTTTAGGTTCCACTACTATTATTTTCAGTCCATCCGGCGGAAATGTCAATAAACAAAATTTAAATTTCTTTATGTAATTATTAATTAATTTATATATATATATGTAATATATAATATTGTATTTTTTATATTGGAGAAAAAAATTAAGAGCTATTGTAATTTTTATTGTAATTTCAATTTTATAAAAAGTATTTTATCTATTTTTAATTTTATTTGCCTTTAAAATTTCCATATTTGATTACTATTGTATTTCTTCTTTTATTTTTAATTTTTTCTTTTAAATTTAATTTTAAAATAAAATAAAAAATCTAACAAGAAGTTTGTAATATAATAATATTTCTTATATTTTTTTTTTTAAAATTATTTTTTAGTATCATTACAGAAAAAAAAAATGTTTTTTTTTTTTAAATTTTTTATTTATTTTGTATTTATATTTTGTATATGTATGCATTATATATATATTATATTTATGTAAAGTACTTATATATACATTTTATATTTTTGTATTGCTTTAAATTTTATGTTTTTGTATAACTTCTTCTTTTATTTTTATATAATAAATATCTAAACTATGTATACATAAATAATATTATGTAAATATATATTAAAAATTAATATATATATAGATAAAATGCAATGAAAAATAGTAACATGTTTCTTAAAATTTATTAAATTATTAAAAATTTATATAATTTATACAAAAATAAGATTAAATTTAAAATTTTAAGCTTGATCTTTATTTCATAATTTCTGATAAAAACCAAAAAAATCATTGTTTTTATAATGTTAAGAAATTAAAGTATGGTACACATGTAATTAATATATTGAATATATATTTTTTTAAACTTGGTTTTTCACTTCCTAATTAAAATAAAAATTTATATGAAAAACTTATTATTACCTAGTATTTATTACCAAATATATTGTGTATAACAAGTATTCTTTGGTACTATTTTTTTAATAATTTAATAAGATATGAACAATGGTTTAAGAGTTTTTGTATATATTTCGGAAATAATCAAATAATTAATTTAATACACATAATTAAACAAATATGATAAAACAATGCAAATGTTATTTAAAATTGAAAATTATATATAAAGAATAAATTTCATGATTTTTTTTATCTCGTACCATATTTCTATTTAGAATTTAATTAATTACAATGTGTACTATTAACTTAATTTTCTTTTAGTACAATGCTACAATAATACAATGTGTACTATTATTTTAATGTCTTTTTAACAAAATTATTTTTATTTTATAAAAAGCTGAATGAAATTATTTAAATGTTAAGACTGTATTTAAATGTTTTCTAATTTTTTACAAACTTAAAATTATAACACTCAAATTTAAAATATAAAATCTAAAAGATTTTTTATTTATTTTATATACATACAAATAATTTCAAAAAAAAAAAGTTCTATCCATAAATTAAATTTTATTATGTGAATAGTTTTAACAATTCGATTTTATTCAAATTTAATTCACCAAATAAAATTAAAATAAAATGTATATTTAATATATACGAGTATTCAAAGTTAATTTTACATGTCCTTCTATATATATATACATAGTGTTATATTTTTTTGTGTAAATATAAATTTTATATGTTTTTTTTTTTTATTTTATATAATATTTGCTTTCAATTAAACAAGTACGTATATGTGATTGTAGTTAAAAATGACATATAAATTTAAATGAAAATAATTTTAAAATTTATTTAATTTGATTTTAATAATAAATTAATAATAAATTGAATGTTATATGTAATTGAAATATTGATATTAAGTTTATATTTAGTAAATTTAGAAAATTTTAATATAAACTAAATAATTCAGTATGTATTGAAATAAGGCATCAGAATATTGTAGCAAGAATCAAACCTCATCTAAATATATTATGTGTGCACTTAAGATTATCTCCCAGATCCCATCAAAATTATTCAGAAGAATTCAGAAAATGTAAAAATACATTTTGAATAAATAAGAAAAACTAAAAATTAAAATTAAATTAAAGCATTTATTAAATAAGTATACTGAACCTATTGGATTTGTATTTTCAGCAAGACATAAAAAAGCTTTAAAAAATATCAGTTGCAGTTCGCTTGAAAAAAAAAATTTTTAAACTGAAATTATAAAATAAAAAACCAATTATAGTGAAAAAAAAAAACAAAATAGTTTTATTTTAGTTAAATTTTTATTTATTTTGTTATAAACATATTTTTTTCAAAAAAAAAAATTTAATTTTTAACAAGAAAATATTTTTATTTTGTTTTCATATATTAATTAGAATTAAATTGAAGATCGGTTTTATATGTATATATATATATATAAATAGGTGCTAAATATTTGTTTATACATACATAAAACTATTCAAAATAATATAAAAACAAATGAATAAATTTTAGCAAATTAATATATAAAAAAAAATATATATATATATTATAAATTATATAATATAAAATTTTTTAGAAATTCTATGTAAAAATAAATTAACACCGATTATAAAAAAAAAAATAATTATTTAATTTGTACTTATATTCTAAGTTACATTTGAAAAATAAAAATCAATATATAAAAAATGTTAAAACAAAAATTAATCAGTCAAATATAATTAGAAAATTATAAATGCTTAAAATAATTAAATTCTTATTCAATTTAAAAAATATCATTATTATATTATTTAATTAATATCGAAAATTTTATTCATTAATATTTATACAACATTATTTTTTTTGTATCTAACATATTGACTTAAAATAGAATTAAAAAGCAAGTCTTTGGTTTATATTATATAATTCAACTAAATTTTTTCAATTATATATTATATTAATTAATTATGTATACATATATAATTTTTTTATTAATAAATAATTATTGAAAATTAAAAATTATAAAACATACTCAAAATTGCAACGAAAAATAATTAAGTGTACCGTCGTATACACCAATCACCTAACAATTATTCAAAATGGTACAAATTTTTCAAATAAAATTAAAATTAAATTAATTAATAAATTATTTTTTAGCATTTATTATTTTCTTGTAACATTATTATTTAAAAGAAGGTACTTAATATAACTTTTAAAAATGAAGAATTTAATTTAAAATCAATTCATGCACAGATCATTGAATTGTCTTTGAAATAACTTAGCAAATGAAGATTAGTAGAGAGCTCATGGTTAAAAAATATTTGAAATAAAATGAAAAGTAAATGAAATGTAAATTTTTTGGTAAAGATAAAACATTTTATAAAAATAAAAAATATTTTGATAGAATTTTGTTGAAAGTTAGAGAAAAAAGATAATTGTGTAAAGTATAGAACCTTTTTATCAGCCTAAAAATAAATTTATTTAATGATTTCGATACTGATGAAATTCTTAAAAGTTTATATCTTATTGTACTTTTAGGTAAAAAAAATTATTTGCATGTAAAAGGTCTTAAATATATTAAAAAAGAATTAAAAAAATGTATATAAAAAGTTTTTAAAATAAAATTTATTTTAGAATTGAAATCTGTATATACCCCAATGTTTTGAATTATATATTAATGATACCATATTTTTAGTTTTTACTTTGATCGGATTTTAGTATATTGTGTAAAATATGTATATTAGTAATGAATTGGTTCTAAGAATGAAAGAAATTTAATATAATAATACCCATATTAAGTAAGACTTGTAATTTAGCACTAAAACTTGTCATTGAATTATAATTTGATCTATGGTGCTTTAGATTTTGTTTGGACATAAAGAGGTAAATAGCCAAGCTAAATGGCATATTGTACCAAAATCAAATGGGAACATAATATGGCCATATGGGTATATTCTATTTAATAATTCTATTTTCATTAAATGGGTATACAAATTATTCAAATTTATTGTGTAACATTATTATCGATTTCATTTAGGATATAATTTCCAATTAATAATATTACTGATTTTTAGCTTTATTAAAATTTATAAACAACATAGTAATTGTACAAAATATTTGATTTTTAAAAAATGTCAGTGTATTGTTTAAAAAAAAATTGAAAATAGAACAAATTTTTTTTTAATATTAATATATAAAATTTAAAAATATAAAATTAAAGCGTTTAACTGGCAGTTAATTATTTCAATCAAACAATATCATTTTACATACAATCAATATATTGTAGAATTAACCTTTTTTGTTTTTTTAATGCGTCAGTATCGGGATGTTTGTACTTTAATTTATAAAACGATCATTATAAATATTTAATTTAATATTAACTATATATCAAAATGAGTTTTACATATAACATGAATAAAAAATTAAACAAAATGTTTTGTTGTTCCATGAAAATTATTCAATTTATGATTTGATTTGTAAAAAATAAATGCAATCCAATAAGATAATTATTAATTAGTTAATTAATTAATAAAAAAATAATTTTAATAGAAAAAATTAATATATACTTTATTAATTAATTATTATATAAAATAATAAATAATGAAAATATTACTAGCACTGGTTAAGAGAATATCTCTAAAAAACTTTAATAAAGTTTAATTTTAGTTATGCATTATTCAAAGTTTCCTATTTGTTTATTTTTTTTTTTGTGTAATTTTTAAAAATATTTTTTTCTTTTTTTTTTTTTTGTGGGTTTCTAATTTTTTTTTTTAATGATTATATAAATAGTTTCGTTCGAATCTAAAAAAATGTCTTTTTTTATATTACAAGTATTTTTTATATATATTTATTTTTGTTTGGTTTTTTATTTTTTAAATCAATTTGTTACAGATAAAGTGTAAATTGCAGTTAAAAGATGTGGTATGCAGTCGATAAAAGGGTTCTTTCAATCAACAAATACATTTTTCAAAGGAATTTATATTATTAAAGATTGTAAATTGGTTTTGGTATCAGTGATAGTTTTTATATATCACAATTGAACTTGATATTCAAATTAATTAAATTATTCTCTAGAGTTTTCTAGATGTTGTCAGTTTTTAAATAAAAAAAAAAACTTAAATCATTTTTAAATTAAAAATTGATGTATTTATTTAAATAGTTAAATGTTTCTGATAAAACTGAAAATCTAATTTATTTAGAAATTCCGCAAAACTTCCGAAAATTTTGAATTGAATCATCTATTGAGTATTTGATTTGTAAGAATTCACTGGTTATTAAAAACAATAAATTAATGTTGAATTTGAAATAACGATATGGCACATTTTTTTTAAATATTTGGAATATTAATCTCATATTTACTTGTGAGAATATTTTTGGAATTGCAGAATATACGTTTAATATTTAAATCTGTTTTAGAACCAGGTATAGTTTGTTTTATTTTTATATTATAAAAATATTTTCTAAAAAGAAACTTAAATAACATTCAAAAGATACTTATTTTTTAGCCGAATTCTGTACTAAATAAGTATATATATATGATACATAATATATAAAACATTTAATAAGAACTAAAAATAATTATTAATGAAATTTTTAAAACATATTAAATCCTTAATTAAAAAATTTTTAAAAATTTTAAGAACTTTAACTTATGTTATAAATTAAACAACAGATGATGATTTATGGGGTGTTTATGGGGTATTTCGTTTAAAGGTATTATTGATTTGAGTATTTCAGAATTGTTAATATTAAAATTCTGATATTAAAAAACCATCATTTATACTGTAATTAACACTTTACATGTAACATATATAATATTTAATAATATAATTACTACACTAGTTTCTAATTACTTTTTACATTTTTTAATTGTATGTTTTTTTTTTGTATTTTATTTTTTGTTGTTTAATAAAAATGCAAAAAAAAATTTATTTATATTATATTTTTATGTGATAAATGGAAGTTTTATATATTTTTTTTCTTTTTTTTTTTTTTTTTTTTTTTTTTGGATTAAAAATTTTCAATATTGAAAATATGTTTTGTTATTTAAGATGTTTTTTTTATTTGTTTAAACGTTCTTTTATATTTTGTTTGTGTATAATAAATATGTTTATGTTATATAATTGTGCGATTAATATGGAACGTTTAAATTTAATTTAAGTTGAAAAAACGGTATTTAATAAAAAAAAAATGAAGAAAAATAATCTTTAAGTACTGTGAAATTTGTAGATACTTGTAGAATTGGGATACAAAAAAACTGTTTTCAAGTGAGTTGTTAAATTTATAAAAAAAAGTTTCATTATAAATAGTTTGTATAAAATTAAATTAAAATAGTTTTTTTTTTTTTATTTAAATTTTTGATACATAAACATTATATTTATTATTATTATATTTAAATAATAAACATTTTGTAATTGCTTTCAAATTCAAAAAAGATTTGTTTCAAACGTTAAAATAAACGTTTTTTATCAAATTTATACAGAAAAATAAATATATAGTTAATATAAGTTAATAAATAAATAACTTTAATATATTAAATTAATTATATAAAATGAATTACAAAAAATATTTTCAATATGAAATTTAATCAGTATATATAATTTATTTATTTTTTTAAAATCAGCTAATTATAGATAATTATAAATTTTATTTTTTTTTTATGTATGAATATATTTTGTTCGTTTACTATAATTTAGTAATTTTAATATTTAATTATAAAAGAGCACTAAACATTTTTTTTTTATTTTTAAATTATGTATTGTATAATATATAATATATTAATATTTTTCATAGATTATATATATATATATCATATGTATATAGATGTATATATTTATATATCTTTTTATGTATTAATATATAAATATATTTATTTATATACATATGTGTATATATGTTGTAAATTAGTTTTAAATCACTATTAATATTTTTTTTTTTTTTATTTAATTTTTAATGTTAAATCCCTAACAATCTTTTATCATTTTTTTTTAATTTTAATAATATAATTATTTATTATGTCATGTGTTGCCTAAAACGTAATAACGTTAATTTAATTTTTTTTTTTTCTTAATGAAATCAAAATTCAATAACGTTAAAAAAAATCTCAAAATTCTTATTTTACAGTTTTATTAATTGTAGTTTTTGAATAGTATAAAAATTTATATTAAAAATTAATTGAAAAGAGGTGCCCTGATTTTACTTTTGCTTTCTTTGCTGCCTTTGAATATTTTAACAGAGCAAATGAAGTTAAAAGGAAGCAAATTAAGCATTGGGTTCGTTACTCTACAATTTTGTATAGGAATTTAAATTGTAAAATTTAAAATATATAATTTACAAATAATTTGAATAAAAACATATAGGTAGTATTAATAAATAGTACTGATTTATAATGAATTTAGAGTATTAATAGTATTGAATAGTATTGAACAGATTGCTATTATAATTTAAGATAAAAATCTTTAGATACAGAATAAAATTATATTTTAAAATGAAATAAAATGTAAAATTATTTTAGAATTTTGATATTTTTAATAGTTTTGAATTTTGAAATAAATGTATATTTTTTTTTAATATTATTTTTGATAAGAAAATTTCATTGATACTAATTTAGTATAAATATAAATTTTAATTTGTTTAACATTTTTATTTCTAGAGTTTTTATTTTTTATTTAATTTTTATTTAATTTTTTTTTTTTTTTACTTTTTGTTATTGTGTTTATTTTAAATTTATTAAAAAAATTTTTTTTAATAATACAAATAATATTAAAGAATTATTTATTTATTAATAATAATGATAATAAATATACTATTTGATCTAGGTTTTTTTTTTATTATAGTTTCTTATTAAATTTATTTAATTATATATATTTATATAAATATTAATAATATCATGCCTTAGAGTTTTTGTTTTTTTTGCTTTTAAAATTCTTTTTTTTTAAATTTTAATTTTTATGAATTTTATTTTTTTAAAAATTATTTTATTTCAAATATAATTTTTTTGTTAGATTTTGGTTTTTTCCCGTTATTTTTATTTTGTTCATGAAAAATTATAAATTTATGTATGTATGTAACCTTATGTTTTTAATTGTTTTTTTTTTTTTTAATTTTGTATGTATGTATTTTTGAAAATTTTGTTTTAATAACTTTCATTGTCATCCCAGTCAACAGATTTCAGAACCAACATATCTAATTCTTTATTATCACCAGAACTACTGCTACGACGATGTCTATTACGATTTTGTCGCCGGCGACGATTTAAATTTGTTAATTTACGATTTAAATTTGCAAAATTTTCATTTAATGTTTGTGCTGAAAATATTCCAGCTGTCATACTGCGTTTTTGTTGTTGATTTGATTGTTGTGGATTGTGTTGGTGTTGTTGTTGTTGTTGTTGTTGTTGCGGCTGTTGTTGTTGTTGATTTTGTTGTGTTTGTTGAAATTTATATTTTATATTTGAATTAGATGAATGTAATTCACCAATTGGTAATGTAGCTGTAGTAACTGCTGAATAATCATCACTATCATCTTCATCAACAATATAATCACTATTTAATGATAGATTTGATGTAACAGCATTTTGATCAATTATTTTATAATTATTATCAGTACCGGCTAATAGACTGTTATCACTTTTAAATGCATTTAATAAACGATTTCTATTATTACTATTATTATTATTACGTCCAGATGACATATTTGTGATACCAGATGTACTTGCTGTTGACATAATTTGTGAATTTTCTTCACCCATATTAGTCGTTTGTATAACTACTGATGATTTATTAGAGTTACGATTCCTTTTTTTTGGGTACATATTTTTTGTATTGTTTGTGTTATCAGTTTTAAATGCATGTAAAATTGAAGAATTATTTCTTCGATTTTGTGTATTATTACATTGTTTATTGTGATGACTTGAATGTGAATGTTGTTGTTGATGTTGTTGTTGTTGATTTGATGTAGACGAAGTAGATATGAGTGGCATTGATTTTGTATTGCATATCAATCAATCACGATATATATAACTGCAATTTTTTGGGCTTTCTTGTGGACTAGGACTACTGGATGGCGGTGCTGGACTAGAACTGCTATGGGAAACTGGTGAAGAACCAGAGCTAGAATTTTGTGGACTTGTTGAACGATGTTGAGTTACTGAAAAAATTTAAATTGAATATATGTGTAAAAAAAAATTGTTTTATAAAAGTTGAATATAAGTAAAAAAATTGTATTTTGATGATTTTTTTTGTTATATTTTTTTAATTTAAAATGATTTCACATTAGGGTCCATTTTATGTGGAAAAATTTATGAAAAATATGGAATAAGGAAATCTTATAGGTTAAATAACGTTATTCTAAAACAATATATATATAATATATCATTATATAAATATACAGAACTAAGAATTATTATTGTTTAAATATTATAGTAATTTTTTTATATAAAAGATATTTTAATTAAAAAAAGAAACCAAAAAAACATTTGGGTAGCATCTAACTTGATATTTTATAAGATGCAACATTTTAATAACAGAATTTCTTTAACTTAAAAACTAAATTAATTATTAAAATTATATTCAAAGCCAAGCCAAGCCGACCATTTTAAAACTTGAATCTATGCCATATATAGAAACAAAACAATATTTTCAAATATAAATTGAAACATGGAAATTCTTTAAAAAAAACCTATTTAAGAGAAGGGAATTATAATAAAGCGTATACTTTAAAAATTTATAATTTTGGTATTTGTATATACATTAAACAGGAAACTCTAGAAAGAGTTTTAATTGTATAAATAAACTGTTTTTCAATTAATTATATTAATATTTTATATTTAATTGGAATATGGAATTATACGAATATCTCATTAATATAATAAAATATAATATGGTTAAATTAGAATATGAAAGGTATTGATTTCATTTATGAAACGTAATTTAAATACAAAATTTAGTGCTTTAAATATATGTACAACATTAATATCAATTTTAATAAATAGCTTTTCTAAAATGGTCTTTTAAAAATTAAAGTACATTTAAGATTTTTAATTGTATCCAGTGTTTCTACTTATAAATAGTATCTCATTTTAATCAATCGGAACTAAGGATTTAAATTGAACGACCAATAAGGTCTAAGCTTAATTTTAAATATGAGTTATTATCTAAAAATTCGATTTTATACTTTTTCTCTAGTTAGATTTCACATTCAAATTTTATAATATCAAACATTTCGTTTCTAAAATATATGAAACCTAGAAGAAGTTTATATCTTAATTATAGGGTTAAAAATATAAACTCTTTTTAATTAATGAATATTTACATGTGACATTTCTTATTATTTTATATAAATTAAATCTAAAATATTTTTTTTTACAAAATCTTTTCAGTAACAAAATAACAAATTAAAAAAAAAAAAACCAAAACAAATTAAAAATTTTTTAAAATTTTAATTAAAAATTTCAAATATAAAAAGCGAAAGCTACAAAATAATAGAAAATTAATTAAGAATAACATATATAAATATACATATGAACATATATCCTGGGGGGGAATTTAACATATAAATACATATATCCTGATGGGGGGGTTTTTTTTTTTTTTTTAAATATTAAACATTAAATTTAAAAAAAAGGCAACTGCTTGTATTTAAGAAACTTACCAATGCCATGTCGGGGCGGCTGCCTCTTATTTATGCGGCCAAGACTTCTGTTACGTGTATTTGTGTTAAGACCCTATATGTGAAAGTATTTTATATTTTTTTTTGATTTTTTGTTTTTGTCTTTTTTTTTTTTTTATTACATATGTTAAAAAAACTAAAAATATAAAAAAACAATATTTCAATTCTAAAATCACATATTTCAACAATATAAGCACAACAGCAAAATTAATTTTAAAACCAAAGAAAAACAAATTTAAAATTCAAAATTAAATAATTAAAAAAAATAAAAATTTAAAATAAATAAATATATATAGGATAGAAATATATAAATATTAAATATTTAAAATTATAAGTTACTGATAAGAAAATAGATACTTGATAAATATAATAGAAATTATAAAACATCATTTTTTTTTTTAAATATTGATTATACAATAATTGTAAACATTTAAAATAAAACTTATAAATTCAAAGAACTACAATAGTTTTTTAAAATAAAGTTTTTTTTTTTTTTTTATTTGAAACAAAGTTTATACTTATTATTTGATTAGTTTTTTTTTTTTGATTTTAATTAAAGATTTTATAACTAAAAAATAAGTAAAAATTTTGAAACAAATTTTAATAAATACAATTAAAATTTGGTTAATTTTTAGTTTTTTTTTAGTTTTAAGATCATCATCATATTTTTTTTATTTAATAAATGTTATTAGCCTCTAGCAAAGATATGAATACATCCAGATGTACACTCTCATATAAAAATTTTTTTAAAAAATAAAACCCTAATATGGGTCTAATATCATCATACATACACGTTAAAAATTAAAAAAGCTTTTAAGAGAGTTAAAAATATAAATAAATCACGTGACTGTCGATTAACTATAGTCAAATTCTAATGCACTTCAGTTTTACTGAAACACATTTACATTATTTTTTCTTTAATGTGTCTACACGTCTTTCTCTATATGTATTATTTTATTCATATGCAAGAAATTTTAAATTTACAAGAAATTTAATTTTTTTCTTTATTAGATTTCAATTTTTTGAATTTAAAAAGATCATATACTCATTCGATGGCTCCAAAAAATAACGACGTAAGTCAAGTTTGATATGACGATTAGAATATTTGTCTTAGGTATAAGTAAATTTATATATTTTTTAAAAAAAATAAAACCCTAATATGGGTCTAATATCATCATACATTCATACACGTTAAAAATTAAAAAAGCTTTTAAGAGAGTTAAAAATATAAATAAATCACGTGACTGTCGATTAACTATAGTCAAATTCTAATGCACTTCTTTAAGTATTTCAGTTTTACTGAAACACATTTACATTATGTTTTCTTTAATGTGTCTACACGTCTTTCTCTATATGTATTATTTTATTCATATGCAAGAAATTTAATTTTTTTCTTTATTAGATTTCTATTTTTTGAATTTAAAAAGATCATATACTCATTCGATGGCTTCAAAAAATAACGACGTAAGTCAAGTTTGATATGACGATTAGAATATTTGTCTTAGGTATAAGTAAATTCATATATTTTTTTTTTTACTTGTTAATTTTTATAATTAATATTCTTATAAATAATATTTTTTTTGTTTTAAGTATACATAGTTACAACGAAACAAAATTAAAACAAGGTAGAATGTAAACCAAAGGTTTATAAAGGCGTACATTTCCACAAGACAATATAAACATTTCAGAATACTGTGACTTTACTAAAATTTGTAAATTTTCTAGGAAATCTCTCTTTCTTCAAAATTTCAAGACTCTAACTATAAGCATTGCGGAGTTATGAAGGAAGCAAAATCATGCAAAATTTTAATTTGTATTCTTAATTTATTCAAAAAAATAACAAAGTTATAATAAAATATATTTCCAATATTTTTGAACTCATTTTTCTTAAAACATCATTTTAGATTTATATCATTATAATTTGGGGCCATCGATATATTATAATTTCATAAATCGTATTTACCTATTCATATTTCAAAATTTTTATTAAAAAAATAAAATCAATAAAGCTTTTATTTTGTTTTTGTTTTTTTTTTTCGTTCTCTAATTTAATAATGAATAGAGTATAAGGATTTAAGCTTTTTTTTTTTATTTCTTTCTTTTTATTTTAAAGAGCTTGAATTTTAAGGTTTTTGTTTTACATGGACTGTGCTGTGTGCAGTGTGCACATCTAGTTGTATTCATTATCTTTGCCTCTAGTTAAAAAAAAATAAGCAAACTTATCTACTTCTATTATTACATATAATATATAGTATAAGCATTCTTTAAAATAAGTTTTTTTTAAAAATTGTATTTAATAAAGTATAAACTATGCTTAAATTTTTAATTTTTTTTTAATAAGAAAATAGTAGAGAACTTATTGTATAAAAAGCTTCAAAATTTTGTTGCAAACATTGTTCTTTTATTTTTTTTTAAATTTTAATTTCTATTTTAAAATTTTTTCATAATATAATATTCATTTTAGAAGAGTATTGGGCGAGGGATGGCTGAGATCGTTTTGTTTTCATATCTTCTCATTTCTTTCAACATTAACTTTTTTTTATAAAAAATTATATATAAAAATATACATATTTCGATTTTCGATTTGATGTTTGCATCCCAAAGTTTCGAAAAAAAAAAACAAATAACGAAATGATATAAAAAAAATAAAAGTTTTTTTTTTAAATAAAAACATGAGAGAAAATTATCAAAAAAAAAGGAAAATTAATTAGAAATTAATAAATTTTTTAATTGAAAAAAGGAAAATAGAAATTAAAATTTAAAAAAATATAGTAATTAAAAAAAAAAGAATTCCAAAATTTGTGAATTAAAAACAAATACAAAATAAAATTAAAAAAAAAAAATATAAAGGTTAGTAACAGTGATTAGTAAACAGTGAATTAATTAAAAATATTAAAAAAAAAAAAAAAAAATTATATTGTTAAAATTTTCGAATAAGTGAAAACGTTAGTATGATTAATCAAGTTAGTTAACTTTTGTTTTTTTTTTTTTTTTTTGTTTTTTTCAATTTTGAATATTTACCATATTTTGGGTAATTAGTCCCTGACTGGTTTCAGCCGCCCCACTCCCGTCTCAAAGATATACCTGATAGCGAAGAAGAGAAAAACAAATTATAAAATAGTTGTAGAGAATGAATTAAAAAAAATGGTTTTAATAATTGGAAAATTAAAACTAGAAATAAACTTATAATAAAAATAGGAAGGGGTTGGAAATCACACTATTTCTAAATTGTAATTGGAGAGAGAGAGAAGAATGATGCATATTTCATAGAAAATACAAAAACCAAATTAAGATTTAAAAAAAAAATAAATATTTTAAAATGAAATAATTTTATTATTTTAAGAACTATAGGTAGTTAGAAAAATATTAAAAAATAAAAAATTAAATCTATCTAATAGTTTTGTATCTAGAAATAGTAAAAAATAGTTTTCTTGACAGTTAAAATATAGTTTTTTAAGAAAAGTTTTTATAAAATTATAATATACTAATGTTATTCTATTATATATTTTAGACATTAAACGACATTTAAACTGTTTACATTAATATTAATTAAATTATAAATCTAATTAATTTGAAAAAAATAAAATAAAGTGATTGGATAAATCAAACACCCCAGATTTTTTGACTTTGTTAGAAGTTAAGTTTTAGAAATGTTTTTTTAAATTGTTGTATTATAAAAAATCAATTCAAATATTTGTATATTAAATATTAAAATTTTATTATTTATTTATAGGTAGTTATTTTAATTACATAAAAACTTAATTATTGGTTTCTGTTCGTAATTTGGATACCCTTTCAATAATATTGTAGGCAGATAAGGCAAGCTTGTAACCGTTTAGCGTATTGAGTTAAAGTTTTTTAATTTTTATTTGCAAAATCTGATGTTTAAAATTTTAAATTAAATTGATGTAAGCTAGTAATTTATTAATTTATTTAACTGGAACTAATAGATTGGAATGATTGTTTAGTGTATTTCATTTACAATTAAAGAAAATGTATCAAAATAGTTAAAAATTTTCATTAAATTGTTATAAAACTAGGAAATCTGTTAGGAATTTGATAAGTAAAATCTGAATTTTGTTTTTTTTTAAACCCCTTAAAGTACACCAAAAATTGAACAGAACTTTTTAATTTATTTTTAACAGGTCATGAAACTTATATTTTTCTTTCGTCTATGAAATTTATATTTAAAAATTCAAAAAAAAAACATTAACTCAAAATTTATAAAAATATTAATTAACTTTACAGTCTATATTATGATATGCGAAAAATGATTGAATGAATATTGTTGAAGTTTAAAAATTTGTTGCATTCCCGAATTTTGTATGGTTGCAATTTTAATCTAATTATTTATAGGAACATTTCTAATTTTCACTAATTAATAATTATTAATTATTTGATGAATTTTAAGGGTTACCTTTAAAATAAAAAATTTAATGGAGGGTAGGACTTTTTAAGAGGTGTGTATTTTAAAAAATAAA